>VZTM01025523.1:117420-141225 GCA_013400555.1 Jacana jacana
CTAATGCTCTATTTTCAACATTGCCTTGGTGATGAGTGAAGTTTATAAATTAGACAAGGCTGGAAATGAAATCTCCTGAAACAAAGCTACCATCCCTTCCTGTGAATCCTGTTAGAATAAACTCCTAGAACTACTGAACTAATCAAAACCCAGCCATTAAAACAAATATGACGAGAGTTCAGAACCCCAGAAAGGCATTTGGCCAAACCAAGCCCCAGCACCACATAGACCGAGCAAGAAGTTTCAGCAGCAGACAGAACCAAATCTCCCAGCCTGAAATCTTTTTATCCTCTGGGGAGATGCAGATCTCAGTCAACACTTTGAATCCTCAACTATTTCCAGCTTAAGTTCATCACCCTGTTCCCAGTAACTTTAACAAGTTCCTTGTGAATGCTGGTCACAGGACCAGCAAGGCTCAGAGACACAAGGTCATAAAGAAAATCAGGTTCCGGCAGGCCTCTGAGAAACAGACTCTATAACCATACAGAGACAGCGTAGGTGACCTTAGGCTTGCCAGTTTGCTGTTGTCTATCTTGAGTCCCTAACTTGTCAGCAACTGAAGAAATACCAGGGGAAGAAGATTAGAAGAGTAAGAGTTGACAAGGTTGACCAAGACTCCTCCTTTCACCTGTGAGCACCACCTCCACAGCCACATCACTCTGTAACTGTTTCACTTCAGTCATGCCCATGTCCTTTCTGCAGGAGTCTCTGTAACACAGCCAGAGAGAAACAAGCATGTTCTTTGTAAAAGAAGAATGTAGAGGCCATGCTGAGACCGCACATAGCACCCCTTTTTAACAACAATCATAAAACAATCCTGAATATCCTATCTTACTCACAATCCATCTCGAAAACACTCTTGCAAACCAAGCAAACGGCAAGCACCCTATTGCTTTTTGTTCATGGTGTTACACATGCCGTGACCTGTGAAATGCCAACTCCAGCATTGCTCTGGCTATGCCCTATCTACGGAAAATTTTGCCTGGTCTTTCTTTTAACCTTATTTTAGCATTCCCAATTACAAAACTTCATTCCAAACCCATATTTTTCCCCCAGTGTTCCTTCTGCTCTGCAGGTGTAGGTCAGACCAGTGCACTTTGTGCAAGCTACCTTCTTCCACGGTCTACAAAATGTCACTCCGCTTCCACTACAGGATGCCAAACCAGACAATATGGACCTTGCTTCTCAGCATCATACTGATGTTTACTACAGCCTGTACAAAATAGTCTCCTGTATGTGTTTGGTATTCTCCAGACAAGGAAAATGAAGGCACGCTGCTTAATTTCCTTTTTTTCCCTCACATCAGAGACTAGGTAAGCAGTTTTTCCTCAAGCCCACATTTTTTAGGTAAGTAATAATAATGGAGAGTGTCAGAGAAGAAAAATCAGTCTCTTAGTAACACTCATCATGAAATGATAACTGCACCGTGAAAGGGTAGTTCCCTGCCCTTGAAAGCAAAAAAATTGCTTTCAATTTCCCCAGTAGCAGAATATCATCTTATGAATAATGGTGCCCTGATCTTAACCTAATTCTTTCATACGCAGACATTGTGTCTAGACAGCCTTAGAAAAACCTGCCTCTACTTATCATGAAGGGGTTGGATTTTATTGTATGTTCTCAAGTTGTTCACAAATAATGCAGCATAACTTTATTATTTTTTTCTGTAGAACTGATGGGTGCATCATCATAAAACAGGCAGAAAGAAAATCGGGATCACACATCCTCTCTAAAGTTTATATCCATAAAAGCTTGATAGAGGTTGTCCAGCTAACACACACACACACACTAGACGATACTAATAAAGTCAGTTTACTGCAGGAAGAGGAAATGAGTCCACAACGCTCTTAGAAGTACTGACCAGTTTCCCATATAGACACAGCGGATTTGTCCACACCTGTACAGAGCAGCTATGTCCTCCCTGTATCACTCGCACTCCCATCCCGCCAGCATGGGGATACCAGAAACCCTTTTTCCTCCCCACCTGTCCCGTCTTCATTTTGTAGGCAAAAAGATAACCACCCCAACTCAGAGACATTTCCAACAGTAAGACTGATTGGAAAATGTATTAAAGTGAATAAACTGATGTGGGTAATGGATGGGGATGACAGAATGCGAACACACGGAAAACAATTCAAGGCTATAGTAAAGGAAAATACATTTCATGGCTGTGTTTTTGGGGTCTTCAACCACTGCCAAGTCAGGAAGCACAGAGGAGAGAAGCCAGTATTGAAGTAAGGTCACGCAGTTTTAACTGGCTGCTAGTATTTCCACAGAAAACTTGAAATCACTGCTCCTAATTCTGTATTTTGCACATCCTGGGCCCTGCTGTAAGGGAAAATGCTCCCTGTTCATCTGTTTTTTTCTGTTGCTGCTGTTCTGTTCAATAAAGCACAGAGGTAAAATACTTTTCCCAGTTCTGCCTTGCAACTATCCTTTCATAATGAATGAAGGTTACTGAAACAGCTATCCCATGAAATCAAGCTTATGCAGAAATGAATGACTTAAGGATTGGAAATTAAGTTCTCTGGATCATGATCTGGATTTCATGCTCACACTCTGTGCTGCTATAACGATACAACCGTAACAGGATATTCTACATCAGCAACTAATTGAAGCCCAATGAAAATAAAATGCCAGTATGACATTAAATGGCTTATTTAAAGGTTCTGTTTTCCTAGACAATGAATCCAAGCATTTACATTTAATTATTAGATTTCAAATCGCGATAATAGGTTGGCTGTTGTTCCATTAAGTTATATACTGCATACATTTTATTGCCAAAGATTTGAAACTGGTTTGGCAATTCAGAATAGGAAATGAGAAAGCAGTTTAATGACAGTGGATTCAGCAGGGATATAAGCTATTCTTGATTAAAAGGGAAGGAGTGTGTGTGTCTTAACAGTCTACTTAATTTAGTTAATTTTTGTCAGCACTGAATCAATAAACTAAAGGATAGACTCTCAACATACCTGAGACCTGCTGCAAGATGGTGCACTCCTGCATGCAAGTGCCAGGGCCCCTTCCTGGTGTGGTCAAGTCTGAAGCACTTTAATATAACCCAGGAGGCTGCTATTGGCATAGCACTTCTCATAACCCAGAAAAGGAAACTACTGTCCCTTTATGGTAAACTTGCCTAAGGAAATAAATTCTGTGTTATCATGCCATGTGTACCTGGCTGATGGCAGTCAGTCCTTTCCAGGTCTTGTGTTCCAGTTAAGTTCAACCATGTGTCAGAGGAGTCAGTGCCTCAGACTTGGCTCCTGCAAGCTGTACCTATGAAACCATGCAGGAGAGCCATGGGAAACCAACCATTGGTAGATAGGTGGTGGAGTCACCATCCCTGACTGTGTTTAAGAGTAGATTAGATGTGGTGTTGAGGGATATGGTGTAGGGGAGAACTTGTAGAGTAGGGCTGATGGTTGGACTTGATGATCCCAGGGGTCTCTTCCAGCCTGAATGATTCTATGATTCTATGTGCTTCTCAATCTTTGTTACTGAAGTGTATTTGGACTGCTGTCCTGGTTTGAGGGTCAAAACCATGACAACTGCATAGAAAGTTATTAACACACACTCACTGAGAGAAACACAAATGAAAATTCAGAGAAAAAAGAAATAGAGAAAGTTGATGGTTGGTAGACTAAAATGCCACGGGACAAGCAGCCACCCCTGCTCTCCCAAATTCTGACAAAAAGTTGCAAACCAGCAAGAATTCTTGTACATGCTTGGCCTGTACAAACAGTACTAGCAGAAGAGTCCAAAAGGCTTACAGGATCTGATCTTAGCAGATATTGACCACAGATACCCCCAAATTAAGGTAATAGGCACTTTGGGGGATAACTAGATGCTGATTTCCATGCATAGAGGAGATCATGAGGGAAGAGCGCTGAAGGCTATGATGTAAAGGGGACTTACATGGACCTCTGGAAGCAGAGCTCTTGAAAGCATCTCCTTTTTTCTCTCTTTTGACATCCATGTTGTACATACTGAAATTTACATCAGCAGAATTAGCTCTAGAGCAAGAGAAAACAGAAATAGGTTGTGGGAGAAAAAAAAGAGGAAGGAAAAAAAATCATTCCTTGGCTGATCTTACATTAGGGTGTCAAATCAAAGCCTTTATCTCCTATATCTTTAACTATCCTGTTGCATTTCTAAATATTGGAGCAGATTTATAGATTTCAACATTTTCAAAGCTTCACTAACAAATTCTGAATAACCAAATAGATAGCATTGGAATTTGAAGCAGGGGAGGGGTCTTTTAATGATTCACATTGGAAATTCTAGAGGGATTTAACAGATTGAAGGTCATTATGGAAATAGAATTGCATCTGAAAAAAACCTTCAACATGGTTTCTGCTAAAGCAGAGTTACATTGTGAGGTCTGGTGAGAACAAGGCTCCACAACACCTCTAAACCCTTCCCCAGTTCTTTAACCAACTACAAGGTGAGGCACTTGATTGGATAAGGCTAAAATACCCAATACCCGTCCCCTGTATGAGAATTTTGAGTAGAACAATTTTTGATTAAATTTAGTCCATTGCAAGCTTTCAGGCTTGTGTTTGTAGGACCTTGGAGGAAGGAGGTCATGTGGGGCACCACACACAGGAGGAAATACTCTTTGTATTCCTGAGAGCAATTTTTGTCTTGCCAGAATCAATGTTTGAAATCTAGTGCATAATCACTAACCATGACAATTACCGTCTGATGAGATTCACGGACAACAAATAATGATAATATCCCTTTGTGTGTGTGAAATAGCCTGTGGACTAATAAACTGTGGACTAATAAAAGTCTCTGAATTCCACGCTTCCTCACTCCACAAAGCAAGAGCATGTTTTGCCAAGTTCCAGTTTACTCTGAGATCTGACAACTGCAGACTTTAGCCCACTGCCTCCAAGATGCCCAAAATGCTGTATAATACAGATGCCCGTCTTGGTTTAAGATACTTAACTAGGCAGGGATTTTCTACGTACGTACTTTATCTGCAGAGCCAAAGTAATCTTTAGAAAATCATGGGAGTCATCGCATGGTCACAGGGACTACAGATGAGCTCAAGCTTTAGTCCTATCCAGTGTATTTCGCAAAATTAATATTGAAAGATCCCTAAAACTGAGCTGGACTGTTTGCTTACACAGCTAAACCACATCTGCTTCACCAAAAGCTGAAGATTCAACATTGATCCAAGCCTACCCAATTCAAAAAACGTTTGCAGGCAAACTTGCCTTTTGTTGCTGGAGGTCGGCAGGCATCCTTGTACAAATGTAATGTCCTTCCCTCCCCGCCCCTGTCCGGGCAATTACACTTGAGCTTCCTTCTGCTTGGGCCGGCAGGTCAGCATGCGCATCCTCAGTGCATCACAGCACTAACCACCTGCCCTGTCATTATGGCTTCTTGGCTTGCTGCTTCTCTGTTGGTGAAGTTCAGAGGCTTTGTACACAATCAAAAACTTGTAGCAGCTTGTGAAATTGTAAAGAATTTTGAAAACAATTTCAGAAGTTGTATAAAATAATTTAACTGTACTCCCTTCCTAATTCTCATTTTTGGAAGACCTTCCCAGATTCAGGAAGAATACAAGTTCCCAGACATTTTCAAGCGTGTATCAAAGGTATGAGCCTTTGTCCACCAATGCAAAATACCTGTTTCTTTAGACAAGTTTTCCGTCATTCCTGAGTGAACCCTAACTTCTCACACCTACAGTGACTTTGGGAGCAGGGAGACTACTCAACAGACAAAATGAACTGGGGGGAAAAACAACAAACCAGAAAAATAGTCAAAGTTTCAGTGTAACATTTTCCATGTGATGCAGACTTCCAGAAAAGCCTGCAGTCACTACTCACTGCTGGGAGTACAATTCCCTTGAAGGTACTTACTAACAAAATACTCACTTTGGTGTCAACATTTAATCTTTAAAACCATAGTTAGCTCCTAATTCATAATGCAAGACCTTATATCAGTTTCCAGTTTAGTACCCAAGCTATTGCCTTACTGTATATTGAAGTGATAATTGAATACAGATTTGGGAACGGCCTTTACCTGCATGCAAAACTGCTTCTGTAGCCCACAGACCAGTGATCTGGGGACCCAACTTAATGCAAGATAAACTAGGCGCCCTGCTATTACACAAGAAACCAAAAAACATTCCTGAGAAGACAAAAGATGAAAAATTAGCAAAGCAATTATCATTACAAGAAGCAGGGAACTGATTTAATTTTTTAATTCCAGTCCTTTCAAGGTTGCTTTCTAATTTGCAAGTACTGAAGACAAATTCCACCCTGAAGGCCAACGTACTGCCTGTTCCTTTTTTTTTTAATCCTCTCCAGAAAATACTTGCCTTGCAATAATAAGCAGACATGAGGTTTTAAGTGATCTGAACACTGTCTTACAGGTATTTAAAGAGATTTGGGATAACGAGCTCTCCTAGCAGACACGCAAGATCCAACCGCTGAAAATTTAATTTGGAAAAAAATCAAAATAGAAATAATTTGTAAGCATTAGGTTACGGTGATAATTCCTAGAGGAAACTGCCATTTTAAAATCAGAAGTACATGTTTAATGTGTCTCATCTCCAGTTTTATTGCTGCATCTGTATCTACTGTGGTTTTGCTACAGCCATTCCTCAGCACTGCCCCTTACCATTACCAGGCTCTATCCGTGGCTCTCTCCAGAGGATGTTCCCCACATTCGTAACCATCTTAAGCCTTTGGCCTCACTTCGAGACTGCAAGGCAGAGCAGCACAAGGACCCAAACAGTAGAACGATGCTGTAAAAAAATACCAGTTCTTTCACCGGTTGCAAAGCACAAGGCTCAGAGTTTATCAAGAGATCATGGGGATCTAATGTCTCTTTTCTGTATCCAGTACTCTTTACCCCCCGCACGGGTGCGGCTGTGTGTAGTAGGAAGATGTTTACCATCATGAGAGGACCTTTAAGAAAATAAACTTAATGAAAACTTAGCATTTACTACAGTTACTCCAGTAAAAACTTATTACCACCTCATTGTTTGGGTGTTTTTTTCTTAGACAAGTATCCTTATGTTTAACACAGGCAAATGGGTGCCTGACTGCTGGAAGTTCACTGTTGAAAAGGTACATGAAGTTTAGAGGAAAGGAGTTAGAAAGAAAAGCCAAGCACCTGGAAAACACTTCATTGCTTCTTTATTTAGATGCACCCACAGTACAGAGCCTCTTGAGCATGTGCCAAAGAGGAGGATTACACATTTATAGCTGGGAGCACCATTGAGTTCGAGTTTCTTTGATACCATTTTTAAGAAAGTAAACTATTTCCAAAGGATGACATTTGAACCCAAGAGCTTAAGACCTGCTTGTACTTTATCCAGAGGTGGAAGGTATTTTCCTTTTATTATTACTTCGATGTAGAAGACATTTTCACAGTCTGGTTGGACCAGTCTATATATTTTCATATGCACCTTTTAATATATATAAAAAATGCTTCATTTTTCCCCCCTACGCACAGATAGTTAAACGTATCGAAGTTAAAAACAGTAATGGACCAGAGCATTCCTATGGGGAAAAATGAACTTTTACTGCCCTCTCCTGCTTAAACAATGAAATGCTAAAATATTAAGATCTATGAATCTAATGCTAACCTTGAAACAAAAAGCATGACAGGTCATTCGCTACACTACAATCAAAAATAGGACAACAACAAGAAATGTATCGGTACTATTTATATTTGAGAACTCCTCATCGTTACGTGAGGTTATGAGTAGAACATATTTACAGTCAGTGATCCGAATAACAAAAACTTGTATTAAGAGAGAGGTCATGATAAAAAGCGTGTGCTCCTGCGGATGGGAAGCAACACTTGGATAAAATTTTTTCATCAAAATTAGTTCCGTCCCATTTCAATATAACATTTCATAGACTTCAAAATGAAAAACTGGGCTATACAAAATCTGCTGCACGAATGGACTAGAAAACTGGCAGCTCACTACAGAGCGGCTGAGGGAAGCAGGTGAGCCAAAACAAAACAGCCACATCGAATTAAGAACATTCTTCAATCTTGCGCATTGTCACCTTTGTCTTGTGTTAGGGCAACTGCTTTGGGATGGCAGCGCTACCATGAAGAGGAAAGGCCATCTTTGTTTTCCAAGACAGAACTAAAAGCAAATTATTCAATCTTTATCTGGGGAGAGAACAATCTAGTATTTCTCCCTTCTCACAAGAGATTTTTAAAGCTCCTAATATTTTTTCCTTTCCATAGTGAGAGAGCCTAAGGCTGTACTTAGGCACGTATAGTATAAGCACAGCTGCTGCCTTTCTTACTCAAGCAGTTCTTGGCTCTGACACCCACGATTTCTCCATATATAGGAGATTAAAAAAAAAAAAATTAAACCCTTTTATTTATGCTAATAAAACCAAGGTTAAATTTACTGTAACCCTGCTAGTGAACGCTCCAATGGCATTAGAATACTTTCACTTAAAGCATTCTAATCTTTGGAAAAGAGACAAAAAACCACTTGAAAGTAATGAAAGGAAAGCAATGAGGGAGACTTGCAAGGTGAAGAAAGCAACGTGCGCCCAATTTAAAGTATATGAGAGGAACTTTACTCTTACAGTTGTTATATCCCCATGACCTGATGCAATGCCCTAGTACCTTTCACCAGAGAGCATTCAATCCTTTCTCCTGAAACCAATATGGTACAGGACACGAGTGACCACCCAACAACTGCTGCATGAGCAGTTCATAAAAACACTTACAGAAATAAAGGTAGTTCCTGGAATTAAATAGATGCACTGATCATACTTGGGCCCGTACGCTGTCGCTGCCCATGCCTACAACTCCAACCGAGAGGGAAGGGAGCTCTGCAGAGTGGCAGGACATGGCCTTTGGGTTGTGGCAAACAGTGGATCCCGGGGGTATGGCCATATCATTGTGGCAAGTGCTTCTTCACATACATCACACAGTGCAACCTAATGTCCTATCAACCTTTTAGAGTCATGTGACTAATTTCACATCGTCTCATTCACTTTAAAGAAACATTCCTTCTTGGAAGTGATAAATTGTCTATAAGCTTTAGATACTCCCCACTATCCCCACATCATAGAGATAACATCAGAGGTAACAAAATACTGCAACCCATCAGGTTCTCATTAGTTTTGTATGATCAATACCAGAATGTCATGTCAAAACCAAAAACAGTTATGAACAAACAACACTCACCTAAACTCTAAGTACAGGACAAGGTGCTTTTTCTAGTTTCACATTGCCGTGTTTTACTCCACCAGGTGGAAAGCATTCTTTTTTTTTTCCTCCATTCTATCTCAGTTTTTCACAATTGAACATAGTCTTTGAGCATGAGATTTAAGTCCACCCTCTTGTAAAGTATGATCATTTCACAAAGAAATCACACTAGCAAATATTTTTTGGTAACAGAAATAAAAGACTGTCAAAATCAATGGGCTAAGGGACATGATTTGTTATAAATTTATTTAATCTGTAGTATTTCAGCTTGCACCTTTGCTTCAGCACTTTAAAATAAAATGTTTAAACTATGACAGTAACTGCCTAATTTACATTGCGTCCCAGTCAGTGTTCTTAAAAGAAGCTCATATTAATCCCATTAAACCATGTCATGTTTGGTGTTGCATATGACTAGGTCCACTTTTTTTTCCAGAATTAACAGTGTCAAGTTTTTACAAAATTGTTGTGTTTACAACATAGGTGTGCGCAGAATCCGGAGTACAAACTGTGACCTGATAATCCTGAAACAGTCAGTAGTCTAGGAGGGAATTCACTTTTACCTCTTTTCCATGCCTGAAAACAAGAAAACTTCAAATCCTACTGTATATTTAAATGGTAGGAAGAAAAATATACAAGCTTGTATTTATACTGGATTTCTATCAATGGCAACAGGTCATAAATTCATGTTTGCAACTATCACAAAGACTCATGAACACCAATTCAGTTTTATACTGTAAATACTGCTGGATTGATGGTTTAGGATTATCAATTCACTGTTGTCATATGTCTATAACAGTTCAAAAGCATCCTGGAGAAAAATCCTGAAACACATACCTTTCGGTATATAATAATGCAACTGCATTAGCTAAATATATACTGTACATAAGTCTTATCAGCATTTCACCTACCAAAGATGTAAGATTCCACTTTCAAATACAAAGCAGATAGTCAAGAATGTGTACTTATAATACAGCCCTCTTCTTTTTCTGTTTTTTTTTTTCCTCTTTTGTTTTAAACAATTTGGTCACAATGCACCTTTGATATAAAAGCATTTTAAACTTTATTTTTAGTACTCAGAACATTAGGATTTCCAGAATTTTTTTCAGTAGCATTTGTAGAACCACTTTTGGTAACAAATACAGTAGTTAGGAATGAGCATCCAGATGAGAATGCAGAAGTAAATTATCCAGAATCCTTTCCAGCTAAGACCACAGGGCTGGTACTGTGATGAGTAAGAACCACAAAAACACTATACTATGTTTCTTAGAGGCTACATCCTCTTTTGCTGGAACACTTTATAAATACGCATTAAAAAGTAAGGCAACAACTCCAAACAGTCCAAACTGCTATCTGAACTCAACTTCCGAGCAGATCCATGACCACTGGAGACCAATTTCATGCTTGCACTGTTTAGCGTTTGTCTTTATTCTTTCCAAATGGTCCAATAAAAACAGATTGTAGTAATTTAGCCGTTAGTAATTCTAAAACAACTCCAGTACGTGTGTCTGATGCCGTATCACTAATACTGGTCAAATACTGAAGTCCAGGATGCTACCACAGCCCATTTTTGAAGGATTGTGGACATTAATTTGGGTTTGCAATAAATAGGTGCATGAATCCAAAGCTCCCTTTCCTACTATGTTTATCACCTACTTGTGTTTTAATTCCTAATGTTCAAATTAAGGAAGCACCAGAGACAGCCTGGTACTAAAAAAATGCTCACACCAGTAAACAAAACTTTTATTCAGGACCTATGTTTTTCATGGCCCTGATCTGAATGGACATTCAACTTATGAAGATGTGCAAAAGGAAAAAAAAAAGTCAAATTACAGTAAAGTTATCCAGAGAAGGAGGATGTTACACAAACTCATAAGGAAATGACAGTCTTTTTTCTCTTTTACTATAAATACACTTAACAGTTTAGCAGAAAGACAAGCTAAATTTTAAGATTGTTCACATTTGAAAGTTGTATTATACTCTCTGCTAATGATAAATAAGGAAGAGGTCCTGACAATGGAATTTGACATTGCAATTTTCATCGACAGGTCTTTGAAGACTAGTTTT
This sequence comes from Jacana jacana, assembly GCA_013400555.1. Lineage (NCBI taxonomy): Eukaryota > Metazoa > Chordata > Aves > Charadriiformes > Jacanidae > Jacana > Jacana jacana. The sequence continues at coordinate 128,686 of VZTM01025523.1, forward strand.
AAAGAAGGGTTAAAACAATTACTATGTTTGCAAAGTTCTGAGAAGTCCATCTGCTGTCCAAACTTTGGATTAAAGTCCTTATTTTTTTCCTTTACTTAGAGACAGGTATATACAGTGCTGTTGTAATAATGAAACAAATGTGAATTCTACTGTAAAGTTGCACAATACAGAAAAACTGTTGCTCCATCTTCTACTACATAAATGTGTGACTCCACAGGTTAATAATGCTGTTTTGTTCTTCTGTTAAGTTGGAATTATTCCATCACGTCTAAGACCTCTCTTTAATTCCAAATCCTCCAGTTTTTTCCACAGTTCTTCACGCTCTTTCTCCTTCTTCTTCTCACTGACAGATGAAATAAAACAAAGAGTCATCAGGAGAGAAGACCGCAAAATATTTGTTAAAAAATACATAGTTGACATTAATTAGCAGAGCTAATTTTCTTGAACAAAACCACAATTTTACTAACACACATTTCACTTCTATAAATATTTTCCTCTTTTTTTCCCCCTTCCATTATCTACTTAAATATCACTAAACAAAGAAGTAGGAAAGGAACATAAAAAGCAAGCTGAACCAAGAGACAGTGATCATAGACATTAATTTATAATAGTAATTAAAAAAAACCACAGTCTTTTATAATGAAATAAGTATATCATGATTATAAAGAGGAACGTTTAAGATTAGGTTGCATTTAATTATTGCCAAGTTTATTTATTTAAGCCAAGTATTGTTTAATCTTCTGAATTAAAACAAGCATTCACTTCACAATCTTCACTTATTAAAACAAGCATTCCCTTATCCTTTTAGAATCACTGCTCTTACTTACATCGGCTGGTGGCTTTCATATAGTTTAGGTATAAGTCAAAGGAAAGTTCAAGTTACAAGATGTGTCCTTTGTTCAGTACCTTTTTTCCTTACCAAACTCTTAAAAGAAGACCTATGAGTATTTCCTTTAAGAACAGACTTTAGTGGCTGATTTGATAAAGGTATACAGCTATCCTAACACTTGCTTTACCTAAATTATTTACTTTCTAAATTTCCTCTCTCTGCCATAGTTTACTTTGAATAAATCTCCTTGATGCTGCAAAGTACAAAACGTTTTCAATTTTGATGACATCACCTTGTAGGTTCAGTTGGAAATCCAGGAATTGCAGAGATACAGATTCTCTGCCAGTCTCATTGGAGAATTCTTGAAAAATATTTCAGCAAATTAGAAACATCCCTAAATATCTTGATTCAGTCAAAATGCCAACATCTGGCTCATTTATTTGAAAATTTTATTTCCTAAGAGTTTTTTAAACGTATTAAAAAATGCAAAATACTTTCAGATAAATCCCAGGAAAAAAAAAGTCAGGAAAAAAAATGCTCACTGTTACTAGAAAGTACCTAAAAATCAATAATTAAATATAAGAACAAGTGAAATAGCCTGATATTTCAGGCTAATCACTGATATTTATCTTCCAATCATTATGAAAAAAAAGCTTTCTTCTTACCTAAAAGACTGTTAGAGGATGATCACCTCATTCCACTTACCTATCTGACCTATAGTAGTCATTAATATTGAGCAGATTTCACCTCAAGCTTTAAGTGGTGTTAAAGCCACTCGTTTGAAATGCAGTTTTATTAAGGTGCTAAATACAGGAAGGTAAATAAACATATCCCAGTTTATACATTTGGGTTTTCATGTGTTTTATAATGATAAGCAGTAAATAAATATAGCAAAATGGTTAACACCAGCCTTGACAGAAGACAGAATGTCAACAGGTGGAAGAAAAATTCTTTGTTGCAGTTCAATAAACTTCACCCATTATCTAGACACGGGACATACTACAGTGTCAGGTCCTGTTAAGGGCAAGGTTTCTCATCTATCACAAACTGATTAAAGTCACAGATGTTCCTCACAAAATGGCTGGATTAGATAAGCAGTACAAAGTTTCAGCTAGAAAACCATGCAGTGTTGTCTCAACTTCACTAGCAGATTAAGCCTTACTCCCAACACCTATCTGGAATTCATCTGGCATCTTAGCTCAAATATATCCAAGTCTCAAAAAACAAAATATTGTATTAATGAACTAACCTGTTAAGTGTAGATTTCTTTCTGTACAGAAGTATGTATTTTACAACAATGAAGCAGAATAAAAGGACTCCAGTCCCACAGTTCAAAAAAATGTGGCCTCCAAGAGCCTTTAGAGACTATATTAGGCTAAAACAGTCTGATGACACACAGTAACCCTTTTCTTTGCCTGAGGGAACCCTGAGTCACAAAGTATGACTTCAATGAAGCTGCAAACTGTTCAGAGTTCCCCAAGTTTCCTCATTTTTTTTTCACCTGATGCTTTCAATGAACTGAAACTTTTGAAAAAAAGATGCTGCACTATAATTGGAAAATGAAGATTAAGGAAAATCAGAGAAACAACAAAAAACATTTTACTAGGGTGGAACTAATGATTGTATGAATGGTGTATCTAATGGATCCTACGTGCTAAAAGACTCAGATACAAGACCTCTGAATAAGAAATTAAAGGATTGAGAGACATCTCTTGGTTTTATAGACCACATCTAGCCTAAGAACAGTAGTTTGGAAAATCAAATTTTTCCCTCATGTTTCTTTCCAAACCTCAGTGAGACTTTGTTGAAGTCTATAAGCAAAGTATTTTCTTTAGACCCTTGGGGTTTTCTATTACTGAAGATCTTGACATATTAAAGTATGCGGCGTCAAAAGGCATTCCATATGGAATGCAAATTCCCAAATATATTAATGGATGGATGCTGTATTTCATAAGGGGCAAAGAACAACCTGTGTAAGATCTTATCTTGCATCGAGAAGGCTACAGAGCACTATGAGGGAAAAATAAAGCACTGTGTCTATGATGTGTGAGATTATGCAACTGCATCTGAGTGTGAGGGAAAAACGAAACTAAACAGCAGGCCTTACGCACAGCTGACAAAAAAAGCTTTAAAAAGTTACCGCTGACGATCTGACTTGTAAGTGGCTGTCAGCTCGTCAAACATGGTGCTGTTCATTTCCATAAATGCCTTCAACACGTTGTAGACTAAAGCCACAATAGCCCTGTGAAACATCAGAAAAGAAAAAAGAAAGGAGTCTATTAGTTTCAGGTGAAATCAAATGTGAAATAGAAGTGTCTCCTCTTACCGGCATTACTGCGACCAATTCTGCTCTTGCAAGTATAATGTAAATTCTTTTATTTCAATGAAACTACTTTTATTTAACGTTTTTAAAGATGAGAATCAGTTTTCATGTCTCTACTGAGTAAGTAGTTAAATGGAGTAGACCAAAACTCTAGGGTAAAACGTAACAACAGAAAGCTATTACATGTAACTACAGACTCTTGCCTCATATAGCGGAGCTATTCTGAATGCAACTCCAGGGATTCAAATCATCAATGCTGGCAGAAGCAATAGAATTGGAAACACAAAATGGGAGTGATTCATATTTCCTTATGATTTTCCTATGAAGCTGAATATTCAGGTCATCTATGCAAAATACAAGGTCATATTTTAAGAGAGATTTCCTTGTGCTCATTCTTTCATATTCATTTTCACTTTGGTAGAGCAAAAAGCTCTTTAAAACCACCACAAATACTTCAGATGAGAGCTGCCCTATCAGTGTAAAACTCTGTGTGTGTATGTGTATATTAAAAAAATAAAAGTCTATATTACATATATATACATATTTATATTGTATCTGTATCTCTCTCTCTGCCTACTTTCTTATTGCTGTTCCTGACTCTACCCAAGAGCCAATACATTACTGCTTATTTGAATTTGAGTTGCTTAATTACATAAAACATGACAGGCACGATCTGTTCATACAGGAAGGGATTACTACTAATAATAATGATAATAATAATAATTTTTATTATTATTATTATTATTATTACTACTACTACTATCACTATCATTTCCAAAATGCATTCTGTCCCACAAAGGTTTAAAAGAGGTAGAATCAGTTTACTCTGTTACACCATCTTACTGGAAAACTAAACTAAAATATACTAGAACTTCCAAAGTTAGGTAGGTCTGCCAATAGCCTGATTTTCTAGAGGGCAAAATTCCTTTCTGGCACAGTTGAAGACAAAGGAGCAAAGCAACTGAAAAGGAAGAAGGGAAAGAAACAAATCTAACAAAACTTTCAAAGAATTTGGAAGAGTTCATAAATCAAGAAATCCCAGTTCCTGATACACTACCTAGGTTGTCATACACAGACATGAGGCTCATTAAGAAACAGCTCTTTAGCCAAGAGGCAGTGAATCAACACTACAGTGGCCAAGAACCGTTGGAGCAAACCTACAGAACAGACAACCTACGTGCCATTTCTCATGCTCTCTCTCCTTCCCTGTCTAATATTCACCTCTTTCAATAAACTTTCCTTTTTGTTGCCTGCATTTAAAAATGTTCTCATAAATTTAAAAATTCTTTATATACTTTCTTTGTTTTGCATGTATGTTAACCCGGCTCGTGTGTCAAAGGTACAACATTCCTATGGGTACGAAAACTGTGACAACTGGGATGCTCGAATACTCTACCAGAAGCATCCCAGTGCATAGTATAAAAGGTTGGGCAGGAGAATGGGCAGGTTGGAGGCTGGCAACGCCTTACTACACCATGGAAAATAACTTTTTGTGATGAGGGTTAGTTACAGAAACTTTCCAGTAGCATTAGATTGATCATGAAAACACACAAGCTTGAGGTTTAACTAGGTTCAGAACAAAAAGACTAATTTTTAAAAAACTGAAGTATCTTACAAATACTGTACAGTATGGTCTTAAAGCAACTGGGGCCTGAACCTAGCACAGATGATTAAAAACCCTGGGTTTACTAAGAGGTAACCAGCCTGACTTAGAAAAATTTTTCAACTAAGTGTAGAATACACAGCATGCAATTGTAATAGCATTTTCCATTAAAACACTTTCTATTAGGTCATTCAGTTTAAAAATAAAAATCCCGAATTAACAGGATATCAATATAAAGTAAATATTCAAGCTAAGAATATATTGATGTCTGTATGTTTCATAGATGTTTAGAAAAATGCTAGTACCAGTATCCTCCATGATACAGCCACAAAGCTTTACTAACACCGTGATACTCTTCGAGACAATTTGCCATCAGGCTTAAGACATTAACCAGTTTATAAAAAAGCATGTAGGAGAAATGCCTGATGAGCAACATTTTCTTCAGTAACAATGTAAAATCTAATTTCTCTTTTTTCTAACTTGTGAGAAGGTCTATTCTTATCCCATAAGTTACTGATTTTGTAGAGACACCAGATAATTACAAACATTTTGAGACAAGCTCAAGTATAGACTAATTTATATTGGCATTAATGGAGTTGAACCTGCTCATGCCAACTTTGACTTTGGATCTCTCCCATCCACATGTCCTTCAGCAGACACTGCCTACGGTAAGATAAAGAGTCATCACAAAAAACTTACGGATTCCAGTGTTCTTTAGAAATCCTATAAAGGCTGGAAAACATGATGGGAAGTATAACGTTCGAATTCTCCTCTATCAAACTCATGATGTATTCGTTATTCCAATAATACAGCGCTCTTTCAGCCACCTTTGAGTCAAATGAATAAAATATAAACAGGAGTTCAGATACCTTTAATTTTGTAATTTTCTGAAGGAAAAACAAATCACAGAGAAACTTGACAAACATGAATCAATGACAATCATTAATTTTGGAATTAAAACTCGACTTTAATCACTAGTATAACGTGCATTAATGGAATTAAGTTTTTACCCTATAATTCAGATCCCACAGCATCCAATCTCTTTTTCCCCTGAGCGATATGTTGTTACTCACTGAAGCCCAGGTGCAGACACTGCATTAATGCTGCAGCTGTGGAGGGGAAGGGAGAGCAGACAGATTTCCCATCGCCCCTTATCCCCCAGATCCTGTGACTGCAGTTGGAAGGAAGAGAGCAATGCTGCGATACTGCAGGAGGGAGATAGGGAAAGGCCCAGTAGATGGGCTGAATAAGGGGAAGAGATCTTAAGTGTGGGCAAGGCACCGATCATAATAATCACCCTGGGGAGGAGACAGGGAGATAGGAGAGAAAACGTGGATTTAAACTACACTAAATACAAATGTAGTCCAAGGAAGTGCCTAGAAGTCACATCTGCCTTTGTGCCAGAATAGGTAACCTAGGTTAATAAGGATAAACTACAGGCCATAAATCCTATCTCCTCTTCACACATGATTCAACTTAAATCCTATTCATTCCCCTTCACATGAAGAAAAGAGGCTACAGTTTCTATCACCTCTAACCAGCCATCCCCTTGCAGAAAGAAGTAAGCAGGAGAACAAGAATGCTACACAATACTGCGTTAAAAACAGGAGCATATACATCCTACGTGGTCTCTCAGTCTGTAGGTGGTACGGTAAGTACCTGTCATCTGCAGTCAGAAAGGGTCAAAGTCTGCTTGGGTACAGTTTTAAGCCTTATGTGGCTCAGAGCAGCAAGTTCTGTGCTGTAAACCCAGATACATCTAATGAGTTATTCGTGGAGCTCAAAACTAAATCTCCACTGCAACATACGCTCTTCCATAGAAGCCCAGAAGACAAGTATTTAAAAACACATAACAGAAACTAGTTTTTACGTCTGGGGGGAGCATTATGTTTGATATTGAGACTGTACATTCCTGTACAAACAATAACCTCTACCACAGACCTGGAAATGAGGGCTGGAGACACATTTGGCAATTTGTTTAAACAAGGGTTCCTGGATTTTGACAAATTGTGATGGTTCGATTACATCCAAGATTTCTTCTAGCTCTCCTAGGAACATGACCTAAAGACAAGGAAGAAAGCATTGAATATAAAACCTCTGAATCATCTTCATCAGCAAAATGCTAGTAATCCTGAAATTCTACCATTTCAGGGTGAAATGGAAGCCAGAGTAGCTCAGCAAGACCCTCTCTCAAAAAACATGATCAATTCTACCTTTAGCAGCTTCTGGATTCAGTCTCTTAAAAGGAGGGGACAAGTATATGCAAATGCTGTATTTAAAGTTGTCCTTTCCAGATAAAATCAGACTTGCACCAGTATATCCATGCTAAAAACCTAGCCTCATACAGACAAAGGACTTGGCCAAGGCTTAAACTTTGCTAACTAGGGAGGTGTCTCTTAATTTTATCTAGTTTTTGGAAACAATATTCAAAATAACTGTTTTGCTGCATCACAAAATCTCATTAGAGAAACTCAGATTTGCATCAAGAATTTGAAATAAAAATTCAAAGGTTCAATGGCATCTTTTACATGGTTAGTAGGTAAATGTTATCTTCCATCCTCCCTGGAAAAATACTATCCTCATATAAAAACAATTCCAAATCCACAGTTTTCCAATTCATCCTCAACTATGTTTATTTTCTCGTTTCTAAAACAAAAACAAATTCTCTGCAGAAGAATGAGTGCTAATTTTGTGAATAGAAACCACAGTTATCAAATGTTTTTTTTCATAATCAAAACTGTTCACAAGTACAGAAAATCACCTACAAGATTTCATACTAGGATCCACCGCAGCATCCACGCTATCTAAATATCTAAAGATTCCCTGCTTATTACAGAACAAAGACACTCTGATGTCTTGTAAATATTAGCATATCACTTACCTCTTTCTGACTGCAGGTTTTTGGCCAGAATTTCATTAATCCTCTAATGACCTAAATTAGAAGAGGGGGAAAAAAAGACGTTTTACTTTTCTCTCAACAGGATAACCCATTTATTCTGCAAAAAAAAAATAATATGAAAGAACTATTTACCGGTTCTGTGAGTGAGGGGTCTTTCTCCAAAAACTGTACTATGCAATATGCCAGCTGTGAAGAGGTCAAGATTTAAGAAGTTAGAACATTTCTATAAAGAAACCACAAAGAAACAATTTTTCAAAAAAGAGGGAGTCGGGCAAGATGCTATGTAGTTTTCTCAAATTGCATCCAATTTTAAACTAAGGTGCATAGCTTGCACTGTGCAAATCCACTCAAACTCCAGTTCATAAGAAATAACCAACACATTACCAAAACAACCCAGTCAAGGGGACAAAGTAGCCTATACTGCAAAAATCAGAGCACTATGGAATTCCAGATACAGTCATACTTCATTCTGAAGTTTCTGTTACTCTCTAAAACTGCATCTTTTGGCAAACCCATGAAAACTCTTGCAACATGAGACACCACAGCTAAAACCTGGAATAACAGGTTGAACATATGAAAGTATTTATGATAGCATAAATGCAGTATTAAGAAATCTACGAGGAAGAATGTTAAACATTAGGCAAAACGTGGATGTATTGTATTCCGAAAGTTGCCAGGGTGTAGAAGAGCCTTGACAGCACAAGGCTAAGGAAACCCAACCATCCTCCTCTTGGGAGAGGCAGTGGGAAGGGCAATCATGTGAAAATGAGAAAGTAGCAGAAAGGAAAACCTAAAGAAAGAGTTTAACTGCTAAATAAAATCCCCAAATATTACAAATGTATGTTACACTTTTAAATACCAAATTAGAACAGAAGCAAGACATTTATCTTACAAAGCATATTAAATGAATTTTTCAAATATCTATTGCATTTTTCCCTCATTTCAAAACTTTCCCCCCATCTTTTATGCGCCACAGAAATTTCCAAAGCAACCTTAAAGTAAAATATATCATTCTAAGTGAGCAGAAAATATTTTTATAATTTCTACCTGTGCATGGAAGAGTGATAAACTCCTGACAGTATGTAAAGGAATCAGCACCTTCACCAGAAACTGTTTATGCTCTGCCTTAAGAGGTAAAGCAAAACCATTGATAATACTAGAAATTAGAAGAGAAATATTTGTTAGTGTTAATATCACATAAAACATTCTTGAGGTAATTCAACAGGCACAGACTTTTGTGCTGCTTTACTGCAATACATATCTAGGTAGCAATTCAATTTTCAATTTAGGAATAAATATATAAATAGCTGCACAAACCTGTTGTCAAACAGGTAAGACCTTGCCTATCTGGTCTTTAAATTCATGGTGTTCTTGAGTAATTAACTTACCAGAATTAGATTTACTCAAAATAACTTACCAGAATTAAGATTTACTCAAAATAACTTTACTTAAAGATCAGCATGTGCGCACATCTGTTTTCAGTATCATGGCTTATAGTAATACTTTCTCTGAACCTGACACTACTCTGAAGTGTCAAGAAGGGAAGTTTGAGATAGGTAATAAATTTACCTTCCTAAAATTTCCAACAGTTCAGCTACGCCATTGAAGTGTTCAGTTTCATAAACAAATCTAAAAAAAAAAAAAAGAAAAAAAAAGAAAAGTTAAGTATAAGTAATATATCAGTTCCCTAAAATGTTTGCAAATGAAAAGTACCTTCTTCCACAACTTACCGTAGAAAAATATTATTAATCTGTTTTCGGATAAATGCTCTGAGACCCAGAAACTTGCCATAGATTCTGTGCAAGACTGTTTTTAGGTAGTCTCGTTCTCGAGGGTCTTCACTGTCAAACAGCTCCAACAGCTGTGTTTAAAGGAAAAAGAGAACTGAAACAATAGGTATTTGACAAGTATGACACACAGACTTCTCACAGAAAAGTTAAATTCATGAAAGGGCATGCATGTAACAATGTAGTATCTGTGTTACCCAAGGTGTAGAAATACAGTACTAAAAAAATAATTGTGGTAATCCCAGTATATCATGAAACTCAGTTTATTGATTCTTCTGACACTTAGAAATCTTCAAACAAGTAATAAACTTTTGATTAACTAACTCCAAAATGCTTCCTTCCTTCTCCCCAAAAATAAAAAACCCCAAATTTTTAGATGCTGTCATATCTACAAAATAATATATAATACATAATATAGAATATATATTGTATAATATATAATATGTAACATAATATTAATGATATATAATTAATAATATATAAATTATAATAATATTATGAGCTCTTAAGCCTTCCTAGTGATTTGCATAGCCTTCATTCTGTGCAAAGACTCAATGGTGAAGCGTATGCCAGCACTGGATCTGCTGTTACAGGATCTCTATCAGCCAACACATATCAAAGCATGAGGGGGAATTAATCCTCCAGACGGAACAAAATGGACAAAATGGAAATTTCAATATCCAGTTTTTTAAAGAAAAAGGAAAGAAAAAAAAAAAGCATGAAAATTCCCCAACATCAGAAAACCCACTTTTGCCAAATAACTCTTAAATAACTTTTAAGACAGCAAAATGATTAAGTGGTACTCAGTCAAAAGAGAACGCCATCTGGTGTCTTGTGTTGTAAAAGTACATTCTGAAACACTGACACTTGAAGTTGCCTCTAAGATTTAAGGCATGAAATGAGCAGCAGGAATATAACCTGCAGATCTTTGTTCTATTCCCCTTGAATCCTTTACCACAAAAGTACAAGCCTCCCTCTATCCTTTCTTCATCTTTTTAGAAACCACAACATTGGCTATTCTGCCAGACTTTCGGAGTAAGTTAGAAGGTAAACTTTATATAAAAGCAAAAAAAAAAAGCCAAACAACTAACTAACTAACTAAATAAATCCCAAAACCAAAAGACCTCAAACCCCTCACCCCTCACTCCAAATGCACAGAAAAGAAGGAAGTTGCAAGTAGTAGCATAAGCAACCAGCATCTCTCCTGCATGACAAAGGAAGTAACTGTCAAACAGTACCATCTTGAGAGAGAAAGGAAGGCAGTTTGCCAAAGAGGTCTTACAAATGTATAAGATGCTGTCAGAAAGTTATTATGGGAATAGCAGAAGCTAAATTATCATGAATTCACAAATACATATATCATATATACCTATTATAAGTAGATATATGAGTGTATGTATAACATGTAATCTCTGTTAAACTGCTACACAATTCTGAGGGGGTGAAAAAGAAGAAAACATAGAAAAAGATTATTAGAAGTGGGTAAACTGTCTGGGATTTTGCTAATAACCAGACTAGTACGTATTCTTCTTTGTTGCTTTGGAAGTGTCTGTAGCTTGTAATGAGATCTCACTATCTTCTCCTTGCAGTAAGCATCCATGGTGGGCATTTCATGGGGAAACGAAGTTTCTCAGCTGCCCTCCAGAGGTTAAAAACACACTGCTTTCTTCAATTACTTCTGCAGTTAAATAGTCACCTCATCCTTCGCCAAATAGCAAATCTGACCCAAGGACAGCTGGGTCAGCTGGAAACACGTATGTTTTTAATTCTCTTATTTGATCGCTTTTAGGAGCAAAATATTTATATTTCCAGTTCTCTTATATAGATCCTCTGTGGAAACACTGCTGAACCAAGACACAGTCTCTCTCTTTTATTTTTAAAAACAAAAGACAATTCTTTTTATACGCCCAACCGTTATCAGGTTTTAATAATAAAGTCCTTTTTATGGTTAAGCTGCTGCAAGATTTCCATAATGTAACGTTAAACATACGTAGAAAAGGGGAAATAAATTTTCTAGAACAGCAACCTTCATAACACAGACACTTGTGGAATATTTTAATAGTATGTCTCTTAACAACCACCGCCAGCCATTTCAGACTGCATATAAGCAGGCTTTAGAAATTAACAGCTACACTATTAAGTACAGTATTTTATCAAAATATACAGCTGAAAGCCAAAAACACATCTATATTCAAAAAACAAAGCAAGAAGCAAGCAAACAAGAAAAAGCTTGAAAAATGCTCATTTAAAAAAAAAAAAAAGAATAATTTTTTTCATAGAGGCCTTCTATGGCCAAAAAGCACTTCATGAAATTTCCTCAAGTTCTAAGGAAGCAAGCAAATTAATTTAGAGAGAAAGCTGATTTCAAAGCTGTCACACTTGTGCTGTCGGTGTCATAAACACCAAACATGATTAATGATCTTACGTCTCAAATTGGTTTGCTATGTAAGTAATCTTTAGTCACAGATTCTTAGGCATTACTTCAGACACACAATAAATGCAGTAAAGGGAAAGACTCCCTAGTTCCTACAGATTAAACATATTTATACACACAGAAATATACCTACTTGCATGTATACATAAGGCTCAGCAGAACTTTTTACAGGAAAACATGAATCTTGAATTGACACATGGTGCCCAGCAATATACAAAAGCACAGCAATAAAAAAACAACTATGTGGCAAGAGCTTAAGATTTTTTTACAACTCTTTTGAACTCTTAATTGTCTTATCATACGTTCTCAGATACGTAGGTTTCAAAACCTCGTATTTCTCTCTTTGAGCAGGTGACCATTCTTTCATTAAGTAGACTTATTAAAGACTAGCAGGATTAATAGTAACAAATAGTCCTTGTTTTAGACCCATTCTTGTGTGCCAAATTGTAACAGGTTTGAAGGCCTTGAAATTCGTTAGTGGGATACCACCAGTCATGACCAAGTTCAGCAGCACATAACAGGAGCATCTAGGAACTATTTTCTCTAGATTTTGAAGAACATGAGTATTCCTTCTCATGCATAAAAAAAATAAAATGCATCCCTACTATATCTAAAGAAAATAAAATCACTATGGAAAAAAAATCATGAGATGATTGAGTTCTTGA
>VZTM01025526.1:3544-23529 GCA_013400555.1 Jacana jacana
AATGCAAATAAGAAAATATAGTAGAAATGGTTTGGAGAACAAATGGAAGGGATTGTATTTTTTCTAATGATTCAAATTTGTCAGACTAGTTCAAGCAATTTCAGGCAAGTCCCTGGGGAAAGTAATGTCTTAAATTCACCCTAAGTTTCTACCCTTCGTGGTCTCCACGAAGCCAAGTGAGAGACCAGCTGTTCAGAATTACTTTCACCCTGTTAGCAGGAAGGGACTAAACAAGTGCCTGCATAGTTTTTATAATTATTCAAAATGCCTTCATTATACTTCACTCGTCACTTTGCAGAAGATAAAGCAGAAAGAGGTAATGGGAGGCTTTTGTGTGTCTTAAGAGTTAGTTAACTAGGGAAAAGAAATTACTGTGCAGGTTCTATTGACCCTGAAGTTGTACAACCTCTGCTGGTCTAAAGAAGCAAGATAATTTCATTCAAATCTGCAGATTTATATACAAAACATCCTCTGCATATGTGAAGGATTTCAAAGTTAGATGAGCTTTTTATGTATTTCACTGTTTATGCATTAATGGCACATACATAATTCAGATATGAACTTGTACAGTTGAAGCATTCTGCATTTTACCAGCACAGCTATCAGATTTTTCAGCCAATTTTACATATAAATTTTTTTATGTTCAGAAATAAACTCTAGGAATTAAATGCATACATTTTATCACACTTTTCTGATTATTTATCAGCAATGGCCAATTGCATTAATTGGCAACTTGCTGTTCTTTACCTCTTAGTGACTGTTGTTGTGCAGGGGAAGATCTATAGTAACATAAACTATCAAGTTAAAAAACCCCACCATCTCTTAGATTGACAAACATAGCTGTGCTAGTCTTTTTAAACTTCAGACCAATAAGAAACAAATTCTGTTTTATCCTATTCAGCCAAAACAACAAAGCAAGGGGGGGGTTTCCTGCAGATTTAGTAAAAGTCCCCAGATGACAAACACAAAAGCCTAGATATCAAACAGGATGAAAATGCTGATGTTCAACACCTGCACTGCATGAGGGCCAAGAAGTAAGCTCAAGCCTCTGCTAACCAACACACCTGCAGCTTTTAACCCTTTCCTCTTCTGTCTCAAATTCCTTTCTTCACACAGGAGAGGAATACTAGAATTATGCAATCAAAGTTAATGTTACAGCGCAGTTACACTCTGCCTTCTTGTTAAAAGTATCAAGTGACTATTTTGTCTGCATTAAAATGTTATCTGGCTTGACAGATTTTTTATACTATTGGAAATGATTATTCATGGCTACAAAATTACAGAGAAAAAAAAATTACAGATGCTGTGTGGAACTGTTTTCTCTGCCCACCAAAATGTTTGTGTCACGTTATTGTATCTGGCCATCTGAGCAGGCATGCGCTGCCAAAAAAAGCCATGAGAGGTTTAATCATTCTCTCTGCTTTTCAGAGGCTGCAGTGGTCTGGATAAAGGCCATCCAGGCATAGCTGACCCCGGGTATCTCCTGGGTCTGCTTCTGCGAGTCCATAAGCACTACTCATTTCATGTGGAAATGCAGCAATTGTTACACTCCAGCATTTCAATCCTTCAGAAAGAAGGATAATTGACAGGTTTTTCTTCTTTCATAATTAATACTAAAAGTGAGGGTCACATTATTAGGTCCTTAGTTACTTTAAACACAATCAACACAGGCTAAATGCCACTGGACATAAAATCAGTTTGCCTTACTGTGAAAACTTGTGCAACTGTGAGCTAATACATAGTTTGAGGTTGATGTTGCCTCATGCTTCCTTCTGCTACTTTCCTTCCTTGTAGAAACCATCTTCTACTGTCTTCCATTATTGCTTGGAAAGCTCTAAATAAGTTCAGAACCCGTAATCATATGACAGAATAGCATGACATTGCATACATGAGATATTTCTACTTCATACAGCAGAAAGCAGAGTCAAGGTGGAAAGGGTGGATTCAATGCAGTAAAGCCATAGCTGTGTAAACTATGCATTTTCCCCCCTTCTTGGCTATGTCAGGGTGTGATCGATTCAACAAAGTAGCAGCAGGAGCTGTGATTTTGTTGGAAGGATTAACAGAATTCATTCGTGTTTAAAACTAGATGATCCCGTCTAATAGCAGGAACGCTGCTTGGTTCAAATGTGAGACTTACTTGAAGTTTTTTGTCATCTTTGCCTCCATATGAGAAAAAAGATCTACAGAACTATTCAGCAAGGGCTCTTAAACTTTTATTCATTCATACAACACTTCAGTTGGTTGAAGAGCTTGCTATCATTTACAGTTTATTTTTCAAGCTTGGACCACAATGGGGAGTAAATTAAGAAATGAGTAGCCTGACAGTCAATTGTCACCAGTTGATATGGCTCAAGAAGCAATTCATAGAAAGTCCTAAATGCAGAGGGTTTCTTCATAGCGATTTGAGAAGGAGTGACTGTTCCAGAAAAGAATGAAGAGAAGAGAATGATGGGTTTTAAGAGTGTTCAAGGGAGGATTTTTAGACACTTTGCAAAATCCCTGATAGCCAACTTCAACTTTGCATTGCTTCTCCATAAAATCAGAGTGTGCACAATGTGCACCCAATAGGAAAAGGACCTATTCAGTTATGTTAGCTAAAGGAGCTACAGTATAAGATCTTACTCCTTTGAAAGTATAGCAGAGCAAAACCACCTACTTAAAAAACTTGCCAGTGTGGTCAAGGATCTAAATGTTCAAATTAAAGCTCACCCAAGGGTAACTCCAGAGCAAAGGGTCTGGCACATGGGGACTCAAAGCAGGAATCCTAGTTGAAGTCCCCCCAAAAGGGATGAGTTTACCAGCACAGTAGATGTCAAACTATTACGCAAAACATGGGCAAAATCAGGGAGTTTAATAAATCTGGGGACACTACTATTAAGGTGGTGAGTTCACCTTGTCTTTCTTCCTGAGTGTATTTGTGTTACTTCATAGGAACTCCTGAAATGTTTTCAACAGTGGTAAAGAAAAAAGTTGGGTTTGTGCCCCAAGATCTCGGAGGCAAGGACGTGCACAATTGTAGTGTTTATTACCTGACCAAAAATGTTTCAAGTTTTGATATGCTTCCCAAGAATATTCCTTTCTCCTTTGCAAAACAAAATTATTTCCCCAAACACTTGCAATATCTGTGTGGAAACAAAATTTCTTTTGACTTGCCACCTCCTTTAGCCTATCCGTTTAACCTCTGTTTGAACTTCTGCAGTAGTTAAAATGTAGATTGATGCTTTAAACAGAGGTAAAAAGTGCTGACAGTGTTGGAATAAAGGTTTGAACACCCTAATAGGTTTTAGTGTCTGAAACTTTTGATAATCTGGCCCTGAGTGTCATGGGTCTCTCTGAGTGGATTCCATCTGTCCCATAAAGTTATGTATTGAAACCTAACACAGCCCTTTGATCTTCCCTGAGAGAAGATCCTCACGTTCCATAAAATCGACAAGATGCTCTCATTCACTGAAAAGCCAGATCTTGGACTTGGTGATTGGCGAGACTATACTACTTGTTAGTGTATGTGCCTCTTCCCCTCTTGTTTATGTCAAGTTTAAGTGGAAAAATGACCCCAACAACACTGGTGAAAATCAAAATCCTTTTTACAACATAGCAAAAAGGTATTTGGCCATGTTAGCATAATAGCAACTGAGACTGTAAAATAAATATTAATGGTTATACTCTGCAGTAAAATAGCAAACATTGATTGTTTGGTGAAACGTTTTAACATCTACGGGTGTTCTTCACGATGTAGTTTGTCACATAAACATGAGGACTAATGTGGTTACTTCACATTAGCATTGCTGTTGCAGGAAGTAGGCTGAGAGTAGGGTGCTTTTTTTCACCTGATTACATGTTTAGAAATAAAACTCCGCAGATTTTTAGGTTTTGCTAGCAAGACTGAAAGTCCACTTTCTGCTTGTGTGGTCACACAAAGCACCTGTGCTCAGATGACTCTTGATACACCTGAAAAGCTGCCCAGAGATGAAGGGTCTCTTCGCACCAAGAACACACCCACAATAAGTCCCCAGTGCCATGTGGGGCAGAACTGGGCACTGTCTTTCCTTACTGAGACACCCTGTGCTGCCACCGAGGCGCTTAGGATCTCTGTGAGACCCCCAGATCACCGGTACAGGGGAAATCCTAACAGGGCTGAATCCCAGCTGGCCTCCAACAACCCCAGAAAATGAAGCGCTGTGAGCCCTCAGGGCATCCCCTGCCTCAGCATCCGAGTAGCAGCGCTGCAGCATCTGAGCTGCTTTCATGCAGACAGATGTAGGGCAGGATTTTCCCTTAGTGACTTATCAAGTTCATTCAAGAGCTACGCTGAATATCTGCAAATGGAGCCCAGGTGCCTCTGCTCCATCTGCTTTCAGCCCCAAAATTCATTTAGGTCCTTATGTACACTAGTTGGTAAAATCCACCTCTGGAACTGTAAACACTGTATAGAATTGTCTGACACCCAGAAAAAAAGAAAAAAAAAAATCCTACTGTGACATATGAAACTCAACTTTATTAATTTATTTTTTTCTTCACATCTTCAGAGGAAATCTTATTCACTGTCATCATCTAGTTGAGTTTTACTTAAATATCGTCTGATGATCAGCTTTTCTCCAGCTGCTTCCATATCATCAGTTCATTATACTATTAGTATGATTTTCTTCATGAACAAATGTCCTATTTTCCTGTTGATATAAATGCCATCAACACTGAAGTTGTATCCTGTATTATACCATCTACCTCCAAAAACAGATGAAAAAACCATGAACCATGTTTTTGTGTAATTTACAGTTGTCTCATTAGATGGCAGTGTAACATTCAAAACAAAAGTTTTATGTGTATGTGCTTCATATTCACCGAGAAAAATCTAATTTTTTTCTAAACACAAACTTACTTTTGGAATGTTCAAATCTAACATCTGGAAGTGTATCTTCAAATTAAAATGCTACGTGTTGATAACTGAATCAAGATATTTTTCTTCTTGCCAAAACATTATAACTTTTAATAAATATTATTTGCTGTCATCTTTAACTCCTAGGCTCTAGTCAAGAAATTTTTGTTGTAGGAATCAATGTGTTGAGAGGAATGTGATGGTTTTAAACAATCTTTAAATCTTTTTGATCCTTCGGCCAGCTGAGAATCAATGCTGCTCCAGATAGAAGTATGGAACTATGTTAATATGTCACCCCCAATAGAAAGAGCTTTTACAGCACCAGGGATTGTTAGAGAAATATGTCTTTTGTCTCGTATATACCCATGCTGCCTATTTCCTACACTAAAATCTGATTTGTTCTGCTCCATAGTGCACAGATTTGCTATCTTAGTTTTCGAAAAAGCTTTTTCTAGAACAGAATGTATATCTGAGGACTTTTTTCTTTCCTTATTCCCTCATACTCCTTTTATACCATACCTATGAACTTATCAGGGAGTAAGAAGCAGCATTAAAATAGAAAAATAGCTTCTGCATTAAGGGACACTAAATCTAAGGTATGATTAAAGTGCTAGGTATGACCAGTAGTGAAGTAAATCAAACATATTCACAATATCCTTCTGTATTTGCAATGCTAAATTTATCAACAGAGCCATTCTTGGAATGGGTTTGCAGGACTGGCCAATGGTAACTTGCTGGTTCTGAAGAAGAATCTTGTCTGGAAATTCAAACACTTAATAGCTCTCATGCTAATAAAAAGCATAAGACCTCTGCCCTAGACTACAACTTATTCTTTACGACTCATTTCCATGTGCTAGAATGCATTCCTTGGCCTTGAAAGCTTCATGCATGACAATTCATAGTACTGAAGATCAAGATTGGTGGGAACTGGAATTATCCTCATATGATGAAAGCCAGTCCTTCATTAAAGTCAACTGAGTAACATTGTTTTGTATGGGAAAAAAAAAAAAGTTATTAAATTTATGAGCCATTTGCAAAGAGGTGCAGAAAGGTGCTGGTTTTGTCTGGTGACCAGGTAATTAAAATGGCATATGAAATTCAGTCTAAAAGAGTCACGTGGAAAAATCTACCTTACACAACAGTGGACCCCAAACAAGCTATTAAGACTCAGGAGAGAAGATCTTAGCAAAAGCCTACGCTGCCTCTTCTTCAGCATTTCTTTTTTGCCAGCCATTCTGATAACAGCAGAACTTGTTTGGGGGAAATACTGGTTAAAAAGTGGGGTTTACATCTCTCCCTCTTTACAATGTGCACGCCGCCAACAAGGTTACTGGTGTCCCTGTTCTTCTGATTGTACTTTCCAAGGTTACAGAAGTAGTTCTGCAGGTGGCTGATAAGAGACAGCATCCTCCTTCGTGTTGTGCCGTCCTTCAATGCACAGAAGTCTCAGCCAGTGTGCTAAAGCAGACTGCTTTTATCTCCCAATATTCCTTGAGGGATTTCTGTTTTTCAAATAATGTCTGATGTGACAAGCATTTTAAGAATCTCTGGTTCTTTAAAATTCCATCTATTCTTCTGGAAAAGGATGCTACCAAAGTGCCATGTCCTTTGCTGGCTACTTACCCTGAAAGCTGGGAAAGCATTTCTGTGAAAGGTGGGCTTCTGAGGGCACACACAATTACAGCAGATGTTTTGCAAAGCCCTACTTTAGGCTAGTTGTTATTTTTGCAGCCTACCAGACCTGATTGGATTTTCCCATCTGTGTGAAATTAATATATTTTCTCTTTTTTAATTATTTTTTTTTAATTCCCAGTGCTGTAGACCAGTATGAGCGTATCATAGATTTGGCCACAAGTTTGTGTCTCTGATAGAAATGTCTCTGGTGCCCTGTCTATATTTAAAAGAGCAGGGTTATTTGTCCCCTACTTCTCTTATCACTCGTTAAGAATGGATTCTCTTAATTTGATTTTCTGCTTCACTTTATAAGTGAGTTACTCAGCTCCAGGAAATTGGAAAGCTGCAAACCGATGTTATCATTGGGCCCTTGGGAGCAGGAAGACTAGACATAATGTGATGAGATTACCTAAGTCTATTAAAAATAGAAGGAAAGAACACAGGCAAAAGAAGAAAATAATTATCATAGCAATGATTATATATGGGGAAAATATTGTTTTCTAGCTTTTCCTGTGTTTTCCCATCTACATGGCTGGTCCACAACAGCTTTAATCTGATAAGAACAAACATAACTTTTAAACTGAGGTCTATAAAAGTGAAATCAAGGAGGATGATGTTCATGATTATCATTATTATTATGGATGTTGTTGTTATTGTTATCATTATTATTATTATTATAGCAAAAAGATATTGCAGATCATGTTTTATGAGTTCATTAAGATGCATCCTTGGTGGCTGAAGCACTCACTAATGGCTCTGCAGTACGTGTCCTCTCGTGCCTTCACGCTGAAATACCCTCTGGCAAAAGTTCTATTCTTGTTGGACACAATCAGGTATTAACCCAGATTTGAAACACAACATTCTCATATTCACGTTTAATCATATATTAATGTTTCAAATTTAAAAAATTACTTGGTGGAACATAATCCATAATCTTTCTTTTTTAATACTAGAAAATACTAGAAAAACTCTGTGCTACAAAGCCATCAAAGGGACTAGGAAATTTTAAGTGTAAATTGTAGACATGAAAAACTGCAGAGGTGAATATGAGCACATAAGTCTAATACTATGTTTAATCTGTGAGTGAATGTGTCAGGCCAGGACATAATAGATAGCCCAAAGTCTTTAGATTTTCGTGTCAACAGTCGTTGGTGACAAAACCCCCCTGTACTATCAAATTAGTTTGATCAGCATTCCTCGCCAAATAAATTCATGCTCCCCATACAGTTTGTTCTTCCCATACGGTTTGTAAAGTGTGAGAAAAACACCAGTATTTTTGTCAGTAATCACCCTTGTTTGGTTATTTAGCAAGCAAATAAACCACAGCTTGCTCAGGGATATGAAAACTTGTACCACGAGAGGCCTCGGGTGCCGCAGCTCAGAGAAAATAGAAAGTGGTGTGTAATTCTGCTGGAGGTTTTTAAAAGAAAAACAAGAAAAAGTTCCTCTGCCTTTTAAGGACAGGCAGCCAATGAGATCTGCATTGGGCCAGACAGCTTCTGATCCTGCTTCCCAGCTACATATCCGAGGGCTAAATGCTAGAAAAGCGGTTTGATCTCAGGCTGCCGTCACCTCCCCTCCCTGCACACACGCATCCAGTGCACGGCTTCCCAGCCTTGCTCCTCCACCAGCCCCAGCTGCATCTCTTTACACAGCAACACACCGGTGTTAGCACTACAGGCTAAGGTAGCCACACTGCAGGCTAAGGTAGCCACCATGGGGAAAGGATTTGGCACGTCTCAGGGTGGGGGAAAGTCAACCATTTCCTTGGGCAGCAGTAAGAGATGCCTCTGTGGAAGAGCAGTTCATAATCTGGAGTTGCCTCTGACAGTAAACACCAAACCATACGAGCATAGCCTTCCTCAGAAGGGTATGTCTTCCTCAGAAAAGTCCAGAAATTGACGAGATATTGATTGATAAAGGAGTTCAGGCTATAGTTTCTAAAAATGTGAGGGTAATTGGGANTATATATATAAAAGAACTGATGACCTACAGATCAATGTTGGAGGGAATCAACTGTGTGGAGACCATAGTTTGTGCAAATAATCAGGGACATTCAGAATATGGGAATCATTCAGAATATGTTAACCCTATCCTGCCATTCTCAGTGCTTTGGACCACTGTCTAATTCTGTCTTAGGAAAACAGAAGCAGAAATGTTGGCCAATTATGATTTGATGAGCTGAGTGTTCTCATATATTTCAAACAGGCTTAAAAGAGATTAATTTCCTGCTAAACTGTATACATCTACTTTCTGGTAGCATGAAAAATAAGTGTTATACTTCATAAATCAGTATAAAAAATACATTAATTTTAATATCATTACATGGTTATGAATTTTATATAGAAAAGCAGAACACCAGCCAATTTCCTTCTTTTTTTTTTCAGCTATGTGAAAGAAAACCTGAACGAAATAATGAAGTTCAAATAAACCCAAAGATCAAAAATACATATCTTTTGATTACTTTTACTTTACTATCAGATCTCTTCTGCTGATTTGAATAGGTTACCTAGGAGAAACAATGTATAAAAGTCTGTCTTTAGATCTCTGATAGGAAATCCCCACTGCAGTAATAAATATTATATCCGTGGCAGGCAATTGGCAAGCTACCTTGATCATGATAGTCCCTGGCTGACAATCACACAAAAGTGAGACCAGAAAGTATATCTTAAATGTTTCAGCACTTGGATTTTCCTAACTACTCCTTTCAAGTTCTTTATGAACAACTTGTATATAGATCAAAACATGCTAATTTCATCATTGCTGGCCAGCATCATAAAAGAATCGTATGAAAACATATGGGCACACTCACCAACTTTTTAAGCAACCAGATCTTTCATAGAACTATTGAAGTTTCTTCACGAGATAAAAGAGTTTTGCTGTTTTGAAACAATAGTACCTCTTTTTTTTAATTTGAAAACATACGAGACCGCTGTGTGTCATTCATCATCTGTCACCTTTTCATTTAAAACACTGTCAAGGAGCTGACTAAATAGCAAGGGCTAGTGCACTGCACAGCCAAGATAGGTTTGGGGTTTGACCCTGAACACACTGCCTAATTCTCCTAAGCAACAAGAACAAAATATCAAAAAAATCCATATATGATACCTAGTTATGAGTTGTGCCTTATTTTTCCTCTCTTGCAACAGTCTTTGAAGGACCATCGCTGAGCTGCAAGTGACCTGTTCTGACCCCTGCAAGAGATGCTCAGGGGTAGGAAATACATCCTAAAGAGTGACCTAAAGAAGGTAAGGGAAGGTAAAAGCATTGAGAAAATATCAGACCCACCACATGAAAAAGTTTCAACAGAGCAGATAGAATGGTGAAAGGCAAATTCTGCTAATAAACCTGAATTAAATGAATTGAGCTTCTCAAGGTCTATATGCCATGAAGAAAACCTACAGAAACATCTACGTATGCTTTATTGCAGTTGTTAGCTGAGTGCCAGCATCAGAAGGAAGAATACTTTACATAGCTAAGATTAGCAGACACATTCCTAGATGAGAGAATTTCACCTCCTCCGTTACAGTGAACTTGAGGAGTTAACTGAGGTTATAAGCCACAAAACCACAACCACTACACAAATGCAGGTATCCTGGACCCAATTTTTAGTAATAAATCAAGTGCAATGTGGTGCTTGCAATGATACTTGATTACAGGCATAAGACTTTTCTAGTTGCATGGGACAATTTCATATGGCACCTTAGAGTGTTCAGCAATCACAAAGCACAAAACTCATCTCAGGAGACTTTATGACTTTGGAAGAGATACCCACAGCACCGTGACCTAAAAGAGAAAGTGCGTGTGCCTAGTTAGGATACCACCCAGGGTTTAGAGTCTAGTGCTCAGCAGTTTCTAGTTTATACATAAAGATAATAGCATAGAATTAAGAGCATTTGCTGACCATTTGGTGACTGTTAAGTACTGGATTTCAGCTCAGTAAGGAAAGTTTGGACCAAGCCATCTTCCCACGGCAAGAACCTACTGACTTTATTCAAAGAGGAGTAAGACTGCAGCAAAGTAGGAGTTATTTTAGATTAGCTGGAAAAAGGAGCAATAAGAAAAAAAAAAAAACAAAAGCCAACTGGTACTGAGATTCCTCTACTAAATCCCAGAGAGCAGCTGAAGGGTTTTTTATGAAAAGAACAATAAGAAAAAAAAAAAAAATAGAAGTCTCTGATCTATCTGTTAAGAACTACAGTTCTGAGAGTTTGACTGGAGGGCCAGCAACACAGCATAGCTTTAGCAAAGCTATAGCTTTAAAAATCAAAACCCACTCTAAATCATTCTAGGAATACTGTAGGCTACAAGATGCATCAATATCTTTATGTGAAAAGCTACCAAGGGTATAAACCATTTTATATAGGCCCACTCTCTAGCAGGTTAAAATTCTTGACAAATTTACACAGTTATATGTGATAAAAGATTTTTCTGCATTTTTTTAGCTTAATCATTAATTAGACATATTGTGGTGACTTATAGGTTGTGAAATTGAAATATAAAGGCTGTAATTGGTTCCAAGGCTGAATGGCTAGAAGAAAAGGCAGAACAAAAAGCAGAATGAAGTTCTGACTTTTGATGCTGTCATTGGATTATGCTGCTTTTCAGAAAGAGTAAGTGGCCAAAGTGGTGTTAAATCTAAGACATGAAGATACAGTTTTTGTCCAGATTAAAAGAACAAGAGTTTCTGGCTGGACTTCAAAATCTGATAACTCACTTGATTAGTAGGCTCTTTGGTAAGGAAGACTTACTGATTGTGAAAAACATCTCAGGGTTTGCAAAAAGTCCTGAGAATATTCCCCTTCTTTTAATTTCACCTCCACCATGTTCATGCCAAACTCAACTGGCTTCCTGTCCACACCTCTACTAGAAAAGGAAATTATATATATTTTTGCTGGCTCCAGCAAAATAAGAGGGATAAAATCAGCATAATCAGGATATTGATGACTTGACAGATGATGTTACTTCATGCTCCTACCCAGAGGCTTCAGCATCATAGAGGGCAGTTGCCTGTCACCATCTCCTGATACCTCAGCCACACACACAGGAAAGCCACCCTAAGACAGATCTACCCACCTTGAGACGCATGTCCACATCTATGGCACTTTATAGCCACTGGAATTAGAGATAGATGGAGGATCTTGCATAAATAATAAAGAGACAAACATATCCCCTGGAACAGTCAACAAATGAGACTGTTATTGTCAGAAACAAAGGAAACACTTGTAACTGATTTGAAAAGCATATTTCATAAATACATGCTAGTGTAGATATGTATGTATAAAGGATGACATTTGGGAGACAAATGTGACTTAAGGTGGGCTCTATTCATAAATCAAGTAAAACTCACGACTTGAAGATATCCATGAAAGTAGTATTGAGTAGTTTGTGATATTTTAAATGTGAATAAATCACGATTCAAGTTTCCTATAATTAGGCAAAAGATTTAAGCAAGGACTTTACCACAGAAAGATTTTTATTGAGCTCAGTTTCAATAAAAATCAGTCAGTCTTTCTAACTCTCCTTTCCCTGTGAATTGCATTTACCAAAGACTTGCTATAAGAGAACAATATCCATAGCATTTTGGATAAGTTCAAAATACAGAGAGCTACTGTCACCACTGCTTTAATTCAGTATTTTCTCTTTTTCCTGAACTTCCAGACTGGTTCTAGTGTCTGATCATGTTGCAGATGAAATAGTTATTTTGGCAAGCTGCCACCCAATTTCTGTTTGAAACTTAATATCTCTCCAACTGGCAATAGAATTAACTGTTTGACCTCTTCCCTGCTTTTTTTTTTTTGNTTCCCTTCCTACTTTGAACAACTTAAAGATGTTATGGTTAAGCATGTTCCACCTGAGAAGCTCTTACACCTGCTTTTCTTCCCCTGAATCTCTGACTGCTAAGAACCCATACAGCATTGTCAAAAGTGGTGCAAAACTTTGTAAGAAAAGCTTGCTATGAACTAATGCCATTAAAACAAACTCTCCTGATTAACATTTGCTTGGTAGATGACAACTGCAGAATGTTCTCTTTCTCTGTCTTGCAATGTGTTCACTGTCTCGCATTGAGAAGAGCACGTGTGCCTCCAGACGCACCCTGACACCAAGGACGTTGACAGCGACTCTTTCACCCCAGCGGTTGACTATCCAACCGCGCAGGAAACTGTCTGGAGAGAAATGTCTGATAAAGTGCAGGTTGGTGTGGATATCCAGGAAGCATAGAATTCCACCACCACCTTCTTACGACCCAGAGGAGAGCTGACTTCAGGTCCTAACCCTCCTCGGGGTTCTCCAATGACTGCCCGGATTACACGTTTGTCTTATTCTCACTCTCTTCCCCGTGCGGTGGAGGTGAGGTACCGCTCGATCTCACGCAGCTGCTGTTGAGTTCATACAACCTGAGTCTTCAAATGGTGGCACGACTGAAAGAAACCCACTGAATAAATGCAGAGAATTCAATAGCAGTGTGGTCAATACGGATTGCCAAAAGGCCTCCTTACTGGTAGTATCTCCACACAGTATGGAGAAAGATAAGTGTAAGCATCTTACCACAGTATTCTCAGTATTTATGACACAGGCTGAGTCCAGTACATTAAGGCAATAGTACAGATGCTTTTATGATGTAGAGAACTGCCTTCTGTTTAGTTCATTGCTGTAAGGAAACAGGACTCAGGCAAACATTCTAGTTTGTAATGGTTTGTAATTAGAGCTGTAGGGTAATACTAGTATGATTGCATTGGCCTCAAGTTGTGCCAGGGGAGGTTCAGATTGGATATTAGGAAAAAATTTTACACCAAAAGGGTTATCAAGCATTGGAATGGGCTGCCCAGGGAAGGGGTTGAGGCACCATACCTGGAGGTATTTAAAAGATGAGTTGACATAGTGCTTAGTGACATGGTTTAGTGATGCTTTTTTTTATCAGAATTAGTTTGATTGTTGGACTAGATGATCTTAAAGGTCCCTTCCAGCCTAGACAATTCTGTGATTCTATTCTATGGTTCTAAAGCTTATCAATAAATTAAAATATCGGGAAATGAAAGCTAGGATGAAAATGCAATTGTTAAGCGACTCTCACACGGCAGAAAGTAAATTCTGCACAACCCTGGAGTGCTACCAAAGTGCATGGCCATAGCAGGGATTTCAGCTTTCGAANGGTTCAGATTGGATATTAGGAAAAAATTTTACACCAAAAGGGTTATCAAGCATTGGAATGGGCTGCCCAGGGAAGGGGTTGAGGCACCATACCTGGAGGTATTTAAAAGATGAGTTGACATAGTGCTTAGTGACATGGTTTAGTGATGCTTTTTTTTATCAGAATTAGTTTGATTGTTGGACTAGATGATCTTAAAGGTCCCTTCCAGCCTAGACAATTCTGTGATTCTATTCTATGGTTCTAAAGCTTATCAATAAATTAAAATATCGGGAAATGAAAGCTAGGATGAAAATGCAATTGTTAAGCGACTCTCACACGGCAGAAAGTAAATTCTGCACAACCCTGGAGTGCTACCAAAGTGAATGGCCATAGCAGAGATTTCAGCTTTCGAACAGAATCACTGAAGTTGGCTGTCACGCTCGAGTATGAATGACATCAACAAGCTTGAGACAGAAAACATGAAGATATAGACAGGACTAAACTTCATGGTGCAAACACAAATGGTTCAGGCCAACAGAAGGGCTGTGTGCCTTTCAGACTAGCTGTCCACTTTTCCTGATTATAGCAGCTCATCTAATAAATACCCATTTCCAGAGGCACTTGGATTCCCCTATATCCTGTAACTATTACAACTGGAAGACTTCCACAGAAGACTGCTAAAAATTCTATCTTCTCCATTCTGACCAAGAGCACAAAGATAAATAAAAGTAACAGTTTCACATCAAATATGGTCAGAAGTCAAGGCTCCTCTTGGATTTGTCTCCTGTATGAGACAACTTAGAAAAGAGTGCAGCAGAAAACAAAATACATGAAGAAATACAGAAAGGGCACAGAGGACAATTTCCAGCAAGCTCTGAGATCAAAGGGACGAGTTTTACAGCTATTAAGATAATTGGTGGAGGACAGAGAGTAAAGGTGCACCTGCTGTACCAACTGTGTAACTACCCTCAATGGTTCTCCTAACCTGGAAAAAAAGGAAAGGCAGAAATAGGGCTGCCAGTCGTGCAGGGATTTTTTAAAGGATGTGGCAATTTCTCAGCCTTCAGAGACCTCCTCTGAACCTTGAATGGCGTCACCTCCTTCAGATTAACCTCTTTGTGACACGAGAGCAGTCCACAGCTTTCAGATTGATTGGGTTATGACAAGGTTATGCAAAATGTGATTAGTGGTGAAACAGATCATCAATTCTACTGGTTAAACAGAACCAACTTCTCCCTCTCTCAGCAGTTGGGCTTTCTTAAGTGGGAGTGAAAAATCACACAAAAAAAAACCCAACCATGGACAACTAAAGCTACCAGTCTAATGACACGTGACAAGAGCTATTTCGAGGTGCTGCTTCTGCATCTGCCATTTTCAAACTAGAAAAGCATTAACTGCATCTGAAAATCATGATGGATGGACTGTAACAGCGAGCAAATAAATGCCACAAGCAAAATGAAATGGGAAAACACAGTATCTTCCTTCAATGGCAACATACCAGAACCAAAAAAGGAGGCTGTGCCAGCTTTTCAGTGCTCCAGAGGTTTTGTACGATCCCCTCATCACCCCCATACCTGCCCCATTACAGTTTGTTCAAGGATTATGGGCATATATCTAAAAATGGGAATGGGGAAAAAAAATGACAAGCACGCATCACTCTTCTTTATCTACATGTTGGCTAGGAGTTTGGATACAGAAGTTCCAGCTGACTATTCACCTCTTAAAGCTATTCTCAGTTATCCTGAACTGGTTTGGATCTTTGAAAAAGGACATACAATAATAATAATAAGGATCATTTGAGCCCTCGCCATCTTCAAAGTACTTTTGAGAAAGCTGGAGTAACAGTGAACTGATCATCCAAAGAGGGAGAACTCTCTAATTAGTATGATTTAAACACTGAATGTGGTTGCCAGAAATGCATGGGAATTACGTCCTGAGCAGCAGTCACTGGTTTTGTACACAACTTACATGGCATAAATCACTTTTGAACATGCTGAGGAAAAATGTTTATAGTTAAAGGGTACACTTTTGTCTTCAGTTATTGATTGTTAGTGGTGAGACTCAGCAATGCCCACAAAATCACTATTTTACGGTAAGTTGAAACACATTATGACATTATCTTATTAAACTGTATTCAGTGCACCGTCAGTCTTCCACTGCTTGTTTATTAGAACATGTTAACGAAACCTTTAAGTTATATGTTGTTAGCCACAAAGTGCTGAAACACTTTTCCATTTTATCTGCATTAAATTTTTATTTGGCAGAAAGTAAAATAATTGTGTCCACAGTCCATCAGTCATTTCTGCTCATCCCTTTCTCATTATAGATCAGAAGAAGTTCTGGTTCAGTGATCGCTCTAGTAAATGTGTTAGATACTGGAAACACTTGATATACATTGATTTGATATAAATTATGCACATGCAGTACTTGAACCATATGTGCTTCCACAAAACTGAATTCAGAGGAGTTAACTTCAGCTGGAGCCCACTAGGAACGTTGGCACCCAAAACATGAGACCACCTTTGGGACAGTTTAACTACCTCTGTCCTCTCCTGGCCTGCCTTTCCTGCAGCCCTTTCCAGTAGAGACAGCAATCCTCTGACAGCAACTTTCAGCAGGTCTAGGTCTAAACCATACAGGGTCTGTCATTAATTCTTACAGAGAGCAGAGACTTTCCTGTTAGTCATTACGTGGATGAGGGTGCTTCATAACAGACAATCCTGAATTAGTGTAAATTAGCACAATGTACCTGTCACATAGCTGTAACCAGCATAGAGATGTAGCTCATCTATACCCTGACAGTCTTCACAACAAAGACTTATGCTGAGATGATACCCTAAAGGAGGAATTAAGAGAATAAAGTCACCTCCTTAGAATCCTCTGTACCCGGTGGAGAAACAACTTTCACCCACAGAAGCTTTTCATTCAGCAGTTTCTGAAACTTCTTACCCTGATACTGTTTCCCCTTAAAAATACAAATTAAAATATCTTGCATAGGGATGAGAATCCTGCATGAAAATTTTACGTAATACAGAGAATATTTATTGGTGTGTTAATAAAGATAGTAGGAACCATTTAGCAAAAAAAAAAAAAAAAAAAAACCATGGAGCACGTTGTGATTTGAATCAAGATGTCCAGAGGTAACACTACTTTTGCTGCCAAGCTCACTGCTATAGACTTCACAACTATAGACTTCACAACTTCAAACGCTACTCATGGTGCGCTTAGAGACTCTCAATTTAAAAAATGACAGTAAACCAAATAAAGTGAAATATTTTTTAATTCCCTTTTTAACTGTGCATTTGAATTCAATACAGATCCATAAGGCACTCTCATAGGTCAAAAAAAATATATTCAATGTTCTTTCCAAAATAAGGAGAGTCACAAGGCAATGGTATGTGCATAAAACATGACTTGATCTCTAACTGCTAAACGATGCGATACGGTTGTTCAGGTGTTGGATGCATTGCAAGGTAACGTCACTTCTGCATCACAACACTATTCAGAGTAAATATTGGCACTGTAAATGACTTCTCATTGGGGTTAGGGGCTTGCATTCTCTTCATATCCCAGTAAAAAATAAACTCTGTAATAAATAAATATATAAAATAAATATATGCTATCTGGAGATGTATAAATAGGTCCATCCTGAAGAAAAATTCCAGCTCTATGATGCATTGACACCTACGGTCCATCAGTGAAGCAGAGCCACTAAAACTTCATATACAGTTCTCAGGACTTTTAACTGTTTTACAGTCTTAGTCTATTTCTTTCTATTTCTTCCAGCTCTTGTCTCATCCACACCATGAAGGTAGCTCTTTGTTAATTTATGGACCATAGGTAATCCAGTCAAAAATCGCCAAAAGTCTGTTATTTTAAAAAAAACAATGTCACACTCCAACTTCCCTCTGGTTCCAGGTGACCACGCAGTTCAGCGAGTTCGAAGAAGGCTGGTCCACGCTCCACTTGAAGGCTTTGTCTCCTAAATCCACAGGTTGGAAAGCAGAGGCTTGCCTGTCACAAAGCAGCTTCTTCCAGTCCAGCATCCTCGACCTCTGCAGGTTCCTCGTGCTGGTGTTGCCATGGAAGCTCCAAGGCCAACGGCTCCAGTATGGATTGGTTGGTTGGTTGGGTTTTTTTCCCCAAAGCTGCCTCCTTCCTCAGCTGTATCCCAACACATCTTTGTACAGTTCTGGGACTCTTTCGGGATCCACAGGCCGGGGCAAGAAATGTGTGAATTTCTGGTGTCTTTTGGACCTTGCCCCATCTCGGGGAGTACCGTCTTTGTTGAGTGCTACGAAGTATCGCCGCCCTGAATCCCCGTGTTTGTACACATTGGACGAGTACGTGTTGTACCAGTTCTCCTCAAACTGTTCCCTGAAGATGCATTCAGAAGTTAGTTTCTCCTACAGAAAGAAACAGGGAAGAAAAATAAGGCAAGCTGTCGCTAGAGGCCTGAACACAGATGAAAAAAAATGATAAAAATAAATAAATTTCAGGCTTCGTGTGGCCTTACTGTTCATTTAACTATCAGCAAATCAAACCCCAGAAGAGTATGTAGGCCTGACACCGCATTTGGAAGCCTATTGTAATCTTTATTCCTTTGAAAACTGGACCCACACAGATACCGTTCTGGATTTAAACACAAATGAGATGACTGCCTGTCTAAGAAGGCATTACTTGGTTAGGATCTAACTAAAATTCACCTGACCTACAGGAATCTTTCTGTCTTGGGTGATCCACCATTCTAGAAATGAGGTCTGGTGGAGGGACCAAGCTGCAATCTAACAGATCAAGATGGCACTTCCATGTGTTCTTTGTGGTGTGCATCACTTCTCACATTTTAAACAGGACTAACCACAACCAAATGAACCAAAGAGACAGAATATTTTATCTCAAGATGTTTTAAGGAGAAGACTCTGAGCCTGTTATTACCCTGATAGTATAAGAAAAAATAAAAGATTCTATTTTTACAATCATACGTTGAAGTTATTCAACAGATACAAACCAGCCATAATGAGTACAAGCTCATTTTAATTCTTAAATGCAAATATTCCACTTGGGATCTACAGACACTGCCTGTGCTCTTGCCCCATGCAGATTTTTCAAATGAGAGTGGTACCAAACTGTGACCATGAAACAGTATTACCCTCTTTTCCCCACCATTTGAAAGAATGCTTTTATGCTTCAAAGCTGGTACCTGGAAGTACCACCTGCTGATTTGTAAAGGTGCATTAGGCTAGATATCAAGCAAGTTGGGGTACTATACTAATTGTTGCTTATTTGTTCTGGAAGTGTCCTTTTAACTGTTTCCCAGTTGCACCCAATGTTTTTGATGGTGGCATATGCCCTATGATACATTTGCAGTATTGATAAAAAGAAAAGTAGATAGCAGGCAACTTCAATGTGGTTTGAATAGCTAGTCCAGTTAGCTAGTTTGGGCATAATTTAAGAGGAATATTGATTTTCAGTTCTGACACCAAAGTGGTACTTACAGAGCCATAGAGCTCTCCCTTCTCATTCATCCCAAGGTAAAGGCCACTGTCGACGCCTCTAATACTGACCAGTCCCACCGCCACACTGATGAATTCAAGGATACCTGACAAATCAAAAGAAAAAAGGAGGTTGAGTTAATTCAACTTGGAGGCATACAACAGGTAGCATCCAAAACACAGCTGGAAACAAGTGGAAAATGTACAAATTATAACAGACGTGGCCTGATTCCTCTGAAATTTCAAACACTACACGGGAACATCTACAACATTCACAGCAAAGCAGCTCGAGACGCCTCATCTCGAAACCAGAATCCTACCCCATTTAAGAAAGCTTTTTCATTTGTTATTTCAAACGCTGAATGTGAAAGGATTTTATTCAGTGCTGAGCCTAAAGCCTTCCCAACTCCCTTGTTGCAGCCGATAACGATTCTACGCTATTTGCTAAACTGCCTACTCAAACATTGGAAGATAGGTTTGAATTACTCGAAAACACACTTCACTCTCTCTGTGGCATTATCTTAAAAAAACACATTATCCATTATGAGGTGATTTGAATGGAAATCAAATACAAATGGGAATTTCATACAACATGAATCTACCCGCAGAAAAAGAAAAAAAAAAAAGAAAAGAAAAAGAACTATTTTCCAAGTGTCTTATCTAGCACATGGGCCCACACCTCCTGACACAACTTGCTGTCTTCACTGCAGGCTTTTTATGTGAGTGAAACACACTGCTTATTTGCTAATGCTTGGATTATAGCGTTATTTATATTACATCTGCCCCCCCCCCCCACACAAAAAAAACATAA
>VZTM01025526.1:32055-46481 GCA_013400555.1 Jacana jacana
GGAGGGCAGGGCTGGGGCTGGGGTTTGTCGCCCGGGCGCCGTGGGGAGAGGAGAGCGGTGGGGTCGGCATCGCTGCGCCCCGAAAGCTAAACCGTGCGCGTCTTGAGCTGTCCTAATCCGCTCTTTCCTTCAGAGAAAAGGTCATTTTGGCAAATGGAGCCGTTGTTGATGGTGCAAAAGCTGCGTCTGCGTCTTCGTTATAGCTAGGACGGTTATCTCCTTATTATAACAGTTTCTGTGGAGGGAAAGGTTTGTGCGTGGTGCTCCGTGCTGATAATTAACACCTCACTTGCACTAATTCAGGGAAAACACGGGTTGACTAATATAAAACCATGGGTGGTTTTTTTGGGTTGTTTGTTTGGTTTTTTTCAACATGGGTGACAAAAAAGCAGGTGAGGAGAACCTGGGAAAGGAAGTTTCCTGGGGTGGGGAGAAGCTCCCTCAGGGTGTCACACACGGTAACGGCGGGGCCGGGGGACAGGGTTTGGTTCAAGAAGTTGGTATTTCTGCCGTGGTTAGGCCGTTTGTCGGTACCTTACCGACAGGACTCGGGAACGGTGCAAATGGCCTGCGTGTTCTGCACATCGAGTTTACCTTCCAGTAATCTTGGGGAGGGCATCCACGTTTTGGCAGCAGGAGCTTAGATGTGGATGTTGGTGGCCCTTTTGCCCTTAGCTGTCAGCCGAAAGGCAGGTTCCGCTGGCAGCATCCTTTGCCGAAGGGAAGTTGAGCCCAGATGGTTTTGATTATTCGTGTACTTCTTGCCTTGAGGATGTTGCTATGGCGCAGGGGACCAAAACCAAACCCTTCCAGCCTTTCATACTGCTCTTATTTGACAGAAGTTCACGCTGTTATACTTACCTGGTCTTAATTCTCAGTCTCCTTTCGAGGGAAATAGGGCTGCTGCACCCTTGGAAAGGCAGTAAGTTTAGTGTGATGTGTGATTCTGAGTTGTCACACACATGGCTATACAAGTGTTGAGGTTGCAAAGTCAGAATTAAGGTTACATTTGAATACCTTTTATACTCTTTTTACACTTATCTTCTATGTATACACAGACTATTGCATTTTTTTTAAGACGAGCAGCAGGGGAAAAAAAATTAACGTGCCTGTTTTTATGTTCCCTTTTGGAAAAGGACTCCAATTTATTTAGTTAGTTTGATTTTTTCCATTTCCACAGCAGAAAATCTGAAAGACTATCTTGAAATATGTGGCCAGGCTAAAGGCACAGACTGACATCTCAGAATATTAGGTTTACATTGCAATATTTATTTATGTTTGTTTATTTCAATGAGTGGTCTCATTGATTCCAAACAGTAGATCTAAGCGCTCAGCATTCCTGAAAAATAAATACCCTTTCATTTGAAACCCCCAAAACTGAGTACCGAGTAGCTATGGAATTTTTGGTGTGAGGTAATGGGTTCCTGTGCTTTTTTATTATTGACTCTTGTGCTGCAGAAGGGCTTGTATGACAGTGGGAGAGTTTGATCCTGGGTCTAGCTGGTGAACTACCAAGAGCGGTTTGCCTGTGAGCTCCTTCTGCGATCTCTGCTCCATTTCTGATGGCCCTTGAGACCTGTGGAGAGCACCAGCTCCTCCATTGCAGGTTACTAAAAGAAGGGTGCAAATACTGTGTTCAAATTGCATTGAATGACATTCGTGGTATTTTGCAAGGGTATTGCGTTTACCCTTTATTAGGAGGCTAAGCTTAACAACCTTAATGCGTTTAACAGTTTAAAAGCCATAGTAACACTTGCAGTAGAAAATTCTGTCGTGAAAAAGTCTGTAAGTGTCAGTGTTAATAGGGTTGAAGGTTGGAGCCCTTGGATCTACTGTGGAGTGTGTGGAGTAACAGCTGGAGAAGGATAACCTGCAGCTCCTGTGTAGAGAAGTTTGATGGAAACGTGGTGCATGTTTTGCTGGGAGGTTTTTGCGTTCTGTTGTGTACTCGCTGACAAAGAATCCTGAGGCTCAAGTATCTTGGGATCCTCTCCAGCTGCTTTTGGAAGGTCAAGGAGTCAAAGACACTTCTTTATTTCTCAGGCACAAAGTCTGACACCATTTTATGGCGCTTTCAGGGTTTGTCCTTCCCCCTATTTCCTTTACTCCCCATTCAGTTTCCAGTCTGAGCCTGCTTTACGTTCCACCAAGGAAAATCATCCTTTTTTTTTCTCCTTCCATGCAGTCTAGACTTTTCTACTTTATCCCGATATTCCCATCTGCATAGTTTTTCCTTAATCTCTCCTCCAGCGGGATGCTTTTCCTAGATGCTATTTACCTGGATTGTTGGAACCAAGAAGCAGGTGGTTTCTCTGCTCTCAACACCTTGTTGTAGAGATCTACAGCAGCTGGTAGAAGCAGTTACTGTGGGTGCTTCTTGTGTCACCCCTGGGGCTAACTGTATAGCAGGTTGAAATTTTGTGGGACTTAGCTAACAAAATGAGTAATTTTGGGTGAGGGTTTGCATAGGCTCATAATTTATTTGCTTCTTAACAGAAAAACCACTAAAACAACAGGTTTCTGATCCTCAAAATGGGGGGAAAAGTGGGGGTTAACCTAGTTTATATCTTTCAGAGAAAGCTTTCTTCATGCAGGTCACCTGCTGCCAGATAATGTTCATAATGGCCTGTGAAAGTATCTTTAGAGTTGTGCTGGGCCCAGTTAACATCCCTACAGGTCACTTCAGATTCTGTCACTGTATCCAAATAATGCTTGGCAGTGGTGGTGGAATATTTGGGAATATAAGGTTGTCCTACATACCTTGATGATTAGTTGCTTTGTCCTGCTGCTGCCATATAGTGTTTACTTATGCTCTAGCATTTATGGAACCAATAAAATTTAAAAGGGCTTTGAGATTCTGGGACTAACAGTGATGAGTACACAGATGTTGATGGGACACTTTCCCAGTCTTGACCAGTTCAGAAATGAGGTGCGTCATTTGAGAGTGACTGGAAAAAAGCTGTGTTTGAGTCTCCTAAAGAAACAGAGTGTCAGAAGGGTCTGTAGATCTTTCTCCTTGTTCTGTGAAACTCTTACAGTACGAAACCTGATTTATCTACAGGTGAGTAAGGAGCTGCTGTTTGCTGGAAATCAATCAAGGTATGATATGTCTCACCAATGGAGGGTCAGTGGCCTGGTCAAACTTTTTTGACAGACAAATCTGCTGTGGTCAGTACAAACAAATACTTGCTGTTCTGGTAGAGAGGAATATGTGATACAGAGACAGCATGATGCTGGGTTCCCTACAGGATTCCCTCTTCCCAGATGCTTTCTGAGAACAATTCCAGTACTGAGGACCAGGGGTTTATGTGTGATTACCTGGAGCAAAATCTTGGACGCTATAATAAAGCAGTAGTTTTAATTCTGGGGTTACTGCCGCTTAACATCTCAGAACCAAAGTGAAATTCTTGGCTTGGGGTGGCTGGTTTTGTGTCTGAAGGCGTTGGTGCAGACTGGGAGAGTTCGACTCCTTTAAAGCCTAGGAGCTGCTTCTGCAGAGCAGGAAGCTCTTTGAAAGAACTGTTATTTTGGTAGAGATTCGCTGTACTGGCAACTGAGGACAGTTTTGAACCAAGAAGAGCCCTTATCCAACATACCTCTTACCAAGTATTTTCCTTGTTAAACAGCTGTATATCATGCTTTTTTTCAGAGAAGTACAACCATTCAGAACAACATAATCCAGCATCAAAATTCCTAAGAGGAATTTATATTCATCTTCTAGTTCCTTGTTTCCCTGTTCCTTACTGCCAAAATTCCTGTGCATTTACGAAGCTTATTAAAACAGTCTTGGAAATGCCAGTGGTGCCTCTTTGCTTTCTGAGGAGATCTTTTCTAGAACCATGTTGTCGTTGTGTAAGGGTAGTGAATGCCAGGTCTCTATTTATTTTTATTAAATATTCTCTGAGAACCAGTTCCCTCAGAGGTGATCTGTGAGTTAGAAGGGACGTAGGGAAAGACATACACGGGGTATGTACTTTGTCACATTTCTTGAAGGCACACTCATTTCCAGGAGGAAGAAGCTGCATACTTTGTATGTTTCCAGAGGTGTTTTTTTTCCCCCTAGTACCTCAGCAGTACTGTCAAACTCTCCCTTTGTGAAAATACTCAAAAGGTCAAGTTTATTTGTAGCAGCACATTTTTAAGTGGATTACATCATGTATTCCCATCTCTGTGAAACGAAGAACAGGACTTTAACTCCAAAAAGTAAGGCAAACTCCCCTAGGGAGAAGACTCTCCTGCCTGATCTAAGAGGATGCCGTTCCAAGAGGTGCATAAAGGATCATTTTTACCAGAACCACTTTTAGCTAACTTTTTTCTTTTCTTTTTTTTTCCCCTCCCCCTAAGCAACGTGCATTTCACGTCATAGATTGATTGCCAAATGTAGGGAGGTGATTTTGCTCCTTGGCTGTTGACATCTGAAGCTCCTTGCTGTCATCATCCTGAGAAGGACACTGCTCCCCATGCAGCTGTGGTGAGAGCCGTGCTGAAGGGAGAGGGAGCTTTGCTTTTCACCATTAATACTGTGTTCCTCGAGGTGTTAAAAAAAGGGTGAGACACGTTTGATTTAGTCCTGCCTGCAATGAAGTAGTAGGATATACTGTCTGAAACTTCTTAGAGAACTGCTAGAGGTTAAGTAACTTCCACGTGAAACTAATGTAAGAAGGGCTGTTGGGGAATATTTTAGCATTTTACTGATTTTTGGAGGATTTTTGGAATAGCTGTGGTTACAGATAAACATTGTTACCCCAAGGATTTCTTTTAACAGAATTTGTATAACAGAGCCCTTTTTATAGCATGTTAAACACATTCTGGCTTCCTAGGCTTGTAAATATTTTAATATAATAATGTCCTTATCTCAGCAAAGTGGGATCAGCTAACAGAACTGTTGGCTGTGCTACATCTAAGTAGTCTGCTGGAAATATAACTTCAGTAAGCATCAAAACAGTTCTCTCTACTCTGGGATTTTCCCACACTGGGAACTTGACGTTTAACCTTTTGGCCACCCAGCATGAAAACAAAATTGTGCTACTTTTATCTACATGGGAGCATATTAAATAAGCCTGAAGTCAAATAGAAACGAAGGAAGTAAGGAACAGCAATGCTTTGAAAACCTTTTCATTTTAATAATTTGCACAGATTCTCGTTGATGGAAGACAGATTACCTTGCAAGCAGAAATTCAAAGAAACTCACTCACTTGAAATAAATTAGTTAAAGATTAAACTACTGTAAGGGAACATATTTTTGACTGCAAGCAAAAGGTACTTTTAGGAGTAAACGTTGGCTTCTTTAGCTAAAAGAGTCTCACCTTTATCTTAGTTGGAAAAGCAAGAGAACACTGATTTGACTTGGAACACAGCAAAGTTGTGGGGTTTTATGTGATACTGTTGAAGCTTTTTGCCTCCTATGTGTGCACACACAGCATGTAGATTTTTACCCATTTGCTCTGTAAAATATTTTGTGCTATTTGTAGATATCCTCAGAATCTGGGAGTTGAAATGCTGTTCTGCATTTCCATAGTAGATTCTTGTGGCTTACTTCTGCAGCGCTTTATGAGCTTGTAGGCATCATTTTTTCCAATTTTTGAGTGAAAAAAAAAACTGTATCTGGCATTTAAGCATGTCCCTGTGAGAAAACTATGTCTTTTGTCACAGAATAAAACTTCTGAATTACTGACAATGTAATATGAGAGTAACACCTGGCAAAGACCATTTCTTTTGTGTTTTTTTCATAGCAAGGGTAATGGTGTCATGCTTTATCTTCTGCACTTCACTTCCACTGAACCTGAGCCATATCATTACCATTTATTGGTATTTTCATATAGTTTGGGCTCATAACTACTGCAAAGTCTCACTTATTTTAATGTCACTGTCCTGTATTAGCTGTTATGGTAATGCCATAAGTTATTGCATGGATTTCACTGGAAGGCCACAGAGGTTAATTCATGTTATACCAAATTCAGACAGATCATATCTCTGAGATAGGAGAGCCTGCAAGACAAACACAGAACCAGGAATAGAGTTCAGCTCATGCTTCGAGGAAGTCCAAGTAATATGTGGAAGCCTTTGGTGAGAGCACCAGGCTTTCAGGGCGTTTTGACTTGTCTCCACCAATAGACAGAGTACATGAAAGATGAATCTACAATGGCAATGAGCTTTGGACACTAGTTTTGCTTGATAGAAGGCCTAGATCATCTTCACTCACATTTTTCCTGTGAATCAAGGAAGAAAATACAGAGGGGTGTCCTGGTTCAAGGTAAACCAGAACCAATTTCCATGTTGGTAGCTTGACTTTACAGTTAAGTATCTTCTAATTGCTCTCTCTGAAAAATATGCCATTAATTTCAGAGGAAAAAACTTCTTTACTTTGTGGGTGGCAGAGCACTGGAACATGCTTCCCAGAGAGGTGGCAGAGTCTCCTCTGGAGATGCTCAAAACCCACCTGGATGCTTTGCTGCCCAACCTGCTCTGGGTGACCCTGCTTTGGCAGAGATCTCTGAAGGTTCCTTCCACCCTCTGCCAGTCGGTGATTCTGTGGAATTGTGGCTACCAGCTACATTCTTGGTTTCAGCTGTGGGACTTTTTTTCTCCCAGAAGTTCTAATAAAAAGACCTACGTCTTTTTGACCTACGTCAGCCTACGTCTGTGTAGACTCTACAACTGCTTGAAAGGGCATTGTAGAGAGGTTGGTGCTGGTCTCTTCTCACGGGCAATGAGCGACAGAACAAGAGGGAATGGCTGCAAGCTGCAGCAGGGTAGGGTTAGGCTGGACATTAGGAAAAAGTTTTTCACAGAGAGAGTGGTCAGTCAGTGGAATGGGCTGCCCAGGGAGGTGGTGGAGTCCCCATCCCTGACTGTGTTTCAGAGTAGATTAGATGTGGTGTTGAGGGATCTGGTGTAGGGGAGAACTTGTAGAGTAGGGCTGACGGTTGGACTTGATGATCCCAAGGGTCTCTTCCAACCTAAATGATTCTATGTGCAGGGAAAGCAGCACTAACCTGCTATGCCTAAAATTATGATAATACTGCTCTTGGGAGATTTGTGACATTCTGCTTGGAGGAAATGCCCGTGTCCAGGTTTTAAAAGGCAGAGAATCATAACATGATACAAGCTCATAGTAATTAATAGGCAGGGTTGCCAAGAGGATTAGTAAACAGAAGCATAAAAAAAAAATCTCCCCTCTTTTGTTTGTCAAAGAGGTGTACTTTCCTGAGAGTTTTTGAAGATTGTTGATAATTACAGGGAGATTTAGTCTGGATAAGCTCTTGGAACTTCAAATAGAAATTGGAATCTTATTGAATGCTGTTGGCTACTCCAGCGGCAGTGCCTCCCCTGAGGTATTCAGCATCCACGCTGTGTCATATTCCTCTGTCTGTTGGACTTGACACTAATGCTGCTACAATAAGGTTGCCTAACCCGGGCATAAATACAAAATAAATCAATTGAGAGCAATTGGGGTCATTAAGGTGCTCATACTTGCCTCACTGGATGATGATCTGCTCATGTTGGGGAAAGGGGGAGATGTTTTATGTGTTGAGACATGAGAGGTGCCTGAAGAGATGTGAATTGAGCATCAGAATACTTAAAAATAGCTTGGTGTTTAATTAGCATATTGATTAGTTCCTTGGTTTAATTAGCATTGATTAGTTCCTTATAATTAAAGCCTTTGTGCAGGCGACTTAAAGTTGCTGTATGTTACATAGATTGATAAGCAATACTGGAAGAAGGAAAGGTCCAAACAGGAAATTTGGACAAAAAATAATGTTATTCCCAAAGATGGTTTTGTTTGTCTGTTGGGTAAGGTGTGTCTCCGGAGCCTTCTGCAGCCAGTCCTTGCTTTCATTTGGACATCTAGTCTAAGGACCAGTGTTGCAACACACGTTAAGCCCTGTATATATTTCTTTGAATTCATGTTAGATCCATATCAGAAAGGACTTGGTTTGATTCTTTCAGATGAGCCCCAAAAGTTCAAAGTAAAATGGTATTTTCATTCCTTAGGATGAAGTTATGCTTAAGCCTGCAGTTTCCCCATCACTTCAACCTGCAGTAGGTGGAGCTTGCTGCTGGGACGGGCAATGTTTTCTTTTCCATACACTCCATGTTCCCGTGGCCTGTGTTTTGAAACAAGTAACTGTTCTTGTGGGGTAAATCCGGGCATTTATCTGGCTAAAAAATAGCACCACTAAAACACAAAGTTCTCAGTCTGATCAGTTCCCTGATCCTGTTTGAGGCTGGGGAAAATAAACTTCAAGTGCCAGAGCAAGGGCAGGCAGCGTATGCAGCCTTCAGGGAGGTGCTGCTCTGTTTTGGTGGCAGGCTCTATTCCTATCAGGTTACTATGACTTTGATACAGAGGGTGAAGTATTGCCATCACTGTACAGTCAAAGGAAACTCGATTGGCTAGAAGGAGGGAGAACTTAAAGTTTTGGAGACCTAGGTACTGGCATAGTTAAGTTCAAGCATGTTTTGAAAATCCCTTGTTTTCAGTATGATATTTTATACTTACAGTAGCATAGAGTACTTAAGATAATACTGAAGTATGTGTCTGAGAATTTAGCAAATGCTTTTCTGAGTGTCTCAAGTGAAATATTAAGCAGTAGTACCTGAGATAGTGTGAATTTCTTGAGAGAGGAAAGAATCTGTGTGCTCTCCAAAACCAAACAGTGGTTAAAAACTGCAATGTTTCTTGAGTGATACATTGTCTGCAGAGTCTCTTAATTATGTATGATTGATTATGACTGATTACAATCACTTACTCCTACTGCATGTGTAATGTGGCCTTGAAGCAGTTTCTTTTCTGAAAATTGACTTTGCAGAAATACTGCCTTGTTACCCGTGCTTACAACCCCTGTGTATTCAAAAGCACGTTTGTAATAGTGGTAAAATAACATATGTATCAAAAATAAGGTAGATTATTGAACTTCAAATATAGGGATAGTCAGTTATGTTGCTAAAAGCTTTACCAAAACAATTGAGTTGTGTAAATCCCAGGTGAAGGCAGGTCTGGAATGCTGCTGGACTGCTGAAGGATCAGCGGGACCATAATACTCAAACAGTGACACGGGACAGGAATATTTTGGCTTGCATGTGGCTAAGTCAGAGGCTGTTAACCTTTTCTGTCATTCTAAGGTGAGATGTTAGGTTGCCCTATGTTACATAGATTGATAAGCAATACTGTCAGATTTTTCTTTTTCTCCATCTTTTTATCATTGAAAATGATAAAAAACCTCCAAGCCCAGGTTTAAAGCTGCTTCTCAGGCAGAAGTGCAGAGCATTGGTATGCTGAGCAGGGTATTGA
This sequence comes from Jacana jacana, assembly GCA_013400555.1. Lineage (NCBI taxonomy): Eukaryota > Metazoa > Chordata > Aves > Charadriiformes > Jacanidae > Jacana > Jacana jacana. Next base: position 41,351 of record VZTM01025526.1, read on the forward strand.
AAATTCAGTGCTTGTCTAAGCATTTCTGGTACTCTCACTTTCTAGGGCAGCTTTTTCCATTGAAACAAAGTATTGTCACACACACACACACAATACAAGAGACAATGCAGAAAGAGAACTGCACAGTTAAGTCTTTTTTTTTTTTTTCCTTTTAGAAAGCTGGTTAAAATGTCCTAGATAAAGTACTGAAGTACTAAAACTTCCATATATAAACCCAAGAAATTGTGAGTCTTCTCTTACATTGTGGTTATACCTGTGATTTGATTTCTTTATTTTCTTTTTTTTCCCAAATAGGAAATATTTGACCTCTTCTAGACACATTTATTTTTGGTGTGTCTAGTTTACAAATATAATTTAATCTCTAAGTTACAACTGAGGCCATAACATTTGGTTTCGCTGCAGTAGTCTTACTAATGTCTTTGGTTTCTTTTTTAAGGACATTGTTTGGAAAAGAGAAGGGAAGTGAGGCCAGAGTTTTGACTGCCCAATATAAATGTGACTCTGCTTCTAATTGCTGAAATCTGAAGCCTATTCTTGGAAAGGTTTTGAAGAAGCAATTCCCATTTGTGGTTGAGGACTGTTACCTCTTGGCAGACAGCGGCTGCAGGCATCTCCTAGCTTCTCTTTATGTTTAGCTGCCTCTCTGAAAAATGAAATGTGTTGGGCTGTTTTTTTCCTCATGGTTCAAAAAAGATATAGATATTAGTTAAACCACATGCTACTTGTTGCCTTTCCTTAGTTTGACACCTGAAGAGTTTTAGGGATGCTGTATGAAATGACAAAATGGTGAGAACAATGTCAGGTTAGGATATTTCCTTGATAAGATGCTGTGTTCCCGTTCAACATACTGGGAGAAGTTGGCTATGTCATTACCCTTCCTTTTATGAAACAGGTTGGGTTTGGGTTTTTTGTCTCTGAAAAAAAGTTCCACATACTTAAGTTTTCTTCAAGATACTGATTGCAGAGAGGAGCTTGCCTTGTTACGGGCTAAAACAAGTTTTCGGGCAGTGGCGGTAGCATAATTTCTATTAAAAGGTTTGACAACACAAAGATGTAATAATTTAGATGTAAAATCTTGGAACTCCTAGAGTTCATACTACTGAGTTTACATGTAAAACAGCTGGATGGTAAATGTACCAGAAACTCCTGACATCTGTAAACTTCTCATCAGGTGTGAACTTAATGCCATATCGTACTTCTCTAACTGGAGGAATAATCCTCCTCTTCTCTGCTTCTGTTCCCCCAAGTCTGGTAGCTCTACTGACATTGAATAACAGAAATAGGAGTATCTGTGCAGGATTTACACTGGGGTATATTGTGGAGGTTTCTTGCCTGTTATTGTCAACAGCTGTGCTGTGCACTAAGGAGCAATATCTGAAAAAACCAAAAGTGTTACTGCGTTCTCTTCTGGAAGCGTCAGACAACTCAAATAACGTTATCAGAGTGGTTTGAACTCTGACTGTTGAAGTTACGTGGACTTCCTTGATTTAAAGTTGCCCCCTTTTCTGTCATTCAAGCCCCTAAGTTCTCTTGGGTTTATCTTCTGTTGAGAGCAGGCCCTTTAAGAGGGGGTTGCTGGGAGGGCACATATGCAAATAAGTGGAAGTAAGCGAAACGAAGTATAGTGAAGGCGAAACAAAGTGTGGGAAACAGCAAATGACACAAATGTTGTAGCCAATCATGGGGCAACTTTAAGCCTGTGGAAAGAGTGTGGAAAGCTCGTGGACAATACCCCTCTCCCTATCCGAAATGTAGTGCTTAGCGAATGAGGACCTGTAACTGTAGAACGATATGTGTGCTGCCTGGGGGGTGCTTCCTGGGGGGTGCTTCCCGACTATGTGTGCTTCCCGACTGTGAGTGCTTCCTGGGTGCGCTTCCGGATTCGGGTGCTGGCTGCAATGGCTGAGATGGCTTCCTGATTGATGGCGTCGGGCTCGACTGCTCCTGGCCGCGGCAATCTTCTTTCTTTTTTCTTGTTTGGTTTTTTTTTTCTCCCCCTCTGAGCTCGGGCAGCACCAACAATTTCAGTGTGTAAAGATTTATTGCTAAAATTTGTAGAAATACAGAAAAATATTTGGATGCGTTCGACTTTACAGTGAATATCACCTTTACATTTGCAGTTTCTTTATGGCGAGTGGCAGTGGCAATTGTAAACCACAACTTTTTTTTCATACATTAAAACCTTTTCCTTCTTTCTTTGAAGGTTACAGAAACCAGGTCAGACCTTGAAGATTTACACCTTTACGCGACTCCTCGGGAGCAGCGGTTTCGTAGGTTTGCCAGCTTAGAGTTTGAAGGACAGCTCTATATGACACCATATGACTTCATTCAGGCTGTCACAAGCGATGAACCCAAATGTAAGCAGGAGTTTTATACTGGTAAAATTGCCAGGGAAAATGCCAGTGGGGTACATTATTTCTCCATTTGCTTTTGATCAACGCTTCTCTTTCTGATTGGGGTCAAAAGGTGCATCTCCCACAGTTTTGTTTTTAATGGTATCCAAGTGCATACAGTCAGCATCCTGATTGTTGTTAAATTATTTGTATAATAGTCATTAGTTAAATGCTCTTGTCTTAGAGGTCACAAACAGCTCAACGGGCATGAAAGACAAGCAGTTCATTTGTTCAGTTTGCATTGACACAATTACAGGTGCAGTTCCTTTCTGAGCAGGCCAGTATTGCTGTAAAACTCCTTCCTACCTGTATACTTTCTGTGGAAATGGGCAGGCAAGGTAGGAGTTCTCTAAATAATTTACAGTAAGGTTGTTTTGCAATTTTTGCCATCTTAAATTGTCATCTGCTGTCGTGTTGGGGTGGGTTTTTGCCTTACAGAGATTTTATAACCATATCACAACTTTCTAAATAACATGCTTTGAGTAAGAGTTTCAGTCCCCCAAGGGATCCACTTCCTACACTTAAAAGTCACCAGATTTAGCTCTGTGTGTTAATTAAATTAATGAAAAATAAACTATCAACTTTAGTTCACTTATTGTGAAATATTTTTTTTTGCTTTAAGTATCAAAGAGTGGCTAGATAGTAAGGTGATCCATTTCTGATCTGGTTTGATTTCCTGGCCCTCAGGCTCGCAGTGTGTTTGTTGGTAGCAGCACACAACTTCTGGGGAGAGTGAATATCTTTGCTCAGGTGTGACATGTATAATAATAACAACCCACCTTAGGTACTTTCTTCCTAAAGTCTACACCACAAAGCTAGAACAGAGAACAGTCAAAAGCAGCTAAAACAGTTAGAGGAGAGCTTCGAGCTCTGTGCAGATGTTAGATTTCCCCCCCTTTGTTCTCTTAACAGTAATGAAACGAGGAAAGAATTCAGCCATGGCACACCAGGGATCAAAACTTCTGTAACTTTTGAATAAAGATACAATCTCACTGTAGCAGTGAAGACAGAAGATAAAGCTTAGATGGTGAAAACTTGCAAAACTACAAAACTTTTAAACTCTTACCAGAAATCAAATCTTTTTTTTTTTTTTTTTCCTTTTTCTCTGCAGTTAAAAGAGAGGAAGCAGATTCCTTATCGCAGAAGTTAATAACAAATACACATCAGCACTTCAGCTCTACTTCCTCTGCCCAGATCACTGTGGAACTGGGTTTCACCATGTATGGTCATGAAGCATTTGTGTCACACACCAGACATCAGTTAAACGTTTCATTTTAACTCTATTTTATGAGTCTGGCTGGTTTGACCACGCTGTGTGTATGGTTTGCTATTAAGAGTTTTTCCACACGAATGAAATACATGCTTCCTCCTCTCTCACGGCCAGTATTCAGATTTTAAAAGCAAAACAAACCCAGAAAGTATTAAGCTCACAAGGACATTCTGTTTGTCTCCTGCCAAAGGAGAAGAAGAGAGCAGGAGTTGAACAGTCAGGCACCCTCTGAGTTCGGTGTAGGAAACCCTTGTTGGTAGCAAAATCCTTCCTCTGCATCCAGTTCAGCTCTGAGACTGAGAGCAAAACTAACCTGGGTGGATGTCGTTCGGTTTTATAGAGACAAGTGTCAGGGATTACGTGACTGGGATTAGTGTAAGAGGCTGTAACTAAGTAGAAGTGGATGACTTCATTATGGTGGAAGTCCTATCCTCTGGGACATTTGGACAGAAAGCTGACCAGTAGGAAGTAACAGGTGAAGTAGGTGACCGGTGGGTGTTGCCACCTCCAGCTTCTGATCTCTGACTGTGGCTGCTGTAACCCTTCTGCTGCAGCTTTGTCAAAATGCCGCTCAGTTGCTGTGGACAAGTCTTAATTTCCTGTCTTGCCCATTAAAGAGGTAGCAAGTTTAAGGGAAGTATTTTTCTGAGTAAACTTATACATTCTGTACATCTTATTTTGGATTTGTGGATCATTTTATCAATAAGTTGCAAGTTGTAAATTATTGGGTCCAGCCAGGCTGGCGTACTAGAGCATATACATTGTGCAGGGCAGGGGGGGGGAAAGAACATGCACCTGTGGTTTTTTATGAATGAAGACTAGAAAGGTCTTGAGTTTTGTCAAAAACAAGACTGCCCTTTGAAAAGAAAGAATAGTAGCTCTTTACATCTGCTTTATAGAAAAGCTAATAGCACTAGACCTGAATGACATTTGTGACGGAGTGAATGCATCTATTGTGATTGATTTACTTTGGAAATCTTGTAAACCCTACAAAAGTCAAGAGGGTTTTCACTTCCTTTTTTGATTAAACACTAACATGGTCAGAGTATATTTTTCTTATAAAACCTAACTTTTGACTCCAGGTAGTTATTATAGGAAATTAATGCTGTAATTACCTTGCTGCTGGCACCTTTACAGTGCAGGCTTTTATTTGTGAAAATACAGTATTTTTAGTAGTCATGCTTGATACTTTTTTATCATCAAAATATATGTTTATATATTTAGAAAGCAAATTAAGAGAAGAGGAAATATGTTTTGTTCCCTTTAGCTCTAACTATAGTATTTTTAGCCTAATGATGAGCTGTAAAAAGTATGTATATAGATATAAATCTTCACTTGCTTGTCTGGAAAGAAGATCTATATGCCACGTTTGAGACTGGGAAATTGTCTGATTGGAAAGTTTGATATATTTATTATCCAAGTTTGGTTTTATAGTAGGCATAAACTTATATCAGTTTATATGGCAAAT
>VZTM01025528.1:0-13258 GCA_013400555.1 Jacana jacana
TTCTATGATTCTATAATTCTATTAATTATATATACAAGTAAGATGAGTAAGGTCAGTCTAGCAGGGTGGCAAGCACTGAACCCATGAAGTTCCATTATGGCAATTCTACGCAAAAAAAATCAAAATACAAAGAAGGTGGTTAACAATAAAAAACTAATAGAACAAAGGATCAGAAGAAAGTTAGCTTTGGTAACTGACTTTCTGATTTAGTGCCAATGTTCTTTTTTGACTATGGGTTAGAAAGAGAAACAACATGTACAGTCTCCCTGCAGGCACCAGATCGCTAATAGAGGCAACTGAGCTTGCAAAGCCTTTGGTAAAGATCCAATATGGTGAATGGAGGAGGAAAATGTGTAATAGCTTCATTGGACACCAAAACTGGTGTTGTAATAATAACACATTTTATTTTTTGTTCAGGATCAGACAGAAAAAGTTGGGGAAATACATAGTATGGTCTGTGTGAGAACACCAGTTTGGGTTTTCATTCAAGAAAAAAAAAATGAAAAAAAAAATTGTACTGTTGAGGGCTATTTAACTTTTAAAAGCATGTTTTTATCTTTATCTTTAAAATCTTTATAACATTTTAATGAAAAATGCTATTGTGAAACAAGAAAATTGCATTCTATTTATAAATGTTCAGAAAGAATTTTTTCATTTTTTCAAATAAAATATTTTAATTTGATAAGACCGTGAAGCCCTGAGACATTTCAAATCCTCTCTTCTCCCCAGAAAAATATGTATTTGTTAAATGATGTCAAACCTTGTCAATAACATTGTTCCAAATAAATGACTTTTTTTATGGTTTTGTTACTTTAGAAAGATGCACTGATAGCACTAATCCAGTTTTTACACGTTCCTATAACATCCTACATGTTACATGCAACTTCACAGTAAATTACAACTCTTTTAGTGTAAATGAAAAAGTTTTCTTTTCATAATTTTTCTTCATGAATTATCTTGCCTTCCTTGTTTGTGGGTGCTAAAATATTATGGTATTATTATAGAAATTGTTTGTACAATATAAAAATTTAAGTAGATGGGTATCCTATTAGCATCCATTATCATCTGAATAATAACATAGGACTATAAAGTCCTGTTGTGACTATTGTACTCAGAATGGGGCAGGAAAAACAGAAAGAATACAGAATGTCTGCACTGTAACTTTTCACCTCTTCTTCTTAAAGGAGGTGGTAACTCAAAAAAAAAAAAGAAAACAAACAAAAAACCCCAGCATAACCAGAGGCACTGCTAAGGGAAAATAGTAGAGAAGCTTGGGAGCATGATTTTTAGCCCATGTTAATCCATTAATCTTAGAATCTGTAATAATATTTGTTGCTTTACAAAATAAGCTTACAAATTGCCTAAGGTCAATATGACTTCAGAAAATCAGAAAAAAAAGTGATATATTTTAATTTTTCACATTTTTCTAGAAATTGTTTTAAAAAGATAAGATGCAAACTAGACAAACTAATGAATCCCTTGCAAATGACACTTTTTTTTTTTTAGTAAGCTAACTCCTATGTTTATGTTTTTCCACAGTAATTCTCACTACATATGCAATTCATACTCTTTTCTGAGATTTTTCACAAAGAACCCCAAAGTACAGTATCTACTGTACTTACTCTGTGGTACTATGTATTAGAATGTTTATAAGAGGAAGAATAAGCTGAGAGATGTGTGGGCGATAGCTTTGTTATTGTAGAAAGACTAAGCTTGAGAAATAAGCACTAGTCACTATGGCAATGAACTTAAACTTACCATGTGCCATTGTAAGGTATTTAAANTTACCATTTGCCATTGTAAGGTATTTAAAATTCCATTTTTTTTCTTTTTTTTTTTTTTTTTGTTAAGCGCAACATATAAACAATGAAGGAACAAGTGAGTGTTGATTTACAGCACAATTCTGCAAACTACATCAAGCTTAATGCACAGATCCCATGGTGCTGGCAAATGAAGAAAAACTGAGACAGAAGGAGCAAGAGGCAAAAAAAACCAAACAGAGAGGAATAAAAGAGAGAGAATACCTGCATAGTATTTATCAGCTCCTCTTGACAATCATTTTATTACCTGCAGCTTTAAGTTAATTTTTGTTCAGCAAATACTTAATAGCTAATTTTACGTTGAAGTTTGGTGTGCAGAAATGAAATGCACTTTTCTACTCATTGCTTAGTTTCAGGCATGTGACTGAATGTCATAATTCATTCACTGAAAGCTCCCATTCCAATTAAGACTGTTCATGGGACTATTGATAAGCTTTCAACTATTTAATAAAGCAGTTAGTGGTACAAAAGCAACTGAGAGGAGGTACTGAAAACAGCATGTTCTGTCTGTAAAGATGAGCCATGCTAATAATGAATTGCTAGTGGAACAGCAGCTTCAATCACTAGTCAATAAAATAAAGGTGATTATATGATTATATATTTCCTCACACAAACAAAACAAGTGTGTGTGTATATATATATACAAACACAACATTATAGAAGAGTTGTTCTTGTTTTCTGTTAATCTAATAATGATGGCTGCATAACCCTCTAATGCAATGCTGTGTACAGAGATAATATTTTTAAATACCCACTGATTGATTACATTGCCATCATAAAAACTTATGAAGAACAATTTTCAAACTGTAATGATTATTTTATTAGTATGATTTACTGCTTTTGGAAACTGAATGCACTGCAGACCTAGGGCTAGTTTACTGCGTCTTGTTTAATTTTGACCATACCTGTTACTATCATGTGGATTTGGTTAGTGACAGTGAAAAAAAATCCTAAGAATGTAGCTTCCCATGTTTTACTTTCTTCTGGGTTCTTTTTGGCAGGATTCAATACAAGAAGAGACCACCTGGGATATTGATTCAAGTCTTCTGTCAGAGTAGAGTTGTTCTTTGGTCTACATGGGAGCCTTTCCTGTTGTAGGAATGGACTTCTCTAGCTGTTATAAATCAGTTTAGTCAAAAGTGCTAGAAATAATCAAAAGGAACTAAAAGAGAAAAAATTGCTTTTGTAGTACCAATAATTTAATTTCTGTCTGTTAGCTGAAAAGAAAGATTAAGCACTCTAAGCATTGTAGTTCATACTGACAAGCTACATGTCCACAGCTTTACAACACTGGAAGTTGTCCCTCAATTTTTTAAAGGAAGAGGACATGTGCAGATAACCAGGCTATTGGATGTGTATGTGTGTGGGGAATGAAATATAACAGATTGGATGAATTTTTGATGCTGGCAAACGGACAATTATCTTTGTTCCAAATGCAGCCCATAAAACATTTTGTAAGATCAAGCTTGCTAATAAAAAATAACATGTACTAATCACATTGCTGGTGAGCTGCTGGAAGACAGTCAGATGCTGTAATAATGCTATGATCAGCACTCAAGAAGAACAGGTATAAATATGTAACCTAATTTAAATCAGGAAAGTACTTATTTTTTATAGTATTGCTTTCTACTTAGACTTAAATGATTATTTATACAATCAGAACTGTCATTTACTACAATAAATAAAGTAGCTGGTCTTCTGTCTCTGTTTCCCTGGCTACTGTGCATGTAGAACGTCAATGAGGACAGTTAATATCTATACATCCATCCTACTGTTTTTCTCTGTCTTATCTCCATTATTTGTAGACCCACAGGTGATCTTTTCCTTTTTTCCCATCAAATTACAGTTTTCATTATACTGGCAGGTGCCATTAGGCAACAAGGAAACTGATTGCCGAGTGTGGTGAAAATAATTGCTTAAGAGTCCATCAGGTCCATTTAGGTGAATAACTGTTTTTTTCTGTTCATCAGTGCAGAATTCAGACTGCCAATATTTATATACTATCTTTTTCTTTTTTTTTAACTGAAAAGAAAATATTGCTCTGATTATGAACACCAGGAATTTCCCCAAAGTTAACCACCCAAAAATCAATATTTTGCATTGGTTTTGACAGATTGACACACTGTTTTTTTATAGTCTAAATCAAATAGTCATTGCTTTTCTTTCAAAGTTGCAATACCCGTTCATTATTGTGTAGCACAACCCTCTAGATCATTTCTCACAAATCATTTACTGCTTAAACATACACACCCCTTCACTAATCCATTTGAACTGAAAGCAACAAGAGGTTCATTGCAGACTGAGTAACATGGAATTTTTCTGTGATGCTCTTTTGGGCCAATAGCCCTTGATTGATAAATGGGAAGTAGCAAATTGATAGATCATTAGGGTTTAAAGAAAAGTTAAGATTTTGATTTACCAATTACCTTTTCTGTTTTCCCTAATTAATTTTATTCTACATTTTAATTGGTTAGACAGCTCAAATGGTAAATTCAAAATCTTAAATTTTTAAATTCATGATTGTATTAATGTTCATGTAAGAAAGGGTAGGGAAGCACAATCCCAATAATTTAATATTTAATAAAATGCTACCCCCACACTCCCAAAACAACCAACCCCGCAACATAACCAAAGGGATACCTTCTTACTTTAAGTTACAACTTTTCTGAAAGCTTGAATAACTCAGAGAAGAGAGCCAAGCTGAATTAATGGAGATAATATAACTGTCTCACCTGCCTCCACCATAAATAGATTGCATTCATCTTAGCTGCCCTCTCTTTGATTACATTTCATATCTGAAATTATTTTTGTCCTGAATTATTTCCTGTTTGAAGTATAGATTTTTCAAGTCAGTCTGACAGGCATGCATCTCACTGAGGTACCTAATTGCCTTTTATACTGGAAGATGTTGCTCGAAAATCATGTGCTTTCTAAACCCAGACTGATTCATACCTAAAAAAACATCGACAAGATTATTTTTCAGCATGCAACACAAAGTATGCAAGCAGTACGAGATCTGAAGGGTAGAGAAACTAAATACCTGAACACCTAAAAACCTCCTGTTAATCCTGTAGGAAAAATCCTTCTAATTAGGATTGAGAATAAATCCCAGATATTACAGAAAAAAAAGGGTAAGGATCCTACATGCTCAGAGACTGCGTTTTGCCTGATCACTCCCACTGGGACTGTAACCAATGCAGCTGATGAGCCCATCAAACCATAACTCAAGGGAATCTGAATAGAGACCATATGGGAAGTTCATGTGTTCCTGTCTATAACTGAAAATAAGCGTTCAGGTCCAGGACTATTTTTGAGGCATTTAGTTAATTTAAATACTTTCGTTATTCTTCCTATTACTGAAAACCACCTACTTTCCATTCAAATTAAAAACTACAATAAATCTTTGTACCTGAATAGTTGTTTATAAGAGTAATGCAAAATTAAAAGATGCGGAGCATGCAGCCTTTTTCTGCCATGTCTGTAGACTAACATCAGAGAGGGCTGAGCTGCAACATACATCAGCCCAAAAGTGGAGTCAAGCACAGGATGTTTATGCCTCTGAGGCAATTTTTTTCTCGTTTCCACATGCAGAGCAGGTAAAAACGGCTGAAAGGAGAGTGAGACCACAGCAACATGTTAGCCTGGGTAGGCCACTGTATCTCTGGAAAGGAGTAGGCAACCTTGACACAGGTGCATAAGGTTTTTGCATTCTCTTCCAAAGAGTCTGTAGTTCAAATCTTCATCTTGTGTAATAACAAGAAAAAGAATTCTCAGTGATAATTGCCAGGAACACTCCAAGTTATCTTTTACTCCAGTGTGACCTAAATATCTCATTAAACAGTATGCATTTGTGGAATTATATGAAACTCCTGATAGCTTGCTTAAAAAAAAAAAAAAAAAGTTTTTGTTGTCTAAGCCTGTTCCCTTCCCATCAGTAAACATCTTTGCACATTTGGTTTCTCATTAGAGTTTCTAGCATCCTAGTGAAAATAAATGTCATAAGATTGTTTTTTCATGCTAAGATAATATGCTGGCTTTGCAGACTGGAGAATGTTTTCTCAGCAGGGAAATAATTCTGAAAACAATGGATTTTTCTTAATGACAACTAAATCTTCCTAAAATATCCAGGGCCTCAAGCCAAACCATCCACAGCATGAGTTTGCCTCCATTTCATCAGTGATTGTGTTGGTAACTATGCATTAACAATGATCCTGATTTTACTTATAGGTGTATAATTAGATATATCCAAGAGCTGGCACAGTTAGTGAGTTGAAACAAGCTCCTCCAGATGCCTGTAAAATACCCATCACAAAGACATAACAGTTAATAAATTCTCAAGGTTATGGTATTTGTACAAATTGCAGCAAAACATTGGCCAAATACGTGACTTTGCAAACATGCTAAAATGAAAAGCTACACAATTTTTATGATTTTGTGAATAAAAGCTACACTAGTTTCCCCATTCAATAATTAATTTTTTCTCAGAATAATTAGTTTTAGTATCAAAATGGCTTAATACACAATCAAAATAAAGGAGTCAGTTGTATTTAGTGTTATAAATTTTCCTTGATTTAATTCCTCCCTCCCGCCCCCCATCCTTGAGTCTATCTTTAATGAAGTCTTAAGCAGCTGCAAACACACCAGTGAAGACATGTGGCCAACCTACATTGGTCCCACTTAAGGCAGCCTGTTTTTTGAGATGTCCGGATCCTCAGCAACTTGACTCAAACCAAATTTGACCTACACCCATATTTCAGATTAGGTTGCTTGAAAACTTTGCAGTCTGGGATAAATCGTCACATTGCACAGGCCTGTGCCACTTGTGCGCGGGCTGCTCAGGCTACGTGTGAGCTGTCACATCCCTGCCAGCTAAGACTCACGATATGTCTGGTAGTGGACACAAGCATTTTTCAGGTAGGAAGGTCACATGGGGCTCTGTTAGCTGTCATGATTGCTGTTGGGACACCCAGCGTGGATTAAGGTTGTGTCATCACCTGCATCTCGTTGACTCAAGAAGCTGTGCTGTAGGCCAAGTGATAAAACAAGTCAGAAAAATGCTATCGTACTTGTAACATTGTGACATTGTAACATAACTTGTGACATTGTAATTCTAGACAACATGCAACATGTAATAATTAGGGACTCTCAGTGATTTCTTCCCAATTTTTGTAAATGCAAATGAATGAGGGAAGTTTGTAATACAATAGTCAGCATTTTGCCGTGTAAGAGCTACTTTTGATCTCAGTCTTGCCTCATTCACTTAGCTTTAGGATGCTTCAATACCATTAATTGATATGAGGTCGGTTACACTAGGCAAATATATTTCAGCAGTTTTCTGGAAAGAATATGCTAAAATTAAATTAAATTGCAGTCCTCTTTGGAATTTTTTAACTCTTTAAAGCTTCCTCTTGATACACTTTTATAAACGTAAGACTCTGGCTACATTGTTTTAAATAATACTTAATTAAAGCTTTAATAAGCTTTTTATTTGGAATATTTTTGTTTATCATTCATTGTCATTTATTCATATTATTGTTTAATGTCATTATTCAAAGTGATATTTAAGACATTATTGACTGTAACTTCAATAAATTCTACAAATCCAGCTGGTTTAATCTACCAAGCTACTATTGCTTTTTAACCTCTGAGTTTGCTATAGTTGTTGGAATTTACAAGCAGAAGTGTGAATGTTTAAAGTCCTAAATGATGCTAATCCACTATTTTAAAAACAGTTTTCCATCTAAAATAAGCACTGCCACAATTTTTGTCTGAGATCAGGAAAAGTCAGGGAATGTGTTTGGAGAACCTTCTTTGCCAGAAGAAATTACTTAACTACTGGTAAACCAAATACTAATAAGGTTTCTTATTATGTTGAGTACTTACTGCTTGGAACACATTTCCATTTTTTTCTACTTTTACCTTCTAGTTATAATTATAATGGATAATGCAATTTTCCATTGTAAAAAAAACCCACAACAACTATTTTTAAAAATAATTTTTATTTGTTCTAAATTTTTACATGAATTTTCTTTTTCTACAAACTAATGCCTTCTCCTTCATTCTCCACTCCTTTTCCAAACAAAGCTTAAAGGACTGTAATTCTTTATTGCAAAATAGCAATTGCAAACCTTCTCTTATTTCATACTGTATTTTGTGCTAAGGTTTTCCTAAAAGTATGCCCTTTGCTTCTTAAAAGGTTCTATAATCAGCATTTTCATAGTCTCTCAGGCTTACTTTAAGGAGAAAAAAAATGCTGAAAGTGACATAAATTTATTTTCAGTAGCCAAGGATGCAAAAATAAATCTTAATTTATGTAAAAAACATCCCTGTGTACCCTGCCTGACAATAGAGAGCTCCCAGATAGGAGTTGAAGCAGACAACTAATTTAATTTAGTTTTATGTTATTTTAATTATGCCAAATTGATATAAAATACAAATAAAGTTGAGAGTATACGTCATTCTTCCATAGCTGCTCAAATCTGTGCTTCTCTGATGCAACTAGCACACATAGAGAAGATATAAAAGCATCCAGCTTTTTTTTCGCTCTTACAAGCAAGTTGTTGCTTTTAAGACAGAGTTTAGCCTCACAAACAGTTTCTTGAAGTTTGGGGTTCATGCTTAACATGGCATGGCACAGATACCTAGTTAGTCAGCTTCAAAAAACACATTTAACACAAGGTGCTGTGCACCTCTAACCAGGAGAATGTAGAAGAGCTTTAAATATTATATGCAATATACATCTGCATAAAACCAATTACCTGACTGATGTACTGATGATCCATAGTATTTTATTTTAGTTGGGTGTTTTTAAATGTCTGTAATATTAAGTATCAAGTATTAAACTTTGTCGATGTTCTGATGTGTGGCTACAGCAAATAAGATTTTTTCAAGTCAGTGGAATCTTATGCCCTCCCCTGCAGTACTCTATTTGAAGTGAATTCACCTTGTAGACTTGGTCTAAGATAATTTGTCTAATATCATGCCACATAGACTAGGTGAGTGCATATGGTCAAAGTACCAAATTTTGGCATAGTGACAGTAATCTCCATGCAGACAAGAACTTTCTGAACTGCTATTGTTTGGTTTCTTGTTTTTCCTTAGCACTACATAGAGATAAAGGTACTCTCAGATGTATTTCTGCCAAAGCCCAGAACTGTAAATAATTGTCACCTAGTTAAACTGGTATCTGTCATCAGGTTTCCCTACAAATTTCCCTCTTCTCATTCTTATGCTTATGGTACAAAACATCGTAACAAAACCACAGTATATACAACAGAACAGCAAATCATAGCGTTATTGATAGAAAATATGCCCCAAAAAAAGTGTTTCTGAGAGTTCCAAAGAACCCTGGAAACACAGATTGTTGTATGAAGCAACGTAACATAATTTATGGCTCAGAAAAGTTCCTCTTTCCCCTTCCTGCCTTTATCCAAGGTGTGGATTTTTCCCAAGTTGGGTATCAGTACAACATTTGGAAGCATTAATCTCTCTGTATCTCTTAAAATGATTGATAGACCTTGGTTGTTGTTTTTTGGTTGTTTTGTTTTGATGTTGTTTTTTTTTTTTTATATGCTCTTTATTTTACAGTGATGATGCCTCTAGAAGAACGGATAACATATCCATGGGATTGTAGTCATATAAATCACAAGCGTCAAGCAATGCAATGGTTTTTCTCTAAACAAAGCAGAACTGTTGCATATAGAGTAATTTCTCCAAATGCCTCTCCAGGGAAACTCTTCCAGGTTTTAAGATCTTATATCTGAGCAATATTGCAACCTGTCAAAGAGATCTGCTGTGAATTCTAACGTTTCAAATCTTGGACAATATGTTGTGCTAGTCCTTACAGCAACTGCAATGCGGTAGTCATTTTAACAAAAATACCTTTTGGTCTGTCGTCTGGGTTCCTCAAACCTAGAAATTAAGAAGCCTTACTACTCTTTAATCATAGATAGTCAATGGTCTCCAAATCCTACTTAATTAATAGATATCTCTTTAAATTAGATATGCCATCTGAATAATAGAAAATATTCTGTAAAGTTATGCAGCTTATGTCTGTCTGGGAAAGGGAACATTTCTATCCATTAATCCTTCAAAATGCTTTTTAAGTTTGATGACTGCCACATTGATCTTGCATAAAGATCTCTATGGGATGCTGGGATGCCGCTAATCATCCGCAGATAATGAGATATACAGTTCACTGCTATTTGTAACGTAGCACCGACTGATCTGTGCTCACTCTTCCAATAGCCTTATGTGGACAGTGTAGGAGAAAATGATGAAAATAGATTAATGTAAGAATCTAAAATATTTTGAGGAAGAACAGCTTTTGCTTACCATTACTTTCTCTCAAAAAGAAATGAGAACTGTAGGTGGGCAAACAACACACTGATACTTTAGCATGTACCTATTTGAAATGAGTAATTAATTTACTTGTTTTGTATTGATCTCTTTTACTTAAAAGGACATTTACAGGAACAAAAGCCATGGTTTGGACCTGGAAACTGAATGATAGGCATTTAATGCTTGAATTAATAAAAACATACCTCAGTCTGAAGTGCTATAATCATATGGGCAGCTTGTGCTTGCTTTTTATGACACACTGCAAACTTTCAGTTGATATTTATGAGAAAGAACACTTCAATTGTGTGCAGAACATTTAAAATTGTGTAAAAAGGTGGTAATTTTTTTCTTTCTAGTACAACTTTAAAATAATGATCTCTTCTATTCATAGACTAAGTGGATCAAACTTTTGTGAAGAATTATTGTCACAAAGTTTCCTGCAGCATTGACAGGACGTTTCACCGACACAGTGAGAAATGGGATAAGACAAAATACAAGAGTTTTCATATAGAAACCTTGAAACTAAGAAACCTCTTTTAAGGGTTGGCTTCTCTGATTATTGCACAAAAGGAAACAATATTTTCTTCACAAGTTCAAAGCTGACAACATTAAAAAGAATACAGCATCTTTAGCTCAGTATTCAATTATTTGTAAAAAACTTAAAACAAATCTGGTATTGATTTTAAAACCCCTTAGAAGAATTAGAAATTTAGAACAGCATTCTCTCAATTTAGGTTGGTAAGGAGCATAGCTTTCTGTGACAGTTCATGTCTTTATTACCATTGAACACAACCTCATGGATCTTTGAAGTCTCTCACCAACCTACAGTTATTATAAGCAATTAAAACCACTTATTTAAAAAAAAACAAACAACCATGTAAGGGAAAAAACACATGCTGCCTTCAATATTTTTCCAAGGCTACAGAAAAGAAAAAGGACAAGGATGACTGCATATACTATATTGGTGCTCAAATAAAGCATAACATTTCTCTGAGAAGGGGGTTGCATTAGCTGAAGTGCATGCAATGTTTCCTATGTAAAACAAGAGCCCAAACGCTGAATTCCCAAATTCCCCAATTCAGCAGTTCTCAAAATGCTGAATCCTGTAACCCATGTCACTCTACAGTTACTTGTATTTTAGCAGTATTTCAGCTAGCCTCCTACTAGCCTACCTGAACTGTGTTTATCAAACCAGAAATAGGACCACCTGAACAATATGAATTCTGTTAGGCCAGCAGAGGCAATAGCCTCCTCCCAGGAGCATGTAGTTGGAGAGGACTGGGTCTTGGTCTTTCTGCAGATATTTTCACTTTTTACCATCATATTTATCTTCTTGCTGATAGTAAGTGCTACAATATAATTTTGAGGAGAGCAGTGGGAGAGGAAACTTCAAGACTCTCTTTACTCCAGATTGTTTGAGCTCCATAATGGGGACAAAGCAGCCAGAATATCAGAACAGACAAAAGTCCTCTGTTCTCTTCTCAAAAAACCTGCTGGAGCAGCCAGCAGAATTTCATTTTTTTGGTAACTCAGCACATTTTCATGTCATAAAAGAAAGAGGCAGGTCCACTGCAGTTGCTACCTGCACATCAACTGCTCATCCCCATTTTGAAAGGAACCTGAAAGTGTTAAAAGTCAAGCTAATAGAGACATGCTGGGAGTGATTGCTGAACCAGCATTTCCCATTACATTGTCATCAGGATCAGATTTGGGTTATGGGTTGTGAAAACCAATATTACAATCAGATTGTGTCATATATGATTGCATATAATGCTTTCCATAAACTTTCAGGCTTCAACTAAAGGTATGAAGTATGACTCTATATCTATGTGCAATTTAGCAATCCATTATGTTTGGTGTCTGTTGCTGATATGAAATATCAGTGCCACCAATTCTTAGAATTGGACTTATATAAATTTTTGTTTTCGAAGATTTGTTTGCTTATTGAATGTTGATATTCTCTTTCATAGGGCCAAAGATCAGTTCTTTTTTTCAAGGGCTTTCCAAAAGTCCTTCTACTCATGAATAATTTCTCTGGTATCTAAAACATCACTCATTTTTTTTTCCTCTTATTTGACCACAAGTAAATGACTCAAGACTGGCTGTACCCAGTGCAGTATCAAAAATGTTAACAGAATATTTTTCAGCTTGAACAAAGTGATTCTCTTAGGATGCAGCTCTGTCAACAAGGCCTGTTTACAGCCTTGAGTGTTTGAAATTTCACAATGAGAAGCAAAGTGCGAGGCTTAAAGTCATAAAGCAACCGTTGCAGTGGCAACTGTACACAAGCTAGGAGGTTATGCTGTTTCCAGGAATAAGAGGAAGGATAGGGCATGATATGTCAAAATTGTACCAACAGAAGTGAATTATTATCTCCAAATGCTCACAGAATTCATGGGGCCCCACTTTCTCTTGCACTATGGAAAACTGGGATATGAAAACCCATAAGTGGTGAAGCTTAACCTCTGAATATCAGCTGACATACACACAAAATAAAATTATACATTTCTTCTGATGACTGCTATAGGAACTGAGATGCTGCTCTGTTTTCATACTCCCAAAAGAGGAGCAGAGCTGCATCTTTCTTAAATGTCTCCAACTTTTCACTTTCCATATTGCTGTAGGCCATTGTATACATCTCTCTTTGCAAATGCACAGTTAAATCGGCGCAAAATGGAAATCTTCTGGCCAGAGCATCCACAAATATTTCAGATTAAACATTACATGCAGGTTAATGAAATACGTATCTATTTGTGACTACAACAAAGAAACAAGGAATAACGCATGTCCTGACGCCCATGGTGCCATGGGTGAGTGGCAACTTCTGCAGCCTTCCCCCAGAATACAACTGTCTTTGGCAGCTAGAGCCCTGCTCTCAGATAAAACCCCTGTCTTGCCTTTCCCTCCCCTGCTCACTGTACCAGTTCCAAACTGGACAACATCCTTGTGCACCTCTGCCCTTCTCTGACTTCCATTTCCTCTCCTCTCTCCCTGCTAATTAAAGTTTAATATCACAATAATGAAAAGCCCACACATTTGATTTTTTATAACTTAATGTTTTGGTTTCGGCCAAAATTTACCAAAACCAGACTGACAGA
>VZTM01025528.1:13384-24083 GCA_013400555.1 Jacana jacana
AAAAAGAAAATTGGTTCATTTTACCTCAAACCAGGATTCTTATGCAAAGTCAGGAAAGAAATTCTCTGAACTAAGGGACTCTGTTGCATTAAGTGTGTTAGAAGGGAAGGGATTACAATAAGATATTCTCAGAGGTCATGACAAGGAGGGTTTTATTCCATTTTCACTATAGCTTTATATGAAAAATGCAACACAGGATAAACCTTAAACTCCATCTTCTCCCTGAATTTGGATTAACTTAAAGCAACATAACAAGAATGAAAGAATTTTATTTGCTACTTCACAATACCTTCCAGTGAAACTAAATTTTGTGACAGTTTGTGAAATAAAAAAGTAGCACCAGTAAGCTCTGGTCAAAGGAGAATTTGCATTTTCTTTAACACATTTTAGAGCTCATCACTGGATTTTTCTACAAATGCTGCACCTTCATGAATTGGTCGAAATTCAAGCTTGGGGCAGTCTACTGCTGCTTCAGCTACACATGGCCCTTCTCAGCCAACTTGAGCAGAGCAAAAGGGGCCTGCAGCCAGCAAGGTGTTAAAAGCCTCAGTAACTTTCAAAAACTCGCCCCTATTGGCTTTCCACATCAGTCCAGTTGCGCCATACATTCAATCTCAGTTTTGGCCCATATGCAGCACCCAATGATGCTCTATAAAACCGAAGCAGGAATTTTAGGACATGGTTAACTCAAGCCAGCACAGGGCCTGCAAGTCTGATCCAGAAATTTGTCAAACTCCTCCTGCCAGTGCAGCAATCTAACTGCACTGAACTCTGCTTGAGGCAGAGTTCAGAAATGTGGCCTTTAAACACAAGCAAGTATAAAAAAGAATTTTAAAAAAAAGTTCTTCATGCTAAAGAGCTGAAACCCAGAAATTTGCACACAATTTAGCAGACAAAAAAAGCAGGCATAGCTCCGCTGCAGATCTTGAAGAAAGGGATGTCTCTCAAGACACATAAAAACAATGCACTCATACCCAGGCTTTCCACTATAGAAGCAGTGACCTAAGGCTTCTCAGCCCACATGGCTTCTCATTCTGAGGTATATGTGGCAAAATTCACCAAACCCCCTGCTGCTGAGTGGCCTGTCCCTGGTGCAGGAGGTGTGCCAGCATCTTGGAAGAAACTTGCACTGTGCAGGGCCTTCACTCTGGGCATGTGGAGCTTGGCAATCAGAGGTGAGGTGACTGAGGCTTCCCCCCTGCATGGTGACACCCGAGGGGGTCCTGAGCTCAGCCTTTAGCCCCTGCAGCAGCAGGAATGACTCTCAACAGCCAGGCAGTGGACCACAATGACAGAAGATCCCAGGGAGGGTGCTGCCTGCTCCACACTCCTTGGCCCCAAACCTCCAAAAGGCAGGGGCATGAGGCACCCACCTGCTTACAGGGCATGTCTTCGAGCATGGAGGACACACAGAGCCCTATCAACGGGCCAGTCCTTCTTGCTGCTAAGCATGAGCATCAAACACCCCAAAGCAAGGAACACAGACCAACACCCCACTTGTGGGCTCATCACACTCCCTGGAAAACTGCCTTGCAGGTGGCAGCACTGGGACCAGGGACAGGAGGAAGAAGCATCCATTTGCAGATCACTGCTCCTAAGGTGGCTTTATTTGCCTTCACTATGTAATTTTGTTTTTCTCTTTTTTTTTTTTGCAGTTCTATTAAGATATGGAAAATTTAGTTATCATATCCATTGTGTAAGTCTTATTCCAATCACCTTTCCTGTTTAAAGAATTGCTAAACATTTAAATAACTATGTCTCAGAGGCTTGTTTATGTGAATTATTGTCTCATTCTGCATTTTCTTTTTATAGCCTTTTCCAAACCTGCATTCATGACTCTGTTGTATTCTATGGCAGCTTTTCACGTAGAATGAAAGTCATTACTAAAACAAAAAGGTTTTTTTAGCATTTCCTGCTGAGTTTTTGTATGCTTCTAGTTTGGTACTTTGTTGCACAAGGTTGTTTGCTCACTTATTATCATATTAATGTTGGTTCCCTCCATTTTCTAGCACTTATCTCAGATTTTTCCATCTAATCTCTAACTTTCTCAGCCTTTCCCTGGTCCACTTGTAGTGAGTTAGTTTGCTTTCCCTGTGGACTCCCTGTGATGAAATAAGCATTTTTTAAAGGCCCTTTTAGGCTTTGTTAAGATCACTTCAGATTTTCTCACTAAATTCTTGCTGTCCTTGCCACAATAGCCATTCTGGTATCTTAGCTGCACCTCATTGCTGTGTGTTAGCTTCTTCTTTTCCTTCCTTTTCAAGAGCTAATTTACTGCTTCCCTAACCAGGTTTCCCATTCAGATAGGTGCACTGCTTTCTTCAGATATTTGGGGATGTCCACTTCCAAATTTCACTATCACCTCGAGACACCTCAGCACTTCCCACCCATGCCCTTAAAATAGCTGAGCATACTCCACCCTCAAAAATCTCCAGTGTTCCTTCTGAGATACCTCACCGTTTCTCCACCCAAATGGCCTGTCACTGTGATGCACTTCAGTGTTTCCTCCCCAAAATATCTTCTGCCCAGCTCAGATGTATAGGGTTGGGTCATGTCTTGTCCTCACCACACACTGTCACCTCTGAGAAAAATCTGTGATGAAACTCACCTGAGATCTCCACCATCACTGTTTATGTGTCCCACACAAATTCTTCATGGCCTCTGCTGACGTGTCTCAGCATTTCTTACCCCAGTTCTCAGAAGTACCTCAGCATTTCCCACAAAACAACCTCTGCTCTCCCCTGGGTATATTTGCGTCAGCTCTTCTGCCACTGCTGAAGTACCTCAGCCTTTCCCACACAAAGGCAACGGCATGGCTCAGAGGCATGCCATTCCTGACCGCTAAAGCCCCACCTCCGCTGCCTCCAAAGCACCCCAGTGCTCCTGAGGGACCTGAGTGCTCTCCTCCTGAGGTAACTCAGTGCTTCTTTCTGACTACCCAGCACTTTCTACCCAAATACCTCCTCCATCGCCCCTGAGAAACCTCGGATAAAGGTGTATTGCAGACTAACTGAATTTTCATAACTAGAATATTAATTAAATTCTGTCTTTGGCACTGCAAAATGAACACCCCCTGAGGTACCTCAGTGCATCCTTCACTGCTGTACCTCAGAGGCATGTTACAACATCATCTGTATCAAATACAGTTTAGCCTCCCATAATGGTCAGTAAGACAAACTAACTCAACTTTCTGGATCCTCTGTAAAAGAAGCCTGTTCCAAATAGCCAGCTTGCACATTGACCAGTCACGGCTGACCTGAAGTAGATCATACCCAGAGAATTGTCACAAATTCTGAGAAACACTGAAAGATAATGTTCCATCAGAGAAACTTTAACCACAAATTACTCTGCAAGAAAATAAGCTTGTAGATAAAAAAACCCAACTCTTCTATTATGAAACAGCAAATTTCCTGAAAGAGGAAAAAAAAAAAAAGGAATGCATTGAGTAGGTGCCTTTGATGCATAATATCAACACTTTTGAAGGCAAAGAGATCAAGATGCCAGTTACATTCTTTGAGGGTTCAGAATGTAAAATGTTCTTGGTCTCACCCATTTTCTGTGACATAGTGACAAGAGAGGAATACTGAATACAGCCAGAAACAAAAGAGGTGAGCTTGCTCAGTGTAACACATGAAAAAAAAACTCCTACAGCTATCAGTGAGCCTAGTATTTTTACTCATCTGTTTGTGTGGAAATTCCTAGTATTTATGCTTAGCTTAAGTATGAGCTTTCTGTTGAAAAATAAATCAACCATTAGGACCATTGAATCTTCCCATGCCAGTGTAAAGCACTTGGAAGGGTTTGGTTCTTCTGTCCAACTCCATCCTGGGCTGCAAGCAGACTAGGAACTGTAACTGGTAACTTGCCAAGCTTGCTTGCGTAACTTCCTCATAACTTGGTCTTTTATTTTCAGCTGAATGTCAGTGAATACGTGACTGAAGCATGCATTTTGATTCATCAGACGATGAGATGTAATATAGTTGCAAAGACTTCTCAGCCCATTTTTGTATCTCTCAAATAGAAATGTCCATGAAACACAGTATTTGAAGAATCTGGGAAATACATCAATATATAAACACTACTTTTATTCAAAAAGAGATGAGCTAGTGCAAATTTGTCAAGATTATACATTAACTAAATGTAGCTCAGAAAATTAAACACTTTATCCGCGAAAACAATTTATTTTATTATTTATTAATATTATTATTAAATTTCCAAATTTAATTCTGAATGAGTAATCATAATTGATGAACTTACCCTCTGCACATGCTTCAGATAGGACTGTACCATCTGGAATTGTCAGCAATTTGATGAAATGCCAAATTTCCAGTTTTCAATTCATGATATTACTAGGATATATTTGATATATTCTTTGGTTTGGATTCATTACTAATATCACAATGTATTTTTTGCAAAACAAAGAGAAAAAAATGCCTAACAAAACCACCTAGCTATTTCTATTTTTGTTATTCTTATTTTATAATTAAGAAGCCTCTAGGTGTATCTAGCTGAGTGATCACTGCATTGCCTAAACTCTTTCCCAACATGGTGTTTGCTAGTATCATTCCTGATCCCCATCAGTCCCACGAAGGACACCAGCTTTCAAAAATATGTACACAATACAAATATACAAATTAAATACAATTCACAATGGTTTTACTGTATTGCATAACAAAAGATGACAAAGAAGGAATTGAGTGAAGATTACACACATGAGGCATTAAAGTAGTAAGTTAAAGAAAGAGCAATCTTTTTGTTTTAGAAATTTTCCTTTCAGCATCTCTGTATTCAATTTTCTCATTTTGTGTAAAAGTTACTAAGAGTAAGTGCAATAGAAATAGATTTTAGAAAGATAAAAAGATTACCACTCAAAAATTTTCTGCTTTACCTTCCTACCTCAAATTTACTCAGTCTTCTGGCTAGCTTTGGGTTTTTAGATTTGACATGACTATTGCTATATGAACCACTGACTTGTTAGTGATTCTAACTGCTAACTAATTTCTGCTGCTTGATCATTACTCCCTACATACTCTAATATTGCTCTTCTCTGCTCTTGAATATTATTGTTTCCTGGATAGTTTATTAGGTAGCTTACAGTTAGCTTGTCCACAAATTAGAGCTTCATCTGTCAGTCACACACATCACAATGTCACAGTTTTAAGAATTAACACCCCTAGCTTACCTTTTCACTCCAAATTACTGCTTTGCTTTTAGCTGGTACCGGTAGCCATGTTTCCTCTTGCTACCATGGGCATTATCTGGTTCTAGTGTTTGATGTTCTAGCATCACAGGCCTAGTGTTTTTCTCTATGGAAATAATTGTCCTTTCACTGTTGTTTCATTTCTCTCAACCTTCTTAAATCAGTGTTTTCACCCACCTGTTTGTCACAGAGGCTGATTTGTGCCTTGTTTGTAATTCCTCTTATTCCCAGTCAATCCAATCTGTTCTCTATGGTACTACAGTAACTGATTCTTTGATGACAGCGTGGCCTCTAATCTGATCTAATTTCTACTTACCATTTGTATTTTCCCACTCTTGTATTGAGCTTTTCAAAGCACAACCAGTTTCCTACCTCATTGCCAGAGAGAAAAGATATAAATATCAGTACTACTATTAAGTTAATGTACTTTGTTTTGAGTTCTAGAGAATGGAGGGGAAAGAAATCAAATCAGAAGCATCAGTCTGAATGTCGGAATGTCTGAATGAAAGAGATGTAGGTTGAAGATACAAAGGAGTGGGTCTGCGGAAATGACTCCACTTATAACTTGCCATTTGAAGTTTCTCTTCTTTTTCATGAACTCATCTGCAACTGAAATTCCTTCCTCTTCTCTGATACTGACCAGAGAGGATGGTTGCCTAAGAAAGCTGAAAAAAAAAGCTGCCTTACCTTTGTGTGTGTCCACGTAGCCATTTTGTGGGGATAAGGAACAAAACAACTTACAATAAACCAGCACTCCCAGGTGAACAGAAAACAAATGAGCATCTCTGGATAGTGTTTCCTTTGAATATATTCCAGTAGGCAAATCCAGTTTAGGAAATTGTAGGCCCTCTCCTACTTTTACCAGAGGTTGTGATGATTGTTCAGATGTCAATTTCTGGCAGAAAGAAGAAAGATCCCTTTCTCACTGGTGGAATTAAGCTCTAATTATTTATCCAGGAGTTCACCATAGAGTGTGAAATCAGATGTCATGTCTTTCTAATGTTTTCCTCATATTTGGTTTCTGTACTCCAAATTTTTTTGGTTTCTTATAGTGATCTGCTTCTGGAGCACCTTCCTCACTTCTTGCCTACAAAGAAAATAGGACAAAGCAAAGCAGTCTGGTTTCTAATATCCAGCAAAGTATAATCTTGGATAGGGGCAGTACACATTGGTTTGCAATGAGAACGTTGCTTCTACGTGGAAGGGACTGAACTTCTAGTGAAGTTTTACTTCCTTTTCCCGATTGCCTCAGAATTATCTTTGTGATGGAAGTACACTAGAGTTTATGGAGAGTTTCATCCATAAAATAAGCTAATGATAGACAGTAGTATTTACATCCATAAGGAAGACAAAGTCCTAGAATATTCACATTCACAGTAACAGCTTGATAGAAAACAGAATCTAAAGAAAAAATAGATGCCTTGAAAGTATGAAACCTCCCAGCTGCAGAATTATTGCATACAGATGGTAAATGAGGATAAATCTGTTCAATTTTAAGTTTTCTAGCATATGACCTTTTTTCTTAGATTAATCAATAAAGCAACCAATAGTTCTCCAGTTTTCTCTGAATCTGTCTTGAACAGCAAAACCAATTTTTCTATTGCATATCTCCAAAATTCAGAAAGCAAACTTCAGGAAATGACAGACAAATGGAATTTTGAGATATTTAATTAATCTAGGCAGTAAGAGATATAAGATTAATAAAGGATATATCACATATCCTGAAATAAGCTGAAATACAATCTGAATATAATGGATGATGTGTCTCATACCATGCTCATTTTTTTGGTGAGAGGCACCCATGAATTGTCATCATTAAAATACAACGTGGAATGCAGATTCCTTTTTTCAATAAAAATGCTTTGTGCTTTAGAGTGCCCTATTGTGACTGAAATTAACCTTCTGAGTAGAAATAGTAAGCCATTTGTGAAAAAGATAAACTTATTTTTCTTGTTGCCTAAGATGCCTATATGTCTCTCAGAAACATTCTGCACAGAAGTAAGAGTAAATATACTATGTAGCATGCGTATTATGCCTGTCTGGGCAACGTCAAACCAATTGTATATATATGAATAAGTTGGCTGATAAGTCTCTGAGTGTGTATAGTTACCCAGAGCATCCCTTCTGTTTATGACTTAGTGCGCATAAGCCGATCAGGCAGAGAGTTCCTGTGCAGTATGCATTGCTTCAGGAGTTCTGGATGTCAGGATGTCTTGGGGGAATCAGACACTCAGGAAGTACTGCTCTGAGAAAACACAAAAACATCTGTATTGGTTTAGGCCAAAGACTGCTCTGACTATCCTGTCTGCAGCAATAGATGGTGGTGCTTGTCTACAGGAAAAGCATAATTAACAAAGCTAGAGCAGATGTTCCTGGCCTGCAGCAATCTGTGGCTCAGAAACTTTCTAAGCAAGTGATGTTATCTTTAAAGCTAATAAAAACTTCTGGTACCCAAAGCATTCTGTGGAAAGGAGTTCCAACGCTCAGTTATATGCACTGTGTGAAGGACTATTTTTCTCTCTTTTTTTTTCTCATTTTGACATGCCTCATGAAGGTTTCGACATTTTCATGTAATTGTTTTAATGTCTCTTGTTATTTTCAAGTGTTGATTCTTATTCACATCCATCATAAATCTCCCTGATGGTACATCTGGGTTGGCTTTTTGCAGACTGAAGGCGGCTCTCTAGTACAAAGTCTTTCCTACACTTGTTCCAGTTCTACTATCTTCTCTCTGACATGAATTGCGCATGATGTTCAAGGTGCAAAATCAAATAAAATTATTCTGCAGCATAACATTTTTGAGCTTTGTTTTCTGTTTATTTTTTTTCTCTTTTTCATTCTTTTCTGTCTTTGTCTTTTGTTTTTCCTTTTTTGGAATCTTAGTGAGTGTTCAGCTAATGTTTTAATAGATCTATTTGTTATAATCCTGAGGTGCCTTTCAAGATTTGTAGTAGTCTTGTGAGAATCTATTGTAATATCTGTAAAACTAGGGCTGGTTTTTTTCATATGCATGATTTTACTATTCTTGATTCTAAAATTTTCCTACCTTTTATCACCCAGTCTGTCAGACTCTCAAAGTTCTGCAGTTCTTCACAGTCACCTATATCTTTACTACCCTCCTTGGTGTAATAGCTGGCAAATTTTGCCACCTTATTTTTTTCCAGTTCACTTGTGACAATAGGTAAACCAAAGTTTTCATGCATTGCCATCTAATGCTTCAGGCTGAGAAGTGTCACAGTCAGGTTAAGCAGTTCAGCTCTTCCACACACTCAAAATTCACTTTTAGAAATGAATCAGTAAACAGATCAGAGATCAGAATTCAGAAGCTCTCACAGAGTTTCAGAATGGATGGTTCAAGACTGAAATAATGGATTACTTTTTACAGAAAAATACTGTCTCACATAAGGGGAGACTGGATATTAGTGCTGTTGACCCTATTTAAACCATACTTCTCCCTTTAGTCAAAACTGAACTAATTTATGTAAAAAATGGCCACTTAGGGTTGTAGGAAGAAAGGTTTTGATCATTTCATAAGGTCTGTTTTACTTTCTTTCTGAGAGACTGTAGTAGAATTGCTTTTCATTTTATTGTACAATTCATCAAACAAAAAGAAGTATTTTCGATTTTGTGATACAGAGAATAAATGTTTTTCTAGTCCTTCTGGACCAAAAATGAATCACATGATTGTCTGAGATTGCAAGACACTAGATTTGATAAGCCATGTCTCTTCCACATCTCTGTTCCTTGGTTCCCAAAGAGCCTTGTATCTACAACAAAAAATTACTTTAAAAAAAAGAGGAAAAAAAAAAAGATAGGAAAGAGAAGGAAAGAAAATGAGAGGAAAGGAACAAGGCATGGTAAGATAAGAAGATAAGATAAGAAGAGGCATATAAGACTTCTGGGACAGACAGAGTTGCAGTGTGAAACACTAGTTCCCTGGATGGGAAAAGAGAGGGAAAGCAGAGGCAAGTAATTTTCAGAAGTCTTGTGTAATATATTCATTCTAGTTTGTCCTTCCACTTTCTTCAGATCATTGTGGTATATTGATTAATAGGCTTTGAACATGGTCTCCTACTGCATCCTCATAGGTAAGCTTAAGAAGTGTGGATTAGATGAACAGACAGTGAAGTGGATCGAAAACTGGCTAAAAGACAGAGCTCAGAGGGTTGTGACCAGTGGCACAGAATCTAGTTGGAGGTTCCTAACAAGTGGGGTCCCCCAGGGTTCAGTATTGGGTCCAGTCCCCTTCAGTATTTTCATCAATGACCTGGATGAAGGGATGGAATACACCCTCATCATGTTTGCTGATGATACAAAATGGAGAGAGGTCGCTGACACGTCAGAAGGCTGTGCTGCCATACAGCAATACCTGGACAGGCTGGAGAGTTGGGCAGAGAGCAACCTGATGAACTTCAACAAGGGCAAGTGTTTGGTCCTGCACCTGGGGAGGAATAATCCCATGCACGAGTACAGGTTAGGGGTTGACTTGCTGGAGAGCAGCTCTGAGGATAAAGACCTGGGAGTTCTGGTGGACAACAGGATGACCATGAGCCAACATTGTGCTCTCGTGGCCAAGGCGGCCAATGGCATCCTGGGGTGCATCAAGAAGAGAGCAGCCAGCAGGTGGAGGGAGGTTATCCTCTACTCTGCCCTGGTGAGGCCCCACCTGGAGCACTGTGTCCAGTTCTGGGCTCCTCAGTTCAAGAAGGACAGGGAACTGCTGGATAGGGTTCAGCAGAAGACCACAAAGATGATTAGGGGACTGTAGCACCTCTCATACAAGAGATGGTGTCAAGAGGAAGGGGCTAGTCTTCTTTCAGCAGTGCCCAGTGAGATGACATGAGGAAATCGGCACCAACTTGTACATAAGAGCACTGGAACAGGCTACCCAGACAGGTGGCAGAATCTCCATCTCTGGAGACATTCAAAACCTGTCTGGACAAGTTCCTGTGGAACCTGCTCTCGGAGGACCTGCTTTGGCAGGAGGGTTGGACTAGATGATCTCCAGAGATCCTTCCAACCTCATATCATTCTGTGATTCTGTAATACAACTAGTGTATGTAACTTGAAATGTGCTTGCTTGCTCTTTTTCTGATGACTACTATGTCAGAATGATCAAGTAAGAGGTCTCAGCTGCCTTTGTTTCCATATGTGTCTTACCGGTGACGTTATGAGAAGGCGGCTCTATCTACAAGACTTTCAATTTTGTTTGAAGAATAGGCACCATCATTTCTCTCAGGAATGAATTCCATATTTCATCAGGTGAGTTTCCAAAAAGACTGTTTCCTACAGACATAGGTTTTACTTGCAAGGTTTGTAATTCGCATGTAGCTCTCATAATGGACAGTGTGATGCAGATCTTGCCTACCAGTGAGGAACCAGTATTTGAGAACTAAGACAATGTGCTTTTAGTAGCCCTTTGGCTATGCATTAAAAAAAAAGAAAATTTGTTTTCTCAGGTATTTTGATTTTTTGGTAAGGTTTTGGTGTTGATTTTTT
>VZTM01025528.1:24114-35022 GCA_013400555.1 Jacana jacana
GGGGGTTGGGAAGGTGGGGGGTTGGTTGGTTTTGTTTTTTTTAAGGTACAAAGAATTGAGCCAAAGGTCAAATGTACATTGTTTGCCTGTGGTTAAGTCTGAATGCAATGGAAAGATCACAATGTTCCAGCCAAAGAAGCAAAAATAAATCAGTGCATTTTGTGGAAAGAACTCCCTGGGTACTAAAAGAAATGTGAAGGCCAAAAGAGTAGGCATAAAGTTCTTGAGGATATAATGATTTCCCAAAAGCTATTCAACAACAAGTCTAAATACGCAGCATTCTCATCTGCTGGTCTCATGTACATTCTTGTTATCTTAGGTTAGGCTGCTTTCTTCAGATACTTCAAATAAGTGCTTTTTATAGGTTTCTACACGTTTCAAAGGGACTTTTTAGGATTTTTCATGGTACTTTTCTACTGTTTCTTAACTTTGGTCTTTTGGAAAAAAATTTAAAAAAAACCCCAACTAACTAGTTTGTGCCCATGACTGGGAGGAGGCAAAACTATCAGTGCTGGGAGCCTGTATATTGTCCCATAACTCTGAAATACCTTAGCTCTGGGATCTTGACATTTCACATCCCAAAGCCCATTTATGCTGATGATAGCATTTGTAGGGCTCCACAGTGAAATGTGGGATCTGGGATTGATCTTGCTAAAAACTAACTTGGGAGAGCATAGCGGTGGTTTAACTCTCACTGGATTTCCTTACCCTGACTCACCCATGTCTGCATAAGCACTAGTGCTGGCAGGGCAGAACATGAGAACTGGGGGAAGAGCAAAACTGTCTATTTTGCTGGCAGTACCAGTTTATGCTGCAGTGAAGGTATGAAACTACAATATAAGAAATACAATCTGAGATGTCAAGCATGCAGATATCTACAGCAAAACATCTGAATACATGCAGAAAGATCTTTTAGATTCAATTCTTTGTAAGTGGATTAAAAATAACATTCTTTAACTTCTTCACGAATTTCATGTCTAATGCCTGTCGTATATTGACACTTTAATGAGTGCCTGTCTACCCAAAACATTATTGAAAACATGGAAAGAATGCTAGGCTGTACAGTCAAAATGAGATGCATTGGTTGAGAGAATGTTTCAGGAGAGAAAGCAAGCTCTTCCACATTCTGGAGGGAGCATAGTGCCATAGTGCTCTGATAGTCACAAAAAGCTTCACACAAGGTTGTGGGAGACATGCTAGAACCACAAGAATTTATGATAATCAGATGAACAACCACTTTATTGCAACTTGTTATTTTTTTTATATTGAGGTCATTGTAGGGAAGCTATGCCCAGTTTTACAGAGTGTATTACTCTCTCCAAGTGTGACTCCCTACAAATTCCAATACATGATTTCAGTGATGCAGATATTTGAAATTTCTGAGCTATTTATACATATCACAATAAATCAAATTTATAGATGCAGCTTGGATGCAGTTGGTCTGGCAACTAACAAAATTATGCTTATATTGGTATAATTTAAAATATTGGACTAAAATCATAACTAGAAGAAGAATATAATAGAGTCTAATAAAAGAGTTGATGAATGAATGGTACAAACTCTTGGAATAACTGGAGGTGAACCAGTCCATCCATCAGTGAAGGGCTTTGGATTGCTATTGATGAAGTTGGCTGCGGGCAGCTCAATCATCAGAAAATTACTGACTATATTTGGAATAATAAAGTAAAAGAATATGAGACTATACGATAAAGTTGTGTATTTTTCCATATTTAAAAATATATTCTGGGGAAAAACTCTTTTATCCTTCAAAGTTACATAGTTTAATTTCATCTAGTTATAAACTTCCCAACCTTTTATATAAAGAAAGAACTAAGGACTTCGTGTAACTTAACTCCATACAATAATTTTAAGCTTTGAAATGACTAAAACATTCTGTACTGTAGCTATTTTAATCTTTTTTCAGAACTAGATATCTCAGCTGTGCAAGCTACAATATTGATTCATCTGGGCAGAATGAAATATGACTAGCAATAGTGATACAAAAAGTCCTGTTGATCTGATTTCCTCTCCCTCCCACTGCTCCTGACCATGAATAACTTAATCTCCAATAGTTCAGTTGATGAGTGAAAAAAAGAAAGGCTCTGAGATCGAAGTAGTTTCAAAGCTGTTACTAAATTAAACCCATAGTTTCTCCTTGAAATTGGACTAAATGTAAGGAACAAAATGAATGTATATATGGTATGGGGGAAACACAAGTCATCACCACTAGATATCTCACCTACCATATGAATATCCAAGCATCTTTGGACAAAGGCTTCGCTGCAAATTAGCATTTGGACATATTAATGCAGATGTGTCACCAAGAATTGTCTAATACAAGAGCAGCACTGATAATTGTATTTTTTTTCTGACCTTGTTTGCTAAGGGATGTAATAAGTCAGTCTCTTTCTATTCTATTTCTATTCAATGGGTGGCATCAACATGCAGCTTAAGGCTATGTCTTGAAACAGCCATAAATTGGTTTTCTGAAAGGATATTTGTGAGTCTGTGTCGTAGTACCAGCTGGAATAGAGTTAATTTTCTTTATAGTTGCTGCTGTGTTTTGAGCTTGGCATGAGGATGATGCTGATAATGTATATTGTTTTAGTTGTTGCCAGGTGACGCTTTACATTAGACAAGCTTCCCATAAAAGCTGAGAGGAAGCATAGATAGAGCAAGCTGGCCAATGGAATATCCCGTATCATAGACATCATGCTCCGTATATAAATGGGGGTTGGTCAGGGGGCAGGGATCCACAATCATTATTTGGGACGGGATGGGCAACCACGCTTCAGGTGGTGAGAGCAACTTGTGTTGTATTACCTTATTTTGCGTATTCTTTTACCATTATTATTGTTGTCCCTTGTATTTTCCTTTTCCATTACTGTTTTATTAAACTGGTTTACCTCAACCCATGAGTTTTTTTTTATCCTTTCCCCTCCTTTTTTCCTTCTTCTCCCTACCCTACAAGGGGCTGGAGTGGGGAGCGAGTGAGCAGCTGTGTGGCCCCAGTCGCTGGCATGACAGTCTGCAAATGGAACCAACCATTCAAAGAAAGTTTTAAAGTGATTTGTTCAATTCCCTGGAGTAATTATTCTCAGATGTTAGAGTGACAATTCAGATGTCAGCATTCTAACTTTGCTGGTCACTTTAGAAGGCACATTCAGCTCATGTACTTATCTATTTTTGTAGGTCAAAATGAAAGCAATTTCAGGGACTATAACAAATTTCCTTTCCTTCATCAATTTAAAAGGTGAAGTATTGTGATGACTGATGTGAAGTGCCATCCTTTTGCTCTAGGTCACTTGGAGCAAGTCTACACTAGAAACTTGAAGCACAGCAAAGGCCCATGGAGATGTAATTTTTTGATATCACTATGCTGGCAAAAAGCTCTACTGTAATTGCAGTTTTATGTGTTTACAATGCTTTTTCCAGTACCATTACTCCAGTACTCATCAAATCCATACCTTCTCTCTCTACTTACAGGACTGGTGCAGACCTGAGCTGAAGAGTTGATCAGCTATATAACGGTGCCTACATCATAAGAAAGAATAGTAAATGCTGTTCTGACCAGTGCTAATGAAAAGGCCTAATCAAGACTGACCTCTTGGCCAAAAGCAGGGAAGACTGTTACTAGAGGAAGAAATGGTCTTCTGAGGGGTTTATCTGACCCCACCACAGGATATGAGATAAGAAGAAAAAAAGCATTTTTGTTAACCCAATTATACTATACCTCAGTAGTATAGTACACAGATTTTCAAGAAGCTTTATCACCTCATGGTACCTGGAGACCACATTTAGAGCTGTGAGGAAGAAGAACTTATCACTACAAACTGTCTGTAACCTCAGTTAGTAATGCTGCAGTGGGGTAAAAGGTAAATTGCATGGTAACAAGCAAGGAAAGAGGGTATGGCAGTTGAAACCACCAGGACACTGTAACAACTCACTGTCAGATTCTGTTTTTACACACTTTTAAAACAGTATTTACAGTTATTTTTTTTCTCTTATTACTTTATATTAAAAGTAATTCTTGACTGACACAGTAATATCAAGGAAGATCTAATAATGGAATTGTATAATTGTTTTGGTTGGAGGAGATCTCTAAGGTCATCAAGTCTAACTGTAAACCTAGCACTTCCAAGTTACCACTAAACCATGCCCCTCAGCACTACATCTACTCATCTTTTAAACACCTCCAGGGATGGTGACTCAATCATGCCCCTGAGCAGATTGTTCCAATGCTTGACAACCATTTTTCTAATATCAATCTAAACCTCCCCTGGCACAGTTTGAGGACATCTCCTCTTGTCCTATTGCCTTTGCTTGGGAGAATAGACCAAGGCCAACTCAGTACAAACTCCTTTCAGGTAGTTGTAGAAAGCGATAAGATCTCCCTTCTGCCTCCTATTCTTCAGGCTTAACAATCCCAGCTCCCTCAGCTGCTCCTCATTAGACTTGTGATCTAGGCCCCTCACTCATTGCCCTTCTCTGGTCATGCTCCAGTACCTCTATGTCCTTCCTCTAGTAAGGGGCCCAAAACTGAACATAGTATTTGAGATGTGGCATCACCAGTGCTGAGTATGGGATGATGATCACTTCCCTAATCCTACTGGACACACTATTTCTGGATATGATGTTGTTGGCCTTCTTGGCTACCTGGGCACACTTCTGACTCATATTCAGCTGACTGTGGACCAACACTCCCAGGTCCTTTTCTGCCGGGCAGCTTTCTAGCCACTCTTCCCCAAGACTGTAGCACTGCCTGAGGTTGTTGTGACCCAAGCACAGAAACCAGCACAGAGCCTTGTTGAACCTCATACCACTGGTCTCAGCCCATCAATACAGCCTGTCCACATCCCTCTGCAGAGCCTTCCTAGCATCAGGCAGCTTGACACTCCCTCCCACCTTGGTGTCTTCTGCAGACTTAGTGAGGTTGCACCCAAGTAGCTGATTATACTGATGAAACACTGAAATTGGTTAAACACAAAATTCCATCACGTTATCAAAATAAACCAACCTGAAATTTAAGAAAATACATTTTCAGAAGTATATTTCTCAAGTTTACCATGTTCCTTCTATTAATTAAAATGCACTGTTCTTATATCACTGTGTATAGTCCACTGGAATATGAAAGTATAAAATGTATAAATGATAAATGTCAAAATAGTATTTGTTTTTGTGGTTCAAATATACCAGGAAACCTGAATTCCTTTCTCATTTGTGCCTTCTCCTCTTAAGACATAAAAAGCTGCATACTGAAATTCCAAGCAATTTTCCACCTTCAGTTCAGGAGAGATATCAGGATCAAACCATGTTTTTCAACAGATTTCTCTATTGCATCCAAAGAAATTCAAGAAAATATTGTAATAATAGTTTGAATGGTGTCATTTTAGATTTAAAAGTGTGATGGGAACAATTACACACACCTGTCTTAGCTGCAGGAATAGAAAAAATAACTGTAGAAAACAACACCTCCAGAGAGTTTCATCAAAGAAATTGCAGGCAGAAACCAGGCCTGCAATCACTTTTAGCCCTTCCTTGACAGATGACGTTGGATCCCAGTCCCAGCAGTGACATTTCTTAACTGCTCAGACCTTGAAAACAAGTGCTAGAACTGCTGTGATTCAAGTGTTCATCTATGAAATGACTCTTTTCCTAGAACACCTTCGTGCTTGTGCTGCTACTTTGCAGATTACTTAAAAATGCCCTGCCTGGATGGATGATGATGTTTCCTATGCATCATGCCTTTCACTATCCTCATTCTGAGAGATATGCTATTTTATGTGATAAAGGCTAAGCCGCAGTGTTCAGATGAAATAAAATATCGCCTTGTTTGAAAGATGCTGCCAGTTCTGCACAAACACAGTGGAAACTGTCAAAACACAATCTAGGTGCCAGAGTAAAGCTACAAAACACTTACTAAAATCCTTTAAAAGTCAGAAAACACATGATTCATGAGACAGTTGAAGAATTTTACTTACATAAGTGCAAGGCAGAGGCTTGAATGCCTTTATAAGAGGTTTATATTTAGCAAATGAAATTAATTTTCATTTCCTCATCATTCAACTAATTCAGTCCTACATTATGAATTTTACCATTTGCTAGGAAAGGATTCGGCTGATAGAAGGGCTTTGTCTGCTTTGGGGAAATTATTCCCTCTCAGCTGCACTGATCAACTTTCCCACACAAAGTCACAGATCTTGTATTACGCTCCATTTCAGGTACTTCTCAATTCCCATTTCTGAAAAAAACAAATAAATGAAAAAACCCTCAAACTAAGAATATACTCTCCTTGCTCAGTTTTAAAATGAAACTTGGTTTTGCAAGATCTATTCTTGCAGGATTGCGGTTTAGTAGGATTTTGCCTCTATTTACTCTTTAATCTCATTTCTGCCACTTTACTAGGGGTGAAAACATATTTTTCAGGGAGATTTACTTTATACCATTTTTATGACAGTTCAATATTTAATCTTCATGCAATTGACATCTAAATTGTCATCGACATTTACTTACATGAATGTCTAAAGATCCCTTCTGTTAGGGAGCTTGCAGGATAGGGCAGCAACATTCAAACCATGCACCTCACGCACCCTCACTTCAGGACCCCATGGTTGTCACTGGGGAGAAGGTTATTCTTAACCTTGTTGTCCTGAGTAACGGTGCCGCCACAGTGCTTACTTTCACCATTTATGCATGGAGCCTATACAGGCTCCTTCCTTCACACAGTGCAAAAAACACCAAATGCCATAATATCCCTCTATACATAACCACTACATAACATTAGACAAATGTAGAAAACAACCCCATAGAATCATTGAATGGTTTTGGTTGGAAGGGACTTTAAAAATCATGTAGTTCCAATGCCTCTGCCATGAGCATTCCTGCCATGGGCAGGAACACCTCCCACTAGACCAAGTTGCTCAAACTTCCATCCAGCCCCCTCTTGATGCCCCAAAACTGATTAATTATGTTATATGCATATTTGTACATATTTAATTTTCCTACTAACTAAATTCTGCTGGTTGTATCTGCTCTGTCATGTTGCAAATGACGAGTGGAACCACCAGAGGGAGACGTCTCCTGCCTGCCCTACGCTCCCTTCAGCCTGTGTGGGGTACTTGTGAAGCACTTGCTTGTGATGGGTTTTTAGAACGGAAAGTTTTGGGTACCCTGTGGGCACGCAGTTCTCTCAGAAACGGAGGGGAAGTTGATTATATGGAAAATGTATTATTCTGTCCTCTGCTCTCACCAGATATTCAAGGCCCAGAGTCCTCTTTGGCACTCTCAGCATTATCACACATCAATTCTTTCATGTATTTATTTACTTATGGGGTTCATNCTCCTACATGAGTAGACACCATGCCTGACGAGACTCCTGGAGGCCAGGAGAAAAGAGTAAGACACCAGCCGGCATCCCACAGGGCCGCACACAGTACTACAAGGCTCTCAGACCCCAAAGCGGTGGGTGTTTGTGGTGACGCGGGAACGCAGGTGGACATTTATGTTGTGGCGAGCGGTCGGACGATCCTGAGGCCACGGCTGGGTCCTGCAGCTCCCNATTTCTGCCACTTTACTAGGGGTGAAAACATATTTTTCAGGGAGATTTACTTTATACCATTTTTATGACAGTTCAATATTTAATCTTCATGCAATTGACATCTAAATTGTCATCGACATTTACTTACATGAATGTCTAAAGATCCCTTCTGTTAGGGAGCTTGCAGGATAGGGCAGCAACATTCAAACCATGCACCTCACGCACCCTCACTTCAGGACCCCATGGTTGTCACTGGGGAGAAGGTTATTCTTAACCTTGTTGTCCTGAGTAACGGTGCCGCCACAGTACTTACTTTCACCATTTATGCATGGAGCCTATACAGGCTCCTTCCTTCACACAGTGCAAAAAACACCAAATGCCATAATATCCCTCTATACATAACCACTACATAACATTAGACAAATGTAGAAAACAACCCCATAGAATCATTGAATGGTTTTGGTTGGAAGGGACTTTAAAAATCATGTAGTTCCAATGCCTCTGCCATGAGCATTCCTGCCATGGGCAGGAACACCTCCCACTAGACCAAGTTGCTCAAACTTCCATCCAGCCCCCTCTTGATGCCCCAAAACTGATTAATTATGTTATATGCATATTTGTACATATTTAATTTTCCTACTAACTAAATTCTGCTGGTTGTATCTGCTCTGTCATGTTGCAAATGACGAGTGGAACCACCAGAGGGAGACGTCTCCTGCCTGCCCTACGCTCCCTTCAGCCTGTGTGGGGTACTTGTGAAGCACTTGCTTGTGATGGGTTTTTAGAACGGAAAGTTTTGGGTACCCTGTGGGCACGCAGTTCTCTCAGAAACGGAGGGGAAGTTGATTATATGGAAAATGTATTATTCTGTCCTCTGCTCTCACCAGATATTCAAGGCCCAGAGTCCTCTTTGGCACTCTCAGCATTATCACACATCAATTCTTTCATGTATTTATTTACTTATGGGGTTCATCTTCAGACCAGTGTTGCACTCTCTCACTTGCCCTGCTGCCTGGGGGTGGATGCAGCCTTAGTTCTTGGTTTGAAAACCAGCCGAAGAACAGCATGATGATGCTCTCTGGTGGTCAGGAGCCCAGTGTTGGCGCATCAGCACAACTGGTGTATTGCAGTTTAGAAGCTGGGTTGAAGGGGCTTGCCTGGAGGCTCGCAGTCATGGTACCCTCCTGATGGTGGTTGTTGTTGAAACATCTTTTGGGTTTTACTGTAGACAAGTTGCATTCAAGAGAATATACATCTCATATCCCAAGTTATTGCCAAGGAAAAGAGCTTTAANTTCGCCCAACGCATGCGCTCTGCCCCGTCCTTCGGGCCTGGCCAACCCCGGCCTCTCGGGTGCGCCGGCGCTCGGGGCAACCGGAAGTAGAGTCCGGCGGAGGAGCGGGGGGTGGAGGCATCGGCCGCGTGGGGCCGTTGGGTCGCGTGGTGCCGGCTGCCGAGGTTTTACTGTTGAATCAGATGGAGGCTTTGGCCTTTGAACCCGGCACGGTGCCGGGCGAGGAGGGGGCGCCGGCCGCGGAGGGGGAGCCGGGCGAGGAGAGGGAGCCGGCCCAGGATGGGGCGCCGAGCGAGGAGCAAGCGGCGAGGACGGAGAGGGCGCCAAGCCCTTCGAGCCCCTCGGTGGGCGGTGGAGAAGTTCAGGCCCCGCCGCCCCCAGCCGAGGGAGCGCGCAGCCCTCCACCGCCTGCGAGTCCCAGCGGTCTTCCTGCTGCCATTCCGTCCTCAGATTCGGACAGGTGGGTGTAACTCTGGCGGCCACGGGGCTGAGCCGCGGCCTGAGGTGGGCGCGTCACTCTCCGCAGGTCGGCGGCCTCTTGCGCGGCAGCGAGTGTGGGCCCGGGTGCGGGCCGCCTGCTCTGTGTCTCAGGGGTCTGCGAGCGGGGTGTCGGAAGTCCACCCCCATCCTCCTGCCTCGGTGTTTCAGCTTCTGTAGCTTTCTCTTTCCCGTTGCAGATGACATTTTATCTTACATTTCACTTAAGTTTTACTGTTGAATCAATAAGCCTCCAAAACAATGGCTATAAAGGTATAGGATTAATGAAAGCGTGGGGTTTTCTGTGACGACCTGCAGAGCGTCATGGTTGGTTGGCTGCCGTGGCCGTTTGAGCATCGTTTGGCATGATCCTCTCAGGGTGCACCTATGTCACATTTGACATTTGCAGTGTTAATGCTGAAAAAACTGAATGTAGGATTTAAGGTGCACTCTTGTGTTCTAATGTTGGCATCTAGGTGGAAAAGTTAATTCTCAACCTGTATGATTTTTATACAAGTTTCCATCTTTTACTGCATCTGTGCTTTGATGTTCAGTGTAGTTAGTGGAAGGTAACTATAGTTAGATGTGGGCTCTGTTTCAGTCCTTGAAGGCTGCAGACTGTCAGTTTCAGTGAGTTTTGTGTTTTCTTTTTGGGCCATTGTAGCTGAATGGGTAGGTTCTCATAACTAGTGAAGGCTGAAACAAAGTCTAAGGATGTCCTTTTTAAAAGAAGATGCTGAACTTCATTAACACTTAGTGGGTTAAAGCATGACTTTGGAATTTCTTTGTTTGCTTGGTTCAAAGTTTTCCTAGAAGAGCATGAAGTGATGGAGAGTGAAATTCCTGACTTATGACAGGGGCTTGACCTGTAGTCATTTTTGGCTGGGGAGGGTCTGGTTACAAAGGCCTGCACTGACAGGGTGAGGGGTAATGGCTTCAAGCTGGAGAAGAGCAGATTTAGATTGGATATTAGGAATAGGTTCTTTACTCTGAGGGTGGTGGACCACTGGAACAGGTTGCCCAGCGATGTGGTTGAGGCCCTTTCCCTGGAGATATTCAAGGTGAGGCTCAATGAGGCCCTGGGCAACCTGGTCTAGTTGGGAGTGTCCCTGCTGACAGTGTGGATGTCAGACTAGACCCTAGAGGTCTTTTCCAGCCTGGACCATTCTATTATTCTATGTTTTTCAGTCACTACGATCAATTACTTTGTGTTTGTTTCTTCCACTAGTTCTTCAAGACTTTTGCTAAAAGGAACGTGTTGACGTGAATAAGAACTGGTTCATTACTGTGCTCCTTACTTGAAATATTGAGTATGAGACAATAAACATCTCTTATGAATGTGGCAGTGATAAAAATTAAATTGCTAATCTGTGTGAATAATATACTGGGGAAATTAAAACAGGCCATGAATTACAAAACTAATATTTTATGTGCAAAAATCAGATATTTTTGTAACCTTCATAATGTGAGATGCACTGCTTGGAATAAGTATTTTCTTGACTTTCACTTAGCTTTATGCTGATGCTGGGATTGTACAAAAAAGTGACTATGAGCTGTAGCGGGTAGTTTAGTGTATTATGTTTCACTTTTTTTTTTTTTT
>VZTM01025529.1:6094-21815 GCA_013400555.1 Jacana jacana
CGCCAGGGTGGGCCGGGGGCTGGAGCGGCTCACCCGGGGGACAGGCCGGGAGAGGTTGAGGCTCTTCAGCCTGCAGGAGAGAAGGCTCCGGGGGGACCTTATTGCAGCCTTCCAGTACCTGAAGGTACCTTACAAGACAGCTGGAAGGGGAGCTTTGACGAGGGCATGTAGTGATAGAACGAGGGGTGGTGGCTTCAAACTGATAGAGAGTAGATTTAGAGTATCAAGAAGAAATTATTTCGTGTGAGGGCGGTGAGGCACTGGAACAGGTTGCCCAGAGAAGCTGTGGATGCCCCATCCCTGGAGGTGTTCGCAACCAGGCTGGATGGGGCTTTGAGCAACCTGGTCTGGTGGGAGGTGTCCCTTGCCCATGGCAGGGGAGTTGGAATCAGATCATCTCTGTGGTCTCTTCTGACCTAAACCATTCTGTGATTTGCAGGATTGGGAACAAACCCACACACATTGCTTCTCTCGGTGTGTTGGATCTCGGGGTTCTGCTTGCGTGTTTCAACCATGCGTTAGGCATGGTGATGGAAGAACAAGCAGAAGACTTTGAGCTTGCGTGGCTTGCTATGAGCTTTGGACAGATGTGACTTCATAAGCTTGAAGGAAGAGAAAGCAGATGCCTTTGCATATAAGGCTGGAAGGGGCTTGAGTCTTCAGTTCAGTTGCCATAGGGCAGTAATGAGAGTACTGTCAGCTGAGGTGGGTGGGTTGGGGGAAATAGCCAAGCACAGTTCACCTGGTGTGTTTTCATCCCGTGACTGTTGAGTGGGAGAAGAAAGAACAGGTTCATGTTTCTGAAGATGCCCCTTTGCAGCAAGAGTACTCCTTGAGGCTGCTCTCCAGCAGCGGTGCTGGTCCGTTCTTAGCACAGCTGGACCTGGCATTGCCTGGCAAGTTTGCTGCACTACTTCAAAACACCACGATACTCCTAATTCACTTAATGCTGCTTTAATTTCTGTGCAGCCATTCTCTGCCCTGGACTGGGCAGCCTAGGTTGTCTCATGGATGTTGAAGCCTGGTCTAGGCCAGCAGCGGTTTCAGAGTGGATAGGGCAGCTTCTGTCACTGTTGAGGGTTTGATTTCATCTTGAGTGAGATAGCTGATTGTGTGTGTTGCTACAAGGGACTCAACAGTTGTGTTCCTGTGCTAATATGTGCACAGAGAAAATGAAGAACTGGTTGTTGGCTCTGTTTTACCTCAAGCCAGGACACTGGTGGAAATTGGAGGGTTTTTTTTCCAGTTGTTGGTGTCAAGATTTCCAGCAAAGCAACAGGAGAAAGCTTTGAGTATTGAAAGGTCAGAAGATGGGGCCTTTCTGATACTCACTCTGAATGGTCCAGGGGCCTTTATGGCTGCATGAGCTGACTGCAGTTTCAAAAGCCAGCTTCTTCAAAAGTTTCTGACTCAGAAGTTATTATTTCAAAATATGCTTCTAAATGTCTAATGTTAGGACTAGGAAGATCAGAATTTATCCCGTAAGGAGACTTTTCTTTGCTCTCCTCTTTAATCCTGCGCTTAACTAAGCCTGTGGAAATGCAGATTTTAGGACTGCGCAGTCTCCTGTGCAAGAAAAGTGACTTCATGAAGGGAGAAGGAGGGATGCACTGAAAACCTGGTAAATGATTTACCTATTGATGGCTCCTCTTGCACTTTGTGCCTTGAATTTAGAATTTCTGGCAAAATCTTTGGTACATTTGGAGATGATGACTGAATGGCCATACTGTGACTCCACAGTTGGTTACTGTGTCACATTGAGTGCATTTTTATAATATTTACCCTGGTAGTAAAAAGCGGGATAACGGGAATTCACCATTCCAGGTTAGGGATGTTCCTGTCCAATCTAGGCCCCTGGGTATTCTGTTTCAAAGCTTGAGGGCTTTCAGGGTTGGCAATGTTTATTTTGGCAGATTTAAGCCAAGGTAAATGTCTGCAGTTCTGCTATTACAGGTACAGGGAGGGTTTTAACTGGTTCTGGCAAAGTCCAATACTGTTTATTGTACAGCAAAAAATACTAGAGAAAGTCATAAAGTACTGATTATTTTATCCCATGCACACAGGTGATGAATGAGACCTGGCAAGCTCAACCAGTGGTCTTCGTGCTGTTACTTATTCCAGGCAGTCAAATCTTGCAAAGGCTGGATGACTCTTCCACAGCTAGTTTGAACACAAAAAATGTCATTTTCTTCTGTCAGTTTATAGTGCATGCTATGAAATGCTTTGTATTTCCAACTCTCATAGCAGTAGCTTAGACCTTGTTTGCATAGAAGAAAATCAGTGCAAGTTTTCTGGTACATCCAAATTATCCCAAAACATGTGGATGCTGTTGTGGAGCAGATTGCAACGAGATCTGTTCCAAAGCAGTGTAGTCTGCAACAGCATTCTTTCTCAGGCTTTATGTAGATAAGGTCTTGACTTTGATTTCACAACTTGTCTGTGTGTCCTGCAGGGAGCTACTGCGTATCTCATTCGCTGAGAGGTGTTATGTCTGTCACAAAGCAAAATTTGAGATTATTTGATACCCTGCCTGGTTTATCCCCAAGGACAGACCAGGCATCATGCTTTGTAAAGCTGACATTTAAGGGCACTCCAGGTGCTTACCCTTGCAGCACCTGAAGCTGCTCTGGATTGCATGGTTATAGTGCCCGCCAATTTCCTCAGTCAGTTGTGCATACGTACCTCTTGATAGGATTGGGTTTACAGATCCATAAATCCTTCTGTTTCATCCAGGCTTTGTACCATTGGGTTTGAAAAGCTTCCTGGGATCTGTTGGTGTGGTTGCAGAGCAGGATTTGTCACAGTGCTGAGCAGTGAATGAAGAATTGCTAACAGTAACACAGGCTCTGCAGAGATGTTCCTGCACAATTACCTGCTGACAGTAACCATATAGCAAAATCTCTCTGGTCCCCATGGATCACTGGAGGGCTTTGCATGTCAGCTGCAGGCACACACAATGCCTTGTCAAAATCTTAGAAGCCATCCTGATACGGAGCAAGCAATTTGCTCTTGACGTGGGTCTCAGACCATCCCGTGACCTCCAGTTTGCTTTCTGAAGTTTTTTAATTTAAACCCTCTGTGCTCAAGGAACACATCTCAAATGAGTGTCAGTCTCCTATTTTAAAACACCATTTTTATTACACAGTCTTTCCATTCCTGCTGGTTATTTCACTGCACTATTTTGGTGTCTCCTAACCGTTCCTGGATTCATTGATTATTTTTCTTTTCAATAACAGAATGATATCCAGATTTCAGATCTTGGTTCATTATTATTTCGCTTCCTAAAAGCAAATGTGGAGCAATTAAGCCTTTGTGTTGAAATGATGAATTTCAGATCTGGGATTCTTTGCAAAAGCCAGGAGCATTTCTCTCATTTTCTCACTTGGCTGAACAAGAATTATTTTAAATGGACCATACAACAGATGTCCTCTTTTTTGTTGTTGTCTTTTAGGTTATAAAATGCAAGGCTGCTGTTGCCTGGGAGGCAGGTAAACCTCTCTCTCTTGAGGAGGTGGAAGTTGCTCCAC
The DNA here is from genome assembly GCA_013400555.1 of Jacana jacana. NCBI lineage: Eukaryota > Metazoa > Chordata > Aves > Charadriiformes > Jacanidae > Jacana > Jacana jacana. The sequence continues at coordinate 9,622 of VZTM01025529.1, forward strand.
CAAAAGCTCATGAAGTTCGTATCAAGGTAATTAAATCGGTCATTAGCTGCATGTATTGTATTTTGGGGAATTAAGTATCAAAGCTGAACAGTTTGTTTACAACAGAAGAAAAGTTGCATGGATAGCATTATTTCATTAGTATCTCAGCTGGCTTTACAAAGAAGAAAATTACAATATGTAGATGTGTTTATGAAAAACACTTTTAGTGTCTACTGGTTCCAGTTGTTACAGACTAAGTTCCTACAAAACATCTGAGCTAGGAACACCTTTGATCTTGTTTGAAGGGCGGCAGCTTGTGACCTGTTGCAGCTGTGTAACATGCTAGATTTGGCTTCAGGCAGGCCATCATTTATTGGCTGCTGAGCTGTGATTGGTGCCTTGGGTTCCCTCTAACTTTCTGATTTGATCAGGACTTTCCAGTAGCCACTGTCTGCTAAAAAGTATACATCAAGGTGAAACTTAATTCTGTGCAAAGGGTCTCTGCGTGGTGCTCGAGACTTAAACCAGATCTGTGCATGGTTCTGTGTGGTCTCTCTGGTCACTTTACCTTTGAGAAATGTAACTTGCTTCAAAGCTGAGATGCCAGCCTACTTTGAGATGGGGTACTGATTTCTAGCTTCAGGAAAGCAGATGTCATCTTCTACCCATTTCAGTGTCGGAATTTAGTTGATGAAAATGAGAAAAGATGTACTATCATAACTTTAAAAACCTTTTACAAGTAAGAAAAAGTGCCTTGCCTTGGCACTCCTTTGCCTTGCCAGGAGTGAAAGTGTGTTGGCCATATCACAAACGCTGTCAGGATTGTCAAATTTGTCCTAGCAATTGTTCTGAATTTCTGACCAAAGGGAAGTACTTAGATCTGTGCTACTATTCTGTTCTTCGTGGTGCCTCAGATTATATATTTCTTCACAGGTAGTTGCCACTGCTGTCTGTCACACTGATGCCTATACTCTGAGTGGTGCTGATCCCGAAGGATGTTTCCCTGTGATCTTGGGTCACGAAGGAGCAGGAATTGTAGAGAGTGTTGGGGAAGGAGTAACAAAAGTAAAGCCGGGTAAGAAAATATCTTACAAGTTTTCTGCCTGCCTTAAAGGTGTTACTACAAAGGTCAGCTGTCACCTTGGGCCTCTGCTGTATTGCAGGAGGTAATATAATGTCTTACTCTGAGATGTGTATGCCTGTGTAGATTTCTTTTGTCTGTGAGATACAACGCTAATCTATTCACTGTGCTTTTGGGTTAACGCTTGAAAGAACCTAGCAATCCAATTTCTTGCTTGAGATCAGATCAATATAGTTAGAAGAGGTTTTGGGTTTTTTTTTCATATGATAGCTGTTATCAGTTGGTTTTATTAAAAGGCTTCAAAATGTTCAATCCCAAGTTGCTCACTGTTGATTTGTGGTTGTTTTGTTTTGTTTTGTTTTACAGTAACATTCCTATTTGTCCTGGAATTCCATATTTCTGATGGGCTGTCTGCTCAGACATGAGAACTGTTTTATCTAGCAATCTCTAGAAACAAAGCTACTCTCTATCATAAACTATTTTTAATACACAAAGAGGTTTTAAGTGAACACAGCCTCACAAAAAAGCCATAAAAACTTAGTAACTTCAGTCATTTCCTAATGCCTTGCTTGACTTGATAACTAGCCAGAGAATATTTTTTATTTTTCAGGTGACACTGTTATCCCTCTGTACATCCCCCAGTGTGGAGAGTGCAAGTTCTGTAAGAATCCTAAAACAAACCTGTGCCAGAAGATAAGGTCTGTATGCTTTTTATTTTGACCCACAGTGCAGTATTTGTTCTATCTATACCTGCTGTAGTTATCAAAAGTGATTGACAGGAGCCATCTTTGAGGAATAAATCTCTTGATGTCTCATTTAATGACTTAGAAAGTCTGTGGTTTAGGGAGACAGGCTTGCACTCTTTTCCATTCTTCCTTCCTTTTCTTTTTTGCCCTTAAATAATTGTGTTTCTCTGTCTCATGAAGGTGTAAACTCTTAGCTTGTGTCTGCGCTTTGAAAACATACATGCTCTGACTCTGTATTTAATCCACACTCAAGGGAGGCACTTCAGGGAGCCAACACCAAAGCATCAAGTGGTACAGCTTTATACAGAAAACTTTCTTTCCTTAACACCTGCTTCTTGGCTAAATTTCCAGCTCCTGTTCTGATACGTCTCCCAAAACCAATACAAAACCCCAGTGACATCACTGACAAGTGCTGTGTGAGGGAAGGGAAGACTGGAGCATGGTACCATGGCACAAGCAGTTAGCATTGGTAGCCAACAAGGTTCACCATGTTGATGAACTGCCTCTTTCAGTGCTTCCATGGAGGAATTAACAGCGTGAAGTTTCAGGAGTTCAGCATCTAATTTCTGCAAACTCCTGGGTTTAGTAGAATGATTAAAAATAACGTGCAAGTATGCAAGTGCATCTCTGTGGTGCTTAGCAGGTGCTGTCTGGTGAGAGTATTTGCTGCTGAAGACTCTGACCGTACTTTCCTGTCTTTGCCTTTAGAATTACTCAAGGGAAGGGAGTCATGCCTGATGGCACCAGCAGATTCACCTGCAAAGGAAAGCAGATTTACCACTTCATGGGGACCAGTACCTTCTCCGAGTATACTGTGGTGGCTGATATCTCAGTAGCCAAGATAGATGCTGCAGCACCTCTGGATAAAGTGTGCCTGCTGGGTTGTGGCATCTCTACTGGCTATGGGGCTGCTGTTAACACGGCTAAGGTAAAGCAGTGTGGTTGCCTCTGGCTTTCCTCTGTAACTATAGCTGAGCCAAAATAGATAGTTTAGGGACTAGATTAGGACTGTAAACATTATGTACTTAATTTCTGTTTCCTCCTCCTCTTCTACTGATGAAGTTTAGCTAAGAATTTCTAATTTCTCCATAAAGGACAGATCAGGTTAGAAAAACCTGATGCCCTTTAGAGGAAATCCAGGTAAAAGGTTCTGCATCCCTTGTGATACCGGCTATATATATAAATTAATTTTCCAGTTCATCTCTATATTGTTGCAAGTCATTGTGATGGTTTGAAGTTCAGGGTGAGATAGAGCAGGTGAGTGTCCATGAGCCTAGAGCAGGTCACAAGAGCCAAGTCTTTAAGCAAAAATAAAGGCCTAACACCTAAAAAGCATTTGGATGAAATGTCAGTATAGTTTCTCCCTCTGAGTGATAAGGTCTCATAACCATATATATTTGTAGCCATGGTTCCTTCATTACAGACTTCTTAACCTGTGTTTTTTCACCACTCAATGTGAAAGGATGAATTTTCTCAGTGTTACTTATGGCTCTTCTCTGATTCCCAGGTGGAACCGGGCTCTACATGTGCTGTCTTCGGTTTAGGAGGAGTTGGGCTGGCAGTTATTATGGGCTGTAAAATAGCAGGAGCATCCCGGATCATTGGCATCGACCTTAACAAGGATAAGTTTGCCAAAGCCAAAGAGTTTGGCGCTACTGAGTGCATCAGCCCTCAAGACTTCAAGAAGCCCATACAGGAGGTGCTGGTTGAGATGACCGACGGAGGTGTCGACTACTCGTTTGAGTGCATTGGTAATGTCGGAGTCATGGTGAGTGTTTGCATAACGGTAGTACGTAGAGGGAGGGGATAACCAGCTGCCACTTAGTTGTTTAGCTGAAGAGCAAAATGAGCTGCTTTCACCTGACAGAAAACATGCTGTTCAAGGCCAGGCTGGATGAGGCTTTGAGCAACCTGGTCTCGTGGGAGGTGTTCCTACCCATGGCAGGGGGGTTGGAACTCAATGATCTGTAAGGTCCCTTCCAACTCCAACCATTCGATGCCATACTAATTTATTATGCCATACTATTTGTGAATAGTAATGATAACTACTATGACTACAAAGGTCAATTTACCTCCAGTCCTAATTATGTCATGAAAGCAGATGCTACTTCTTAGGTTGAAATTGGCACTTAGAAAAAACCTTACAACCTTTTTCCTTAATGGGAGTTCTCTGAAATCCTGAGTTTTCATATGTTGGCAGTTGAAAAATTACCAAAGCCCACATAAAATATATTCTGCAATGAACAGTGTAATTTCAAGGACCGCTCAGTATTTCCCCAATTCCTCAAATACTGAATTTAAGCTTCAGAATCGGCAAAGTATTACTTGGTGTAAGGCTAGTTAGTGAGGAGTTCTAACAGCATTCTGAACTGTCAGTAACATAGTCTACATTGTCTGTAGTACAGTTTATTCCAACTCCCAGTTGTAGCTCAGAGTGACTTCTCGGGAAGCCGGATCGGATATAAAAGAGCCATCAATCTTTAAAATATAAGAGTCTGAAGGAATGGACTCTCTTTCATTGTGTTTATTGTTCCTTAAATATTAACGTGGCGATTCATTAACTGGGGGACAGCAAGGGCAACCCTGCCACAAGCGTTAGCAATAAACGCTCTGCTTTGTCCTATCCTTCTGTGAAGAGAGCTGCCTTGGAAGCCTGCCACAAAGGCTGGGGAGTCAGTGTGATCGTTGGAGTAGCTGCTGCTGGTCAGGAGATCTCCACGCGCCCATTCCAGCTTGTAACTGGGAGGACATGGAAAGGAACCGCGTTTGGAGGTAACTCTCTTTGGTGTGGGGTTAAAAATCATTTACTATGGGTAAAGGTGGGAGGAACACACCACCTTGTTTTTGCTTGTGCAAGAAACGTACTGCTGGCAGGCTATTCATGAATGCTGTGCTGACTTTTCAGATAAAGACTTTTAAAATCTGATATTCCCACAGACAGGCTACAAATAAACATGTTTTGAAGAAAGAATGTAACTGTGTGCGATTCAGTACTAAGAGGGTGGGAGAGAGGGACTGCTTTATTACCAAGTGAAGGTTTGATTCAGTTTAGCCCCGTGAAAGGGGGAAGTATCCAAACTTGATGTTACTATTACACTGCCCTTTTTCCAAGCAATACAAAATGTAGTTGGGTTATAAAGATACCTAGAAGGTCAGATAGAGATGCCTTGTGCATGCTTACCTAGGCGAGGGCTGCTGTTACAATGACCACTGAAATAGCTAGTGAAAGGACAGTGTGTTTGGATAATGTGTGCTCTTGCCAGACCTCACTGTCCTCCTGCATTCCTTGCTCGCTGCCTGCCTCGAGCAGGAGGGACAAACATGTCACAGGCTCAGTTCCTTTTCATACTTATCACACAAGTACCCATGTAAGGGTTGCATTTATTTTTCTCTCTGTTTTCCAAAGTAGGTGGAAAGGGGAAAAACAAATTCCTGCTTTCTGTTTTTCAGGCTGGAAGAGTGTAGACAATGTACCAAAACTGGTGACTGAGTACATGTCCAAAAAGATCAAGGTTGATGAATTTGTGACTCACACCCTGCCTTTTGACAAAATTAATGAGGCATTTGAGCTGATGCATACAGGAAAGAGGTAAAGTTCATAAAACTGAAAGGTATAAAAGATTTTTTTGATGAGATGCTGCCAAAATAAAGGCTCCCCTGCCCACTGCCATGTTTTAAACAGGGAGGATAAAGGCTGACATAGACCACCCCAGTCACTCTGAGATAAACAAATGCACCTTCTCTAAGCTTCTAGGCATATGCCAAAATGCAGGCAAAGACTAAAAAGCCAGCAACAACGTGTAAGGGAAAAAACACAAGTATGTAAAGGTGATAAAGGGACAAGTTTCAGTTTTTGGCTTCCAACATTGCTGAAACATTCTTTCTCACGAGAAGAAAGCATAAAGAGGCTGAAGGGGCATTCATATTAATACATATTTACAATTGATTAAGCTCTCAATCTATTTTAATTAAACGGTAGATTTCAGTGTATTTTCAAACTGTTTAGCCTAGATTACCAGCACCGTCAGTCATTTGGAATGATCTGTTAATCTGCTACACTTTACATGTAGCATTTTTTTTCCCATAGTTTGAACTGGGGTAGAACGTTCACCTGTCGAGTTTGTACTTCTCAATAACACCAGAAGCTGCTCTGTGTTGAGATAAAGGGCAGCTTGGACTGTTCATGCTGCAGACTTGGGTCACAGCTATATTGAACTTCCTAGTGAGACCCAACTCCACTGCGTATGGAAATGACCCTGCTGGATGTGTGACAGACATTGCCGGCCTTGCAGCAGTACACTCTGCCAGTAGTGATCAACTTGCACAAGCAGTGCAAAGTAGGGTAGTCCTAGCTAAGGAGGTATTGGGTGACCCTTGTAAAGCCCCCTACAGATACCGGCATGGATGTGCTTGAAGGAAAACGGGGACCAGCATGGGGATGCTGTGGCGTGGAACTTGTATCTCGGGTTAAAATCTCACGCAGAGAAGGGGAAAGGATTAGACTGTTTCAGCCTGTGTTAAAGCTTGTCCTGCTGTGTCTTTTCAAGAGCAGGCCTCTTTCAAATGAGAGTTTTAATGAGATGCTCTGTAATTTGTTGGAAATTCAAAGACGTAATGAGATAGCTACCAGTACCTCTAAATGTAGAAACCAGCTTATTAGCAGTCTGGGTCAGCTACGTTTTAAGAACATTTTTTGAACGAGGTGGACAAGAGGAAAAATTGAAGAGCTGTTCTAGTGAAAAATAAAATCTTTCCCTGCATATTTTGCACTAACACAGGAAAATGTTTATCCATATTTAGGTTCATCTGCAGATGGATAAATAGTTACCAGCATTACCTCGAGAAACCAGCACAGTCTTTGATATCAGTCCGTATTGATGTACTGTATATAACTTTCACAGAAGTAATGGCTATCTGCTTTAGCTCGTGAGTCAGTTAGCAGTAACTCCAGCTGTACTTTCTACAACTGGAAATGCTGCAACTATGCAAATTGCACTCAGCAGTTGATCTGCTTTCCCAGTTACAAACTTCTGTATCGTTTTAGTGCTTTATTCCTACACGAGCGTGTCCTATGAAACCGATAATGAAAGTTACTGAAAATTCTCCAAGCAGCCAAAAGAGGGAATGCCTGTAAATGTTTATGTTCCTAATCAATATTCTTGGCTAACTGTCAAAAACTGACACTCAAGTAGTTTGGAAAAGCTTCCATTCTGAGTATATCTTATTGGGGGAGAGACTAAAAGAAAGCAAAGATAACAAGCATTACTAACCCCTTTGAACCAGGGCTTTGAATAAATAGTCTAGGCATACGCATAACTTTATTCTTACAAGAGATGGAAGTTAAGCTATGCCTCAGCAATGAGGGGGAGAGAAGGGGAGAAAATGGACTTAGGGGTAACTTTGTTTTTTCTCTTTCTCTTCCATTTTAAGCATTCGAACTGTCCTAAAACTTTAAAGCCGAACGTGGATCTTCCAGTTGGCCAGCAATGTGGTGACTGTCCTTTTCTAATGGATTTTCTGATAGAGGGTAGAATCAAGCAAATGAAAGCTCACTGGGACTAGCAACTTCATCTTACTTTAGGGTGAGCGCTCTGAATCCTAAATAAGAAAAAATCAGTAGCTGTTGAATAGCGCTACATAACTAGCACTGGTTGTGGAACTTCCATTTCTGTACTTGTTCTTCAAATTCAGCAGTGTCTAACTCAATCTACTTAATAAAAGCTTATTTCTAAACAGAGTGTTGGAATTATTGAGCATTAAGACTGGGACTGTGGTTGCTGTGTCCTACTGTTTTCCTCTAGTGATTTTTCAGTATGTGTGACAGAGGAAGAGCGTTCTCCGGAGTCAACAGCAAATGATGTGGGATTCCTTACACTGGGGAGTTTGCTAAGCACAGCTGGGTGGAGAAGCAGCACTGGTGTGCTCTAACTCTAGTGAGAGAGGGGCAAGAACTCCCAACAGCTGTCAGGCTCCCTGAGTCTACTCTAGGACTATAAAGGATGTACCATCCAGCTCTGCTGAAAGTCAACTGTAGATGGGAGTGTGGCTGGATGTACAACCTCAGTGCCCAGGTGTACCAGTGTTCACTGGGGAAGTCCGTTTTCTGCCTCATTTCCAATTTGGCTCATTCCAGTAGCTGCAGGTGGGCCTGTTGTAAAGATGGCAGCGTAGACTGCTCTAGTCACTTGCCTTAGTGGTGTCCTCCACTTGAGTAGCAGTTTTGCCATTCTCTTAAACTTCCTGGCAATTGAACCAGCTGATGCTGTGAAAGCAAAACAGCACAGATCTGTTGCCTCTATTTAGTCAGAAACAGGATCATGCCCTTGAAACAGGCAATATTACTCTTAGAGCAGCAGTCTACTCAAGGGGTGCAGGGGCACAACAGTGAGGAGCACAGTCTGATGAAGGCTTTATGGTTTTGTAGCGTTTTGTTGTTTGAGGGGTTAAGTCTCAATTTTGGAGTTGCAGAGTTTTTTCTTAACTATATTTGAAGTGATTGACTCGATAAAACTACTTTGAATTGAAACCTGGAAGCAGTGCCACAGGTCCAGAAAAACACCGAGGAAGGGCAGCAAACAGACCACAAAGCAGAGGCAAAAAGGCTACCCAGTTGAAAAGTTATATATATGGTGAGTCAGTGCTTCTTAGTTAACTGAGGACACTGATTAAGACAGAAGTTTCATATTTTAAGTGAGCCTGGTCAAAACAACTGTTGGAGAGATGCTGAATGCAAACAGTAATTTTATTAGAAGAAATTCCCTCTCACCACTAACAACAACTGCCTTACCCCAAGACACTGCTATGCAACTGAGACAATTACATCTTTTCCATTTGCCATTGGAAAGACACCCCAAGAGCATTCTGAAAATAGCTGAGGTAGCTGCATTTCTAACTTCATTTCAGACAGAGTAAACAACAAAGTTAAATCCCGTGAACGTCCTAAGAATTCAATTTTGAGCATCCAGAAGAAATAAAAAAAAATTAAAGTGAGCCTTCCAGCCAAGTACCTTGCAGCTCCAGAAATGCTGGCTGAACGTTAGAGAATTCAGGAGAAAACTTGCTGTCAAGCTGTTCCAGCAAAAGTATTCCATGACTACGAGATGGTTTCAATAGAATATTAGCTCAACATCTCAGCAAAACTCCCCCCCAGCTGGCTGTAACAGATGTAAAGTATTTGTACTAGAACAGTTGTTCCCGTAGGCTGCACAGGCTACATCGAGACTGCACAATTATGTTGTGTGCATGACATTATTACTTTAAGGAATCTGCGTCTTCGAGTGTCTGTGGAAAGCTAGTCTTGTAATAGTCAGGGTAAGTCATCAACAAAGACATTTAGTGATACCAGAGCACTCAGGTCAAAGACTTACAGCTTCTTCGCAGCCTGGAGAATTGATGTCCTGCCATTACTCAGCAGAGTTTTCAGGCTACTCTGTCCTGCAAAGCAGTGGACTGAATGGAGCATGTTTGAAGTAGTCGCTCTGAAGCTGCTCAGTTAAAAGGACTCGGGAACACAAGAGCTTGTACCCCATTCCTGGTGATCGAGGTACCGTATTGAACTGCACCATCCTGACGGCTGCAAGGACTTCAGTGGACAAAAGGTTTCCATCAAATGACTGCAGGTGAAAGGTGTGCACACTCTGCTGGCTGTCAGGTAAAAGATGCAGCTTCTCCCCTCTCCTCGTGCTGATAACTTTCATTCAACATAGCTATCAAATCTTCCCTCCTTAAGTAGTCATGGTAATTTGCAGAAACAGCATGAAGAGTTTCCAGAGTCTCTTATATGACAGTAAAGGGAAAATACTTTAAAAGATTGTTCTGAATCTAATTCCAGGATTGGTTTTGGCAAAAGCGTATATATTTTATAAGAATTTTGTTAGAAAGTGGATTTAAGTTGGTGGGGTTTTTTGTTGGTTTTTTTTAACTGTGTTTTAAATGGACAGCAACTTCTCCAATAATCAAAAATAGGTAATTTCCCAAATTCAGTCAGCACAAGTCTAATATGTCATGTTCAAGCAAAGTTAGAGCTAGATGGGTGAAAAAATAGCCTTTCGCTGTATTTTTATTTAGTGAGGTTTTTTTCTTCAGGCTGATTTTCTATCTTATGTTGAAAGAACTGGTCTAAATGCTGACTAAGCTTCCCACTTGTTTAAAAGTACTGTCGTGGTATGAGAGTCGGTATCAACAGTTTCCATGCTGTGATTTCAATTTATAGGCAGCAATGCATAGCATCAAACATCACCCGTGTCAAAAACATGCAGTGTTTTGATATTTTTATACCAAAAATTATTATACAATTTGGTTGTATTGGTGCAAAGACAAAGAGGTGTTCATGTGGCACGTGTGCAGGCTTAAGGGTGGCTTTAATTGGTTGCGTGCATCAACCAGTAGGGCTTGCACTAGTGCAAGCAAACCCAGATATAATTGAGAATGTTACGTCTGGTTTTGGCTCACAAAAATCAATGGTGTTTCTGTTAAAAGCAGCCGCAACTTTTATTTTATAGACCAAACATGAAGCTCCCCCATCATACACACACACACACACACAGAGAAAAGGCAAGACCATTGTAACCATTCAAGTGAATGATGTGGTGGGCAAACCTCCAGGGCAGTCACGTCACCCCCTCAATACGTTGCATCTCATTGGCCACAGGTAACCCCACTCAGGTACTACAGCCCGGTTTGTTAGAATTCTGTACAGGCACACAAGCCTTCGCACGCACTCACACACCCTCTCTATGCATCATTCCAGGCCTCTGTGCTGCACAATTAAAAATAATAACAAAGGTAAAGAAAACATTGCAATGATGCTCTTACAGCAACAGAGGTCTGAGGCACTCAGGGCAGAGAAGATTTTCTGGCAAATTTGGTATTACACAGGAGTCCAGTTCTATGAAGCACTAACCCCTTTCCCCACCTAGATTCTGCAGTGCCAAGGGGAGCCAAGGGTACGCGGCACCTCATACGCTTGGGTCTATTGTGGCAACAAATTCACCAGACACCTTGCAAAAGGTGTATTTTGTAGCCATGATTGTATGATTTTATGTCTGTATTTGCCTAACTGCTTTCTTGCATTACAGTGGTGTAAGACTAAATCTGCAATGGGGTCTGAATTTTTTTTCATTACGCTTCAGAAGGAAAAATAAATTCCCTCAGTGGAGACACCAAAGATGACGGGAAGGAAGTGGGCATGGGAAAAGAAAGGGTAGAGAGAAGAGAGCTTAATCAGTCCACGCTCCTGAACATGACAGTTTCCAGCTATTCATGACCCATTAACAGAAATAAAGGGGTATATATACTAACATTACCCACTCTATACCCAGTCTGAGGAAAAAACATCGGTTTTTATAGATGCCTCCCCTAAGATTTTCCAAAAGCATGAAACACTTAACTAAGGGGGGGGAAACCGATCTGTTTAAAAAGTTGCTAAAAGAAAATGAATACAGCATTGAAGGTGTTCCATTTTCTCACACTCAGACTTGTTTTGAGATATACACTCGTCTTGCAAATCCAATCCCCCACAGCTACTGTGCATGTACCTTTAAAAAGTGCCCCGCAGTTAACACACGCAGGGATCCCATGAATCATGGAATCTTTTTGGTTCTTGTTTCATTCCTTTGCCTAGGCAAGAGCTTCCCCAAGCTTTTGGAGCGGGAGACTGCCTGCAAATGCTGCTTCACCGAGAAGCAGCTTATTCCAGGGAGCTATATATAAGCTAGAATGTATTCGCTTTCCCTGTTAGAAAGCCCATGCTATCAAATCTCCAGCGAGAGAAACAAGTCCTGCCGTTTACACAGTGTGTCACCTACAGCCACAATCGCCACAGAAGCCATCAGCAGAGAGAGGGGGATGGGGACAGAATTAACAGTAAGGGAGGCCCACTCTTGGCAACATGCCTGCGTGTCTTTATCCCTTCTGCCCCCTTTTCAACCATAAACAAACAAGGCCCAGCCCATTAGAACAGTATCTGCAGAAGCAGGAGCAAGTCTTTGGAACTAGAAATGCTTAAAATCTCAGGTGCCACTCACATACCAGGAGTGACAGGGCACACGGAAGTGGTGAAAAAAACCTGGAATCCCAATATATTAAGTCCCAGTGGGAAAGATTACCCACACTTTTCTAGCTAATATCATGGCAGCAACAGAAGCGATTGTGGGTCTAATTGGAAGAAAGGTGCTAAAGAGATAACTGAAGAAAAAAGGAAAATATAGCATGAGTGCTGGGAGGAGAAAAGCAGGGAATTCTTTAAATTCTTCTCTGCTTTCCCAGACATTGGTTCAGGTTCTTCAAGATATTCCTCTTATCTACAATCACTGAGAACAAAGTAAATGTATCTCTCTATTCTGTACTCTTAAAAAACTGCATAGTACAGAGACAAAAAAAAAAAAAAA
>VZTM01025529.1:21854-47939 GCA_013400555.1 Jacana jacana
CATATCATATGTTTCATTCAGATCCACCTGCTCAGTCTAGACTATCACTGGTATCACTGGGACATGAAATGGGGACGAATGCTATCCAGCCGCCGGGTCAAGATCTCACAGCCTGTATCGGTGACCAGAAGCGTGTGTTCAAACTGGGCAGATCGCTTTCCATCTCTTGTAACTGCAGTCCAACCATCAGGCCACGTTTCATCTTGCCAACCACCTGAAAATATAAATTAGGACTATTTTGACTGGTTTTATGTAACAGGTCCCAGTTCCCCAGTGAGAAATGAAAAAATCTATCAAGTATACACAATAGAGCCGGCGTCCTATTCCATCACTACTTAACAGTAAACAAGAGTAACCATTTTACTCTATTGCTCAACTGCTCACCTTCACAGATCATTGGTTCAATTGTAAATACATGACCAGGCTTCATAACTCCAACTGCCTTATTTTCTGCAATGAAATAAACACTCAAGTTAGAAAAAGCGATCCCATCTTAGTAAGTGAATGAATCCTTGTCCTAGAAGAATACACTAGGAATACCGTAAAGTCAGAGAAGTCTTTCGGAGACTTGTTCACTTGTTCACTTGTTCACAAGTTCACTTGTCCATTTTTAATTCTAAATTCTAGACTTCCCCTAGTTCTTTCCTTCTCCTCCTCCTCCTCCAGCACTGCAATATTTACTCAAGGAGTTTGAAATTAATTGCTGTCTTTCTCTGCAACAGATGGAGTTCAACTCCAGCTCTATAAAAACACTGGACAAATGTAACACCGGAATTTCTGCAGACTTCGATTAAAAAACATCAATAAAAACAAGAAGCCCGTAAGATACTCGGAGAACGCTTCAAGCCTCTTAATTTGTTTCCACCAAACTGTTGGCTCCTATAAATTGTCAAAATAGGATAGTGGTTAAGTAATCTCATGATTTTAATTATGAAAGACACATTGCCCCGCTCATTACTTTGGGTAACGGGCTCACAGTGGTGCCAGGCTGCTACCGCTGTATTTCTTCAGCTAACCTACAAAGGCAGAGAATTTCAAGGCACCCAGGGTAATAATATTGGAACTTTTTGATGTTACATACACCAAAAGTGGTTACCGGGAGGCACATGAAACGATGCACAGCACGTCTCCAGGAGTTTAGTTCAACTGAAGAAAGACTTCTGCCCTGTCTCACCATGGATGGCCACACAGCTTACATCTGCCTCAGCCCAGCACGTGAGAGCTGGGAATAACTCCAGTACTGCACAGGAACCATTAGCTCCCAGCAGCTCTGCTGATATAGACAACTTGCCTCAGTTCTTACACACGCAGCCCCCATGCCCCGGTCTGCTCCAATTATGTACATTTATTACGTTGTCTAAATCACCTAGATGCTTTAAAAATCTCAGACATCAAGGTGACACAACAGCAATCAGAACTTTTTTCTTTTACTTGAAAGGTCTTGCCTCTGTCTCCATCATCTGCTGCTATTTATTGTTCTCAGCATATTTAAGTTTCTGGTCTTCTGCATCTGAACAAATTTTGTCTTTTATTCCCTGTAGTTTTCATAATTTTGTTAAATAATTTAAAGGCTTATAAAATGAGCTTTCTGCTTTTAAAAATCCCTTCATAGTAAGCTAGAAATAAGCAGCAGCTTGCTTTCTTTTTTTTTCCTCCAAGAAGCTTTAAGTCCCTCAAGTCTTTCCACTCTGCTTTTGCTGCAAATCTGTACTTAAAAATACCAGGGGAAAAAAAAAAAAAAAGCTGAAAGTTCCCAACAACCAGGAAAGACAGAATTTTCTTTTTTCTTGGACTGCACTTTAACTGGTATAAAATGCCCTCCACCTCCAAAGAATTCAAATTTTCTTCATTTTACACAACAAAAAGTAAATATCAGGAACTAATAGCTTTCTACTCTATCATTAATAGATTTTCTCTCCGAGACAATAATTTAGGAAAATGACAACATGAAAAGTCAGGGATTGCTAGGTTATAATCTATAACTGTAACCCAAGTTAAAGCTCATTAGGTGATGGGAAGATGGAGGCATCTGTCAGGTCTGAGGAAATAAATGTTCTATCAGGGGAGCTTTGCAGCTTAAGTGGGTGTGAACTGTTTATCACTGCTTCATGGTATTTGCTCCATCCTTACTTTTCCACTGGCACTTAAGCTTCTCTCCTTTGCCTCTACGGATCCTGCTTCTTAGTCCTGCTGGCAAAAACTGCCACCGGGACATTGCCATTTCCAAAAAGTAAAGCTGAGAGCCTGCCGAGGGAAGGGTCATTCCTTATCTGCTGCACACTACAAAGAAGTTTCCAGGAACACCAGATCACAACACTCAAAGCAAAATGTAACAGGACCCAGATGCAGGTACAAGACCCACCTACACCATTCAAAAAAGCCTTTTATTTACACCTGGAAATGGCAGTAAGGTTTTTCTTAGACCTTCTAAGGATACAAACATTTGCTCAATCATGTCAGACAAGGATGTCTAAGGGATTAGTTGGGAATTCATACAAAGACATTGAGCACTTAACCCAGTACAAATGAGAGCTAACACTTAGCTTTAGTGTAGCCGCAGACTGTCTCAGCCTATAATACATTCACCTTATTTAGGTTCATAAAACATGCTATGGTCCAGAACTTAGAAACAAATATATTTCACAAGTGCAAAAATGCTCATGTGATGGCTGTCAAGCAACATGTTACTTCAGTAGAATATAAGTAAGAAGCAGATTGAGTGCATTCACCGCAAGCCGCAGGACAACCCGAAGGGAACGAATACTCACTGGCATAATGTGGCACGTTAGGGGCTGTATGGAAAAGTTTATGGATTCCATGCCCACAGTAGCTCCGAACGACTGAAAATCCATTTGCTTGAGCATGTTTCTGAATAATGTTCCCCAGTTCTCTGTACCGAACACCGGGTTTTACTGCAAAATTCAAGAGATACAGATGGGAATTTATAAAGCTTGCTTTGAACATAACAAACCATCAAACACCAGTCAGGCTACTACTCTGTAGTGCTCATGGCTTCTATGGCCATCTCTGGATTAAGTGATCCACACTAAGGCTATAAGCGAGTGCAACAACATGACAGAGAAAACAGTTTCGTCAAAAAGAGAAAATGAGAGATAAAGAAGAAAATTCCTTCTTCAGAAGAACACTACTCTTCCTTTCATGGGTACAAGTGCTCACACATTAAAAGGATGCTGAAGTTTGAAATTAAAGGCAAGAAAAGATTTCAAAAGTACGTGGCAACTTCTCATACCCAGAGTCGCAGTGTTTTTTCCAATGAATGTATGAACTATTTTAATACATGCTTACCTCTATACTACATGAAAAGTGCATACAAATGGAAAGGAGAAATTATTATATATGAAGGACCAAGAAGGGAAGAGAGAAAGAAAGAACAACCAACCAAACAAACGAGTATACCTCACCTTAGACAGGAGTTTTAGTGACAACACTACAGCAAATACAAATGTTCACAGGGAGGACTAACTTTTTTTACAATCAATTACATTTTCCTTGTCAAGCCACAGCTCAAACAATAGCTGCAACCACCGCTCACAGAGATAAGCCATTTGAAGAATCTCTGTAGTACACAATATCCAACACCCGCTGGTGACACGCACGAACGCTTCCATGCTCCGCAACAGAGGTCACTCTGGGAGAGCTTACCTGCATCGATGGCTTGCATTNTGCAACAGAGGTCACTCTGGGAGAACCAAAGCCACAACGCTCCAGGCCCCAGCCACAGGGCTTACCTGCATCGATGGCTTGCATTAGGCACTCGTAAGTTGTCTGGACGAGCCTCCTTGCACCCTCATCAACTTCCCCAACAAAAAATGTCTCGTTCAGATCTCCATGGTAGCCATTACGGTAGACAGTAATGTCCACTGCAAAAAACACCAGACACATTGTAATATTAGCACTGTATTTCTCACCTCTTGATTGTCTCTTGATTTTAGAAAGGACAACAAATGCATGTAAAAATGCAGTACTGTAATCGTGAAGTTATAAGATTACTTTGGAAGAATCCCAGGTGTAAACTTTTCCAGCAGAATCAATTCTCTCACACTTCTCCTGTACATTGTATAGAATTAATTAAAATACTGTTTCACTGGTCAATGGTTTGATTTAATGAGGAAAAAAAAAAGAAAGAAAAGTTTATTTTCTTGGTAACTCTAAAATCAGGAAAGAAAAGCTCTATGCTCAATGGTGATTTACCTGGTTAAAATATTTTCTTAGAATTAATTCCTAATTAATAAGGAGGGAAATTAAATTTCACAAGGTATGTAATCATGTTTTAACCCATATTTTAACTTTAGTAATTTTTATGCATGTTTTGAACAGTAAGTCACACCTTTGCAAAAATTGCAATGGCAAAAATCTATTCCAGTCAAACAGGTAAAATTTCTTGAACACTAAATAGACAGCAACTTTCCAACAGTATTCCCAACTAAGAAAAACACAACAAATGACTTACAACTTTTTTCTTTCAAATGAAAGAATGTAAACATTTGGTATCGGGCAAACAGCAAGAAAGAGAGGGGCACGTTTAAACAGCCAAAGTTTGGAAGAACAGACAACGAGAGATCAGAATTATGTTGCAGCAAAACTCTGACTTGTTTGCTTTGTGCATAAAGTTGGCTATAAACTAGAAGTGATATAACTCAGTCTTGAAATATAGCACCGTATTTTTTTTAGCTTAATTAATTCCAAAATGAGATATGCTTTTTCATGCATACAAGATGCATACAAGATGCTTGGTCCAAATTATCCTTTTACAAAAGGTGGGAAGAGGACTGCCATCTTAGACACAGCTGTCATCCTGCCCCTCATAGCAGACAAGTAAAGCATTAAAACCTGCCATCATCTAGCCAATATTTATAGTAAACAGATGCAAAATCCTCTAGATTTGCATATCAAGGTCTTTTCTTGTGGTAAAAGGGGTAGTTCTGTGTTTAGCAGACTTTGTCAGTAGTCTGCTAGGTCAAATAGCTGCTAGAATACCAAAATCACTAGAACAGCTATTGAACTGCTATTCATGAAGAAATGGACATGCAGGTGCCCTCACATGTAAATAGCCACAATGGAAACTGGACTCGTCAATAACACTTGGAGAGACTTGTATGATCCCAAGAGGAAAAGGTGGGGAAAAGAACACTGGTGTCAACAGTAAACATGAGGTTAACATGACACAAACCCAATCCTGCTTGTTGTGGATGGAGGCATGTGCAGGGTTTCACTACGCTCACTCCATGATTGCGTGGGGCTACTCGAATATTCTGACCAGAGACAGATTTAGTAACGTAACGATGGGACTGGGTGACTGGATAGAAACCAGCACCCTGCTAACTTATCCAAGTAAGTTTCTTGTGAGCTGTCTATCAGAGCTCCTTAGTAGCACCCAGACTACCTGCTGCAAAGAGGCTATCAACTTTGTTTAAGAATCTGCTCCCAGGGAACAGTATGCTAACAAAATGTCACGAGGTCCTGCTCAGAGGGGGGTGTTGGACTAGGCATCACCTGCCAGCACCTTTTGGATGACGTTTTCCTGTGATTCTGAGAACATGTTTTGGATTCTGACTTGGTCACCTTTTGCTTCCAGTGAGCTAAAAAGCTTTAAAGAGAGATGGGCGTATTCCCTGAAAAGCACTTTTATCTCCTCCTTTGTACCTTTTTTTGTTCTTTCTTTTGAAGAGACTTTTGAGCCACCACCTTTCCAAAAGGAAGCCTACAAATCTTGGAAGCCCTTTGAGCCCACGGGGAACAATGGATCCACAAAATACAGATCTTTTAGGAACAAGACCAACTCAGCTACAGAAGAATAAACTAGTCACTACTCATCAAAACAAAGCAGAAGACTTAAGGCTTGGGCAAGAGCAGTCAGGGCAGGGATGTTAACAAAGGTATGACTAAACCCTCTTATAAAAGGTATTTTCTAGTGCTGAGGTACATACAGCCTTGGCATGCAAACAGAGGAGAGGTAAGGCACTGTGGAGATGAAGACAACCTAGTAAGCTTAACTGGACTTCTTAGCTTAGTCTCCAGCAATGCCAGATAACTTGGCAACAATATAGCTGTGCAAAAACATCACCTTGGAATTTAAAAAAAGATAAAGTAGCTTTGGCTAAATGGTCACACATACACTACAGTTCAGAGTTATCAGCCAGACCAAACCTGACCCTGGAAAGGGGCAACAATCATAAGGTTTGTTCTGAAAAAGCCTGGTACCCACAGCATTGAGCTCTAGACTTAGTAGCTATTACTGTGTGTTAATATATATCAAATATCTGACAATATGAAGAGATTCCAACCTGTTTCTAGAGGCAGGCCAAACCTTAGGATACACCGTTTTTTTATTTATGGATGAGAGAAAAGCAAACCAAAGCAATAAACAAAGGTGCAAATGCATGTACAAAACAAATGTCATTAATTTTTACTGCCAAACCAAGAGGAAATAAATGAGAAAGCAAAAAACAGTCAAGTAATTTATACAAGTATCCCTCACCACTCAAGAAGGCGTAAGCAGTTTGAGTACTATGAACAAAAAGCAGCTGGTACTGTGAGGCTGTGAGATGCTAAAAAAAATGGGGTATGTTTTTAATCTGCACCTATACAATGCTCCACAATTAGGGTGCCTTACAAGCATCGGAATCATCATGTCCATAGCAAAATATTAAGAATCTAGAGCCACCTGATTAAGAATTCACACAGAACTAATCCATCTGAATAATTCAACATACATTTTATTCACTATTTATACAATCTGCAACATAGCCCACAAGTGGAATACTAAGGCACTATGCTAATGCACCAACCAGGGCAGAAGAATTCTAAAGTGTTTAAAGTGGGCCAGACTTTTGAAATAGTTTTATGAAATAAACTCATTAATTTGAATATGTGAAAAGCAGAGGTTAATTGGTAAATGAGAACAAAAGTTTCTTTTAAGAAGCTCTTCCAATCACGTTGCCAGCTAGTGCAACCTCACCTTATTGCCTGGTTTAACTGCACAGAAGGTAGAAATATGGAAGGTTAATTTTCATAGCACTTACCATTAACAATATCTCCCTCTTGCAATGGCCTCCTGTCAGGAATTCCATGACAGATCACTTCATTCACTGATGTACAACATGACTTAGGGAAATTATAATAATTCAGAGGGGAAGGATAGCAATTCCTTGCAATACATGCCTAATTTAGAAAACAGAATTTACAATTTACATTAGTACGTTTTGAACAAAATAAAAACCTATGCATAACAGCTTTACAGAACTAAGAATTACAGGTTGAAAACCAGTAACTTTTGAAAATAAGATTCTTCAATCATTTCTTGCCATTACTTGTTATACTTTGCATTTCTATAGAGGAAATTTTTATGTTCAGCTAACAATGCTGAAATATTCAAGGTTAAAACAATGCTTGGCAATGCTTATTTGGCTAAAAAAACAGCTATTTTGATGACTGCTTTTAAGCACTCGGTCTAAGACTAAATATTTTTGCAAAAGACACAAGCTAAACAAAGTACCATTTAGCACCACTTTTTCATCCTTAGCCTTAAAATCTTAAGCTACTTCCTTTGCACTCATTCTAATAACATTGGGGGATTCTTGAAAACCTGACACATACATTTTATACAAACTTACATATACACATTGTGACATAGTGAGCAATTCTAGAAGAATACGACTGTATCCACTTTTTATATTTTTCAGGTTTAAAACCGGAAGTACCAATTAGGCATATTGGTTAATACCAACAATCTGCCACAGAAAAGTTTCCAAAAAACACTGAGGAGGGATCACAGCATTTGAACTACTAGTTCTTCGTATTGGACATTGTGCATAAGCAAACAAATTAGTGTTTAATGCAGCTCAGCAGAAACCTCTGGCCTCATCAAATCAGAGTACGCTCCTTACCATCTCGGCTCAACAGCTGCAAACGCAGATAAGAAGAACAGCACACAGAAAGCTCTCTAACAACCTTAACTATATCAAAACCTTTGCCTTCCCCACACAAGGATCCTCAATTACCAGTTTACATGCCTTATAGAGAAGAAAGCAAAGAAAAATTAAAATTACACAACTCAAGTATCTGTGAATAGTTAAGCCAGGAAAATACTCGAACACTTATTTCAAATACGTCGCTGGACTGTGGCTTTGGTTTGTCTGATTGCATCACACATCTTGTTTCAATTCTGCCTCAGGCTCCTCAGCTCTGATTCCTAATCATAAATAATTAAACTTTCTCCTCTGTACTACTTAACAAACAGCACAGATCACAGAAAGACCATGGCCTACATATGATGGCCTTTATATAACGGTATCTGTGGAGAAAAAAGGGGCTTAGAAGAAAGAAAATCATACAAGTTAGCTGAGAAAACAGATGAAGACAATTAAGAGGGAATCTGGTGCTGGAAATCATGGCAGAAGCTGATACAAAGAGGTCCAGGAGTTCTGAATCTGAATCCTGAGTTTTGAATCTACCACCGCACTGTATCGTGTTTCTAACACCTGCACTGCCCAACAGTTCAAATGGGGAAACAGTTCAAAGTGAGGAAAAGGAATTCACACAACAACAAGGAAAACCACACAGCCATCATGATAAAAACAAAGAGACAGAAGAAAGCACATATAAACACCAGAAGAACAATAAAATAACCTTACTAAATGGACAGCGTGATCGATTTCTTCAGTAGTTACACCTGGTTTGACCATCATGGCAGCAACATCCAACACTTCTCTAGCAAGCTGCAAAAGAATTGAAAATACTGATTTAAAGTAAGACCAGGACTAGTCCTAGAAGATTAGCATCCCATTTTCTACAGCTACATCAAGATTGCTATGAAAGCTGGGAAGAATTGGGCTCTAAAAAGACATTGAGATGTCTACAGGTTGTATTACTAAGCCACCTGTGTAAGATTTAATTTACCCAATTAAGATTTGGACCACAATTTCCCTCAATACCATAAACTTAAATCAGTCTTCCTAGATACATTTCAAAGTGTGACTTTATGCACAAGGAAGTGACTACAACTGAACAGCTCTTTTTCAAAAACTGTTAAGGATGAGCCTGTTCTGCTTTTGCTTTTAGTTTTTATTTGGTATTAACTGTAGGGGAGCAAGGAGTTCTCTTCTCATTTATGCACTATAAAATCTATTCTTAACAGTAACGTTTCAGCCACAGATTGTCTCATGAGTAACAACAAGCCAGAAAACAGATAAAAGTCATCCTTCTTCTTGCAAAAAAAGATTACAGTGAATTGGGAGTCACAAGGAGGGAAAGAGCAAGAAAATACCAAATTTCCCAAACTATTTGCCAGTGCTCAAGACTGTTTGAAAGTCTGTACTCCCAAATGTGCTGTCACAAACGGGTAAAATCACAATACATTTTTACAGAATAAAGGCGCTTCATAACAAAGCCCCAAACCCCCTTACCCTACACACTACTCGCATGCCTTCTGTATCTTCAGATGAGAGTATTTTTATTTGAGAGGTTCCTTTTAAAGCCTGTTCCGATTCAGACATTCCTGAAAAGAAAAAATGGGGAGGAGGAGAAAAGGAAGTATAAAACCACGTTACGTGGAGGAGTGATTGCTACTCGTGTCCAGTCAAAGAGATTACCTAGCTTACCAATGACAATGGAAGTACATGCTTTCTCATCACAGACCAAAGGAAAATGAACACACCAAATCATAGCATTATCATCATTATCCAGATTCATTTGAATTCATAAGCCTTTCACAGTACCATAATGCCCACATGTGCTCAGGGTGCCTGTTCACTTATGGCATAAAACCATCACCTCCAATTAGTCAAAACGCAGCCTTAAAAATCAGATTTAAAAGAAAATTATTTTATTCATTAAGTATTTTTCATTTTTCTCTTTAGCTGATTTGACAATAATATATAGTAACAAATGATATTCTAAAGGATCCATAAAGGGTTATATAAGCTTATGACTATCTCTAGATACACTACTGCAATAATCAGCTGATGAAACCATGTTATTTCTTCCCACCCGATTCTGTGCAAGCTCAGTTTTATAGCTGAGCAACCCCCTAAAAGACAGTATTTTGTGTTGTTTGAAAATTTACATTCTATAAAGAGCAGCTGAAGATTTAAACATAATTGTAACAGACTTTATAGCAACTTCTTTGGGAAATACAAAGTATCTATACCAATGCAGAAAGGGGGAAATACCAAAAAGAAATCAATAAGCAAGTAATTTCGAATGTATTCCCTTTGTGTCCAAAACCAGCTGGAACTCCTAACAGTTTTCTTTGGGGGGCTGATTACTGCAGTTGTGTTTGGGTTTGTTATTTTATACCACGTTTGCAACAAGATGCACTGGTGTCACTGAAAATGGGTTAGCAGAATTCACCTCTGACAGCCAACTTACTGTTGGTTGTTAAGAAGTTAACCACAGGACTCTGACTTGCATGTCTGGTTTTCTTAATCTCTTCCCTGAGTACCTTTGGAAGATGATGCATTACAAACATTGGGCTTCCAAAAAATATTTGTAAGTGTTATTTCTGAAAAATCAGTAAGTTAATTTGGGGGAAGAGGTGGAGAAGAACAGGTAAAAGAGGTTCCCTTCTCCATGCTACCTGCTTCACGCTGAACAGGAATTTTCAATTATAAGAAAAATAGAAAGAAAACGTAACAGCCCATAGTTGTGATTTGTTTCAAGTTACCTAGTGGATGATCAGCATAATCCGGTCTCTGAATATAACTTGGCACAGGTCTTGTTGGCGTCTAAAAAGATCATATTCAAAGCTGGTTATGGTGCAAGAATACTTATTATGGTCACAGAGATTCATGCAGTCAAATATGGATAATTCCACTTAGAAACAGTTGCAAAGTATGTGAACGCTCCAATATGAGTTCCAATTTTCATTTCTCAAAGATTTCCCATTACCCTTTATTGCTTTCATATTCTAGAACCTCTAATAGCCAACTTCACAGCCTTGTAAAGATCAAATTTCTATGTGTCAAATAAATTAAACTGGCTTTATAATCCATTATATCTCTGCTATATTTCAGTGTTTATTCTGCTACTTTCCAGACTGCAAATACACTGGTTGTAAATACATCCTTTCTCTCTCTGGTTATTAATGTCTATCAGCAAGGTTGTTATTTCTAATCATCACCCTAGTCATTAGCACCTTTTATTACAGTTTCATTTGCATCAATCCTACAGTCAGAAGACCAAAAAAGCAAATGTTCAATGATAACGCTTATAAACTACTTGGTCAGTAACGTATCCAAATCTTCCTCCAGTGACACTGACAAACACACCCAGGCTCTGGCTCTGTTACACTGTTCTCTGATGAGTCTGAAACAGACGGAAAAGACTACAGAGAGGATGCCACAAAGGCAGCATTTCTAGCATTGGCCAATTAGAGAAGACACTTGTAAATAAAATGCCATTATTCCTGTAAATATTTTGCCTTATTCCATGTACAAACTTGTATCAATTCAAAAATACAGCTATAACTGAGGTTGTCTTCTAAATCCACCTTTCACACTGAAGACTTGACTGATCTCAGTTCCCTTTCACCATTCCAGGGCTGAAGATTACTGCTGTTACTTAGGGCTGAACTACAGGGCTGAACTGTAACTGCTGTTCCTCCAGCAGAGCTGTTCACCAGATTATTCACCAGGTTATTTAAAACCATTTACATAAAATAATATAAATCCATTTACTTAAACTCTGTACTAATTTACATGAGGTTTTCTGAAACAGACTGCTCCATTATTTGTGAGAATGGTAAACAGCTAAGAGAAGGTATCATCTATACCAGCAGCAGCTTTTTAGAGAATAGATGTCAAAAGGTAGGAGCTTAACCCTGTTACCGACGCATGTTACGTCACAGGCACTTCCTTCATTTCGAATATACCAAGAGATCAAGTTAAATCAAAACGAACCACAAGGACACAGCCATACATGTCCTTGCCATCAGGTTCAGACTGTTTAAGAAACTTTCCTCTCAGCTAACGTGCGAGAGGTAATCAGGTCAGGACTGGTCCATTAGTTGCTACAGATGCAGTGATGCTGGAGTACAGAGTGGCACCTATTGCTTACCAGTGGATAGTGTGGCCGGAGTTTACCCGTGTATCGATAGCCAGACCAGGGATTTGTGTTAATGTCACCTTCCAGGGTCCAAGAGGAAACCTCACGCTTCGCCTTTTCATCTTCTGAAAAGATTTTTTTAAAAGAGAAAAAAATTGCAGCAGCAAAATAAGAATTGTGGACTCCAGGAAACGACCTAGAAGCACGTAAGGCTACATTTTACTCTTTTTGGCATTTTAGATACTGATATATGCATGTGTAAGTAACAGTTATCATTGTGTATTGCCCTTAAATTTTTCGCAATACAAATTCACAGCGCACCAGCTGTGTTTAATAGCAAACTGGGAAATGTCAGGACAGCAGTACTGAATGCACAAAGGAAGTATAGTAATTAAGCTGCTCCTCATTTGTAGTTCTAAAACATATTTCTGTGCTTGCTTTCATCCTTCAGAAGAAGCATGTTTCCACAGAAACACTGATTATCCCTTCAGTTAATACTCTGCACAATTCATACTCATGCACTGTAGAAGAATGTTCCTTTTCTGCGATTTCTCTTAGCACTCAGTGACAGAAATGACCTGGGGTGGGAAGGAGGGTATCCAGCTGCTAGCTTCAATATAGAGAGCCAATCTGATGGAGAGAGTGGAGGTGCTGCGGCTCCTCCATTTCAGGACTGGCAATGTATGCACCTTACCATGTGGCCCTAAACTGCTGGAGGTTCCCAACTCTCTCAACCTGTGAAATTCACATCTGACATGGTCTAGTGACTGCCTTCATTCTCAAACTACACAATCCTAACAGGGCAGGCTGAGGGTGCTTACAGAACGGACTGAAGAAAGTAGATATTGAGCATTACCAAAAGGAAAAATATTTACTCAGAAAGAAGCCAAGGGTTAAGAAAGAGCACGATGGCATTAATCTTTAACTCATAACCTGGTAACTTCTTTGCTTTCTCTTTTTATATATCAGAAAAGTGAAGAAATATCAAAAGGTCTGCCATAGCAAGCCCTACCCTGAGTTCCTCAAGAGGCCGTAGCCGACATCTGAGCTATCTGCTCACATGACATTCAGTTTACATGAACCACTCAGAAGTAATAGCTTCATTAAATCTTTGGATTTTTAAACTATATCTTCTTTGAGATGCTTCAGTAGATTGGTGCACTGAGGTCTTGGGGGCTATCAGAACCAAGCCCCCTCAGCTTGAGTTCAGCAGTTATCCAGGAAACCAACAGGACCATGGATTTAGTGGTATTATAAAAAATTTTGCTGTCAGATAAACAGCAGCATTAGAGGACTGCACCAGAGAGTGACTAGAACTATAAACAAAGAGAAAATTGGCTGAGACCAAGGGGATGAGGTTCAATAAGCCCAAGTGCCGGGTCGTGCACTTGGACCACAACCACCCCATGCATCGCTACGGGCTTGGGGAAGTGTGGCTGGAGAGCTGCCTGGCAGAAAAGGACCTGGGGGTGCTGGTCAGCTGTTGGCTGAACATGAGCCAGCAGTGTGCCCAGGTGGCCAAGAAGGCCAACAGCACTTGGCCTGTATCGGGAACAGTGTGGTGAGTAGGATTCAGGAGGGGATCATCCCCCTCTGATGCCCCACTCGACACTAATGAGACCCCACCTTGAGTACTGTGTCCAGTCCAGTTTTGGGGCCCTTACCACAAAAAAGACATTGAGGTGCTGGAGTGGGTCCAGAGAAGGACAACAAAGCTGTTGAGGGATCTGGAGAATAAGTCTTATGAGAAGAGGCTGAGGAAGCTGGGATTGTTCAGCCTGGAGAAAAGGCGGCTGAGGAAAGACCTTATTGCTGTCTACAACTACCTGAAAGGAGGCTGTAGAGAGACAGGGGCTGATCTCTTCTCCCAAGTCACAGGCGATAGGAAAAGAGGAGATGACCTCAAGTTGCACCAGGGGAGGTTCAGGTTAAATATTAGGGAAAATTTTTACATGGAAAGGGTTATCAAGCATTGGAACGGGCTGCCCAAGAAAGTGGTTGAGGCACCAATCCTGGAGGTATTCAAAAGACAGGCTGACATGATGCTCAGGGACATGGTTTAGTGATGGTTTGTCAGAGTTAGGTTGATGGTTAGAACAGATGATCTTAAAGGTCCCTTCCAACCTAGACAATTCTATGATAATTTCATACATCCACACACATAGAAAGAAGTAGGATACACAATGCCAGTGTGAACTACAAGACCCCTACACTGGGAAAGGCAGGAAGAGGGAAAACACTGATACTCCATCCCATTAATCATCCAACATTTATGATGGAAAAGGGGGCTTTACTGGGTTTTAGGAAAGGAGGAGATAAATTACTTGAAGATGTTACTTTCTGCCATGCCACTTATCCACTTACTTTTTAGTTTTGTCTCACTTTTAAGCAGGGCTTCATGAAGTTGGGCAGGTGGAAGGGGCAGGGAGGGAAGGGGCAAGGAGAACAGAACTGGGGTCTGCTCTCTCTGTTCGGTTTTGAGTCATGGATCATTTTTACTACTCAAGTAAGGAATAATCTACCAGTATTTCCAGCAGGGAGAGCAGTTAACTAACCTGTTAACTAAGGCATACAGATATTCTTACTACCTTCAAATTAAGTTTGCAAAATCCTCACTACGATACACCTTCCTGTCAACAGCTCCACTGGCACACAAAAGCATTTTCCCTTTTTTTTCTACCCCTCCCCAGAAGTGGTAGACCCCAAATGTACAGAACAGCTGCACTCTGACTGGTGCGCTTGCATTTCAGCAAGTGCCAAAACACAAAGACTTCATAATAACCTTTCCCACTTTACTGCCTTTTACTACATCAGACATCAAAATGCTACGATGGAACAAGCCTATCAATGCCTTATAATAACGGTTTATTATTCTCCTGTCCTTTATTTCAGCATCCCTCTTTCTTTGTTCATATGCCTGGCAATGTAGCTCAAGGAATACTTCATACAAATAAAAAAGGAAATAGAGACAGAGATTTCTGTACCACTGCCTCTGAAAGGAGTTTCAGATATGCTGAATCCAGTGCCAGATATCTTGGAAAAATCCAAACCATTCTTAGATAAAGAATCACAGAACACTTGAGGTTGGAAGGGACCTCTGGAGGTCATCTGGTCCAACCTCCTGCTCAAGGAAGGCCACCTAGAGCCGGCTGCATAAGACAAAGCAAATTCAAAATAATATTAAAACGGGTTAAATAAAATGTACTTACTTGCTTTCTTGTGTAATAACTTGTGAGTAGCCCAGCTTCCCTTAAAGCATTCCTAGAATTGCAAACAAAAAAAATATGTATTTTTGGGTAGCATTATCCCGGACAGATGCCATCCCCACAAAAGAGAGGCAACTGTATTTTAAAAGAAAACTAAAAGACAGGTTTTATTAACCCTTGCAGCAATATGCAGTAAATGCTACTGTAACTGCTAGTCTTAACAACAGAAAGTACTACACTGGACAGCTTATGAGCCAGAAGAGAGAGAAAGCATAGCCAAACAGACGCACCCATCCCAGTGAAACACACGGATCTAATCCTATCTACTAAATATTGTGCCCTTATCATTTTAATGAGAACTACACACCACGGTTGCTCCAGGCTGCTGAAACATTGTGCTGTTCATGGAAGCACAGAGATGAGTTATTTTGGTCTACCTCCACACCAGATCAGGATGGTCCTCCCTTGGCTCCTACAAGAAGCCATCTCCTCCTGCTAATTGCGTCTTTTCTGCCTCCTTCCCCAGCACGGGAAAGCAACAGAGGCCAATCAGCATGATCACAGGGGAATAAGGGAAAGAGATTTAAGGGGGGAGGGTGTTGGGAGGAGCGAGGGTTACTGAATGGAGATAGGAAATGAAAAAAAAAGGGAAAGCTGAAATGGAAATGAAGGAAAGAGTGAACATGAAGAAGGAGTTGGTCTTTTTCTTTTCTTCCCACGAACAAATAGAGAAGGTCATACGATGAACAATGAACCAGCAAAGGGGCAGATGGAAATGGCTGGCAGCTGGAGAAGAATAAAGACTTAGATGAAGGAAAGACATGAAATAAGGAGAAATTTAAGTAGAAGAGCTGCAGAAGGCAGCATTAAAGGTGATCCTTTAAGGTGCTAATTAGGAAATTACTTGGTTATGTAGCAGAAAGTCTAATTCAATAGCTATGTGCACTCAAAACAACCATTAGGAAACAGCTAATTCCAATCATTTACAATAACAGCTGAATTTCTGAAGAAAGAGGCAGGAAGCAAACTGTTTTCCTTTATAAGGAATGACAATACTACTGCTGAATCATCATCATAAAACTACCATCCAGAGCCAACAACTGATTCAACCCAATGTATACAACACTCAACCAGTCCAAGACAGCAGATCTGTAAACTAAGCCCAGCATATAACGTTCTACCCCTGCTTCACAGTCGCTATTGAGCGGTCTTAACTGTCCACTCTTACAGAGCCATCATCTCCCCCTTTTCTGGTTAGCCTTACAACCAGTAGTTACCAAATTGTATCCATAAGACCACAGTAAAGTGGTGCACAAGTATGCTCATATTCAAAGAGACCCTGTCGTGTGATATCTCCCTCATTATCCAAAACCAGTTGTTTGCTGTCTTCCTACACCATATTCTCTGGACTGGTACTCAGTGTGCCATGGTGCTATGCAATGGTCTGGGCAACAACAGGCTTTGAAACCAATGCTTCAGATCACTAGAGAGAATGTCTTTTTGAACAAGCAGTGGAAGATTTTACTGTCACACTTCTATAACCTGCTGCATACACAGACCTTTGCACTGCTCTATTATCTGGTTCCTGTTGAAAAGCTGGAAGAAAATAAGCAGGTATTAACCGAGGTCTAAGCTCAAGGAAAAAAAAATGAAAAAACCCTAAAACCCCTAGTTCAAAGATACTAGAAGCACCAGTATGCTTTTAGTCACCTCCTGAACACCAGGGCTCTGTCCTACAACAGAAAAAGAAGGATTACACAACCAAGGACTTAAAGCAGCTACCAAGTCTGCAAATCTAAAATTCACTTTTTGGGATATAAAGGAGTATTAGGGGGAAGGAAGACATACATCTGCTCTGGTAATTACTGGTTGTAGTTCACTCTCTCCTTCCACAGAAAATGTTGGGGTGTATTCTCCAATGCCATTCCTTTTCCAAAGTCTTTCCTTTTTGCTGGCATATAACCAGAAAACACCAGGCAAACACTGCACTGCTGGCAGTATCATAAACCCACAGGCTCCATTTTGACGTTTTATTTCCTGCAGCTGTAAACAACCTACCTAAAAGGATCCAGCATAAGGCTGCCATATGTCTGAGTTTTCCCAAACATGCTTTCCAGATTTTACTGGCCCTCTAGTTCCTCTGGCACCAGCAGCCCCGTTAGAACTGCAACAGCATAGCTCCAAACAAGCTGCTGTGCAGCGGGACACCCCAGATACGTGCACTCTATGCACATTAATCAACTGCAGCCAGCGCACACAGCGAGTCCCAAGCATTTTTGTAAGCACAGGCTATTACACATGCAGCGTGTGATCAATTAACATCTCTGCTTTGGTTTGACACTTTTGGAAGGCACTCAAAGGATATGCTGCACATCCACCTCCAAGCCATCTATTTTGTGTAGGATCAGTCACACGCTTCCTGCAAGCACCGGACTTACCGGGTACACACAAACTATTTATGTTCAACAGCGTCCTGCTCATGCCTGCAGCGCTCTGCCCTGACAATTCCAGATAAAAACATGGCAGCTGCGATTTCACAGGTTGGAGGCTCATAGCTCTGGTGACAAAGCACTGCCAAAAGTACCACTGCATACTGCAAACACCCTCACCTTCTATGCAGCAGACTGCCTGACAAGCCATGGAAGAAAGCCACTCCTTCCCTCCATCTGGGGCACTTGCTGGAGAAAGTTCTGCTTTTCGCTGAGCCTTTTCTGCTGAGCCTTCTCCTCTCAGCCTTCTGCCAAGACACTTATTTCAATACTTCTATTATCATTCCTGCCTCTAATGTCCATGTTCCTATGCCATATACAGATCAGGACATAAAGTTTTCGATGACAAAATAAAATTAAATTAAAAAATAAATAAAAAACCCGGGAAAGAATATCCAGGGTGACTTTTAGTATTAAAATGAAGATATTTTATTTTTTAGTATGGTTAAAAAAAAGAACACGTGACCTCACGTGGCTACATTTGAAAACATCAATTAGCTTCAGGGCAAAAGAACACAGGAATAATATGAATTTGGCTTCATGTTTCTTGGAAGACCTTCGGGATTTCATTTCAAACATTACTGTATCCATGACTGTGTCAGATACCAATATCTCCGTCCTTCTCACCTAAAGCTTTTTTATTTTTTCTTTTTCTTCCCACGTGGCTTTTGTATAGCAATCAAAAACAGATTTGGCAACACTGAAGAGGACCGTACAAGAAGAGAGGTCAATTGTATGACCACAAAAAGGGCAGGGGGTGGAAGGGTAATCCTCAATTTGTTTAGAGCAAACTGGGGTACAACTGTTCTATCAGCAAGAAAAACACAATTGTGATTTTTAGACAGAGGCCATCAACACATTTAAACTGTTAACAACATTTCTGGCTTCAAGCCATTCTTAAGCCGATCCCACTGATTCTGTGTTTAGAGACAAGCTCAACACAGCGTTCACCAGAGCCTGAACATTTATTAACCAAAAGATAACCAAAGGCACAATCAGCATTAAGATCTGGAAAGATTCCTCTCAGATCACCTTGTTATTTCCCTAAATGATTTTTCCGTTAAAGCCTCAGCCCAGTATGAGCTGTTGCAATATGGACAGAATTACACAGCACAGCAGAATTTGTTTTACAGTAGAGTACATTTTGACTATGAACACAATGATCACTACCAAATACCTTAGGTTGTTGGTTTTTTTCTTTTAATGAGCCAGTGAAAGAACAATACATAACAAAACCCTTTATAACAGTTAATGAGCAACTTAGCAAGGAATTTTTCCTATGTTTTTTGTCATCTTTACAGTAATAACAGGGAGCTTCTTATTCTTTCAGTTCTCTTATCCATGCAACCTGATAAAGAGGTAGAAAAGCACAGCCAACTGCAAATTCCAGAGGAGAAAAGGATGCTAAATCAACCAAGGTCAGGATATAACTACATTGCAAACCTCTGTGTAGTACAGACACAACCAAGCTAGTTTTATATAAACTACTCACGTATGGGAAGCTACGCAGGCACCACAAGACTGAATTCAAGGCATGCTCACTGATTGCGTTTCTGAACGGCCTATTGCAAGGTAGCAGCTCATTTAAAGTTAGCTCTGCCAACACTCCATCAGAGATTTCCACCTCAAGGCTGACACTCTTCTTCAGGCTCCCCTTCACTTTCAGGTACTGCTGCTTTACACAAGCTGGCATTTGATGCTGAAGATACAGCTTCCAACAGGTATGCAAAAAAAGCCCTACTGCACAGTTACTAAAGAACTCCAATTCATGTCCAGCTTCCACAAAATTACACTTCTCCATCCACTCTGCTCATTAGAAGACAGTGGGGACAGACTGCCTGTCTTGTTGCATGTCATTATACCCCGAATTGTAATGGGCAAACACCTAGGAAACAGTGCCAAGCAGTACACCGTATCTAAAAAATACTCTGAGCAATTTTTTGAATAGAATTTGAATAGAAGTGTCCTTTGGAATGTAAAATTGTCCAGGGCTTAATCTGAGATCATGTAGTTTTGCTTAATGAGAACTGGTTTTTCACCAAACCACCTTGAAGGTATGCAAAACAGAAGACAAAAAAAGCTTAAGTATGGCATTTAGCTTAAGAAAACTATCAGGTTATCAGCAAAATATATATTTAATACAACACAGGCAACTGTACATTTTACATATGTTGAGGAATACTACTGTTAATACATTTGATGTTAAAATATAAGTGGCCCCTCTTTGGCATGCTGAACCCTATTCTTCCAGGTGCGGTATAAGCCCACAGAGATAGCCTCAGGCCTGAAAAAGTCAGTACAGACTTCCCAAACTCGCCTCAGCTGCACACACAACGAGCCTGTTTCTCACAAGAGTAGAATATACATTTTCAGATTAAAATCCAAGGGAAGCACCTACATGCAGCACCTTGGTATCAGTAACATCGTCTTCCTCCTTCGTCTAAAGCCTGATCTCATGCAAAGATTCACAGGTCCCACATGACAGAGCCCTTCCTTTGAGGAAGGGACTGCAATTTGCAACTCTTCAGATTTAGAGGTATACAAGTGATTTTTGAGAGCAGTGAAGGAAAAACAGACTAGAGAAATTCAAACCAGACCATCCTTTCAGTATATTGAACACTACCTTGGAAAGCCTGCCTATAGGAGTCTGAAGTTTTACTTTCAGAAAGTTATGAGGGTCCAGCACTTGTGCCTCAACAACACCCAGGCATTTACCACAGACATGGGTATTTATGGTGATTTATAGGCAATTTGAAAAATGTCAACTTCCTAGTTAATGGAATCTGTCAAAAGACTTTCTAGAAGTTAGTATCTGCAGAGAGCCATTTACACCAAAAGAAATCCCCATGCATTGCAGTTAGATACAAGCAGCAGGTTCTGAACTATTTTAGGCACAGC
The DNA here is from genome assembly GCA_013400555.1 of Jacana jacana. Lineage (NCBI taxonomy): Eukaryota > Metazoa > Chordata > Aves > Charadriiformes > Jacanidae > Jacana > Jacana jacana. The sequence continues at coordinate 42,511 of VZTM01025529.1, forward strand.
AAAGAACAGTGAACCAAGAATGAAATATTGCACTTATGTCCTATGATCTGATATTGGAGAGGACAAAAATTAGTTTCATCCAGATCCACTGCTCCCTGATCCCCACTCCCCACCCCCAACACTCTGAAGGGAAAAGGAAACAGCACAGTGGGGGACAGGACAATACCACTCTTCTCCTCAAGACCACAATTTTTCACAAATTTTGGTGACTTTGAGTATCCAACTCTGTCAAAGGTACATTTCAGAGAAATAGTTTCCCTTCAAACACCTCAAAAACACATCAAATCATTGCTCATGTGTGGTAGGTTCACCATGTTGTGGTCGGCACTTTTGACCCTATAAACCAGATCACTTGATATACCTGGGACTCTTTGGGACTGACAACACACAGGCACACATAGCAGGAATGGGCAACCCTTCCTGAGTAGGTTCAGAATACCATTCTGAGAGCAATCTGTGGCCTCCACCTCTCAAGAGAAAAAAATGCAGCACAGGCCACTGACCTTACAATACAAGAATGATTCCAGTATGTCACTAGAAAGAGGTATTTCTAAATTTGCCTAGAGAAATGCACCCACACCAGCATCCAGTGTACACCACAGAAAACCACAGACCACTCCGTTTCATCTGAGACACTTATACAGATATAAATAGTATGAGAGGAAACATGGAATGGTCCAGGCCAGAAGGAACCTCTAGGGTCGTCTAGTCTGACTTCCCCGCAGTCAGCAAGGACATCCCCAACTAGACCAGGGTGCCCAGGGCTTCCTCAAGCCTCACCTTGAATATCTCCAGGGAAGGGGCCTCAACCACCTCAATGGGTGGTTGGAGGAAAATTAACCTGTTCCAGTGGCCCACCACCCTCATGGTTAAGAACCTATTACTAATATCCAATCTAAATCTGCTCTTCTCCAGTTTGAAGCTATTGCCCCTCATCCTGTCACTGCAGGCCTTTGGAAACAGACCCTCCCCAGCCTTCCTGCAGGCCCCCTTCAGGTACTGGAAGGCTGCTATTAGGTCTCCCTGGAGCCTCCTCTTCTCCAGGTTGAACAACCCCAGCTCCCTCGGCCTGTCCTCACAGCAAAGGTGCTCCAACCTCCTGATCATTTTGGTGGCCCTCCTCTGGACCTGCTCCGTCAGGTTCATGTCCTTCCTGTCTTGAGGGCTCCAGACCTGCACACAGTCCTCCAGGTGAGGTCTCAGCAGAGCAGAGCAAAGTGGCAGAATCACCTCTCTGAGTCTGCTGGCAACACAGCTTTTGATGCGGCCCAGGATGCGATTGGCCTTCTGGGCTGCACGTGCACACTGCCTGCTCATGGCCAGCTTCTCTGAGAAGCACCTCAGGGCTGCTTTCTAATACTTCATCCTCTAGTCTGTACTGATAGTGAGGATTGTTCTGGCCCAGGTGCAGAACCCTCCACTTGCTTTTGCTGAACTTCATGAGGTTCACCTGGGCCCACCTCTCTGGCCTGTTCAGGTCCTTCTGGATAGCATCCTGTCCCTCTGGTGTATGGAAAACACCACACAGCTTGGTGTCATCTACAAATTTGCTGATTGTGGACTCAACCCCTCTATCTATATGTTAAATGTTAAACAGCATTGGTCCCAGCACGGACCCCTGAGGGACACCACTTGTCACTGCTCTCTATCTGTATCTCAAGCCATTGAGTACCACCCTCTGGCTGTGACCATCCAGCCAGTTCCTTATCCACTGAACAGTCCACCCATCAAATCCGTATCGCTGCAATTTGGTGAGCAGGATGTTGTGGGGAACCATGTCAAAAGCCTTACAGAGGTTTAGATAGATCACATCCATAGGTCATCCCTTGTCTACCGACACAGTCACCTTGTCACAGAAGTCCACTAAGTTAGTCAGGCAGGACCTGCCCCTAGTAAAGCCATGCTGGCTGTCCAGAATCACCTCCCTGTCCTCCATGTGCCCAAGCACAACATCTAGAAGGATCTGTTCCATGATCTTCCCAGGCACGGAGGTGAGGCTGACAGGTTGGCAGTTCCCAGGGTCCTCCCTTCTACTCTTTTTAAGTTTTCATGAAAGCAACACAAAATTATTAATAGGAGATGCCTTTACAATTAGAAGGCTCATATAAAAACAGTAACTGGAGATTTCAAGAACGGTTACTACTTTCCAACAGTTACTACTTTCCCTCTGTACATCAGTCAGCAGCTTGTAGAAGGCATAGAAGAAATGTAAATTGGGTATTTAAATACAAACTGTTTATGTACACTACGCACACTTTACACACAAGTGATGTGTATCTATAAAGGCAGATTTCACAATAGCAAATTCATCTTAGTAAGAAGAACAACACACTTGAGATGTGATGCTGGTCATCTGCCTTATTTCCACATCCAGAAGATACAGTAATTCAGTCTGAGATGATAAACACACATAACACTAGTAAGCCTTGCAAAAGAGAAAGCAAGACAGCGGAAAGAAGGGAGTTGACAGTGACAGTACCTGATTTACCAGCCTAAATCAAAGTATTATTAAAGGCTAACAGCAGAGTCCCTCAGCAGAACTTTCCCTCGTTACACACCTTGGCATGAAAGAAAAAGAATAATGCCAGGGTTGAAGACACCATCTCAGAGCTCCTCCACTGCTAAAAACCATCTTTAACCCACGCCCATTATCAGTTCAAAACCTCTCTGCTAGGCCAGAACTCAGCTGCCTTGGCCCCCTTTCCACCCATGACCCACAAGCACAACTGTTATCCCACAGCTGTACCCAGGTTCCAAGGTACAAACCCAAAGAAACAGTGTTGGTTCAAAGGATGTCAAATTACTTGAGCGTAAGCATGTTCAGGGCATGTTGCTGAGACGTCTCTTTTTGATGCAGAAATGGGGGAAAAAACAAATGACAAGAATAGTGCCCTTTCTCAAGGAAAGCAGAAATGCAAATAATAAATCCACTAGGGAAATCACTGTCTTGATAAAGTTTACTTGAAAAGTTCACTTCAATTCTCTACATGCAGTGAAGAAAAATGTTAACTTAATCTCCTCATTAGACTGAGATTCTCACTCCTATACTTACTGCATTAATTTTTCTTAACAAATTATATGTTGCTCTTTATAATCCAAACCCATCACCCCACACCGAGCATGCACATCCGTACAGATGCTCTCAACCCTCAAAGAGACACCAGGTAGCTTGTAGCTCCCATCCTGCCCTCAGCTTGGGGTTAAGCACCTGCATTCCTGTAGCCAACACCACTACATCCAATATGGACGGGTTGATTTTACAGCTATGCCAAACTGGGCAAATGCTCTCTAGCAACGTACTCCAGAAGCACTGGTTCCTTGTGAACTTACAGCACACGGCATTGGGGAGCTAAACCAGCAAAAAAGTTAATGCAACTGCATTTTCTCCGATAAAAGAAAACCCCCCAAATCCCTAGAAGTGGCTCACCAAGGTTAAAGGGAAGGAGTAAAAATGTGTACATGGAGGGAGGGAATAGGATCATACGCCTATAATGCAGGGGCACGCACTAGCTTACCCAACAGCTATTTATGCATCTAATGCCACAATGGAAAGAAAACAGCCAAAGAGAGATCTCTGGAGAAGCTTCACAATGCTAACCAGTCATGTACTGTCAGCTGAAACTTGCTGCAAGTTCAGAGAAAATTTCCTGGCTTTTAAGAATCCTTTGCTTGTCATGTGCTTATTTGACCTGACTGTGTTTGTGAGACACCAGCAGAGCACTGCAGTGAGTCTCCTCCATTGCCACCACACACACCTGATGATGGGGAGAGCTGAAACCTCAGGGCAGCCCTGTGCTGGGCCCCACCGAAGATGCTAAGTGGGGCTGAAGGTCCTCACTGCGGGCTGAACAGGAGGACTCTTCTCTCAGTACATGACATTTTTTGCACACCTTGAAAACAGGCTGCCATTTATTTTCTTGCTTCTGTAATGTGTTGCCCCAAAACCTTCAAAGCACCTTTCTTAGAGGGAGTAACTCTGCTCACCTACTTTACTGATAAGGACAGTGAGACACAGTGAGGAAGAACAACACACCCAAGGTCACTCAGAGTAAGATGACTGGGATTCCCAGAGCAGTATTTTATTTTCTAGCTTTACAAGCATGTGTAGTCAGTTATCCAGCAGCCTATTTTAACAAGCTAATAAATGTTCCAGGTAATTCCCCTTATACCTTGTAACAGTAGCAGATGCTTCAAAACCTAGTATATACATAATAAGAATCTCTGTACCCTATGTAAATTACCTGAGTTAGGGATGGAACAACGGGGAGTGAAGATGTTACTAGGACTTCTCACACAGGCTTGTTTGGTCTGCTAACACACAGCTTTGTCATCACCAACTAATATTTGTATATGCTGAAGGCACATTTATGATGAGTTTTACATCAGACATGTCAAAACAGGTAGTAAAATGCAGAGCAGATCCTACAAACCAGCTATAAGTAGCACATGGAAACCAGAGAGACAGAATCAGCAGAATAATTTTGAGTTGCAATGGATGTAATTTAAGATTGACTCCCAGCATGTGGCACTAGAGACTTCAGGGGAAATTACCAGAAACTGTGCAGTGGGTGTGTTTTACACACGTGGGAAGTTTTCCCCTACTCTTATGCAAACCAGAACTATCAGTCTACATCCCGATTCAGAAGAAAATCTGTGCAATTAGCAAGGCAATCTACCTGATGTGATTGAATGATTTTTTTTTTTTAATTTATCTACAAAAAAAACCAGTGATTTTACCCTGTATTATAATTCTGACACTGAAGTTCACCGTTAATCCCCGAGTTAAACATGCACTTCTCCACTGATGTTGACAGAAACTCCATGTAGAAAAGTCGATAGTATCAGGCTATGTATTTTACTGTGCATTTTCAAGGTATTAAAAAAGCGCCAAACAAAAAAACCCCAAATGCTTGTCAGCCCCCAAACAGTCCTTTTTCATTTAAATTAAGAACCAAACTATATTACCACGGTGGTAATAAGGAAGACAGCTGAGGCCTACAGAGTATGTTTAATGGTAGTTGCCGGCTGTATGACAACTGGCCCAACCTGAACCTCCCTGTCTGCTACGCTTGGAGTAAAGCGCCACAGAATGGCCCAAAGAACGATGGAACGAAATAGAATGACCCACAGAATATTCAAAGACAGATAGATATATATGTAACAGTAATGAAGTAGAACACCAAATCCCAAACCCTTTTCCCAAAAGCTTTTATTTAGTTCAAGGAAACAGAAAAATCTGTTTTGAGAGCAACAAGTATCCCAGTATTTATCGAAGCCTGGAAATTCCAGAGCCGATGCAGACACAGAAAGACACAGGCTGGAATTTGATGGGCACGTCTCATTTTGTCCCAGTATACCTTACTTTTAGGGAATGGAAGGGCCGGTGCGGGCGGGAGGGGTGGGGGGTGGTGGTGAGGGAAGGACAGGAC
>VZTM01025529.1:47968-59846 GCA_013400555.1 Jacana jacana
CGCGGAGCGGCCCTGAGCAGCCCTGAGGGCCGCTCCGCGCCGCTCCTCCCCTCCTCGCCTCTCCCCGCCCGCCCTTCCCTCCCCACAGACGCGGGGCGAGGCGGGAAAGCGGCCCCTGGAGCCGCTGGTGCCTCCTCAGGACCCATAGCGCCCCAGAGAGGGGAGGACTGGAGGTGACAGGATAAGTGAGATAAGAGGAGAAGCCTGGCTCCCGCTTACCCCGTCTCCTTGGAATGCGGGCTTAAATATGCGTGTTCCCATCCGCCAGGAAGAAGGAAGATCGTGACCTTAGGTTTTTACCTCAGTGGGGCCGTATCCCGCATTTTTCAAGGGTGCACGCCCTTGTTATGGAGTGCCGTGTTGGCCTACAAGTCTGTGTGTATGCCTTAAATTAATCTTTTCCTTCTATTTTTAGCTCTCATTTGGAAGGAAAGCAAAACGAAACAAACAAAACACCTCCACAAATGCAATATTCCGTAAGGCCGTAACTAAAATTAGAGAAACAGGCTGCAGAGTTGCAGTGGTGTTACCACAGGAAAGATGCTACTTTTCTTCCTGGAAGGAGAAAGCTTAGATACCAGTGATCTGTAACAAAACCAAATGTGACTAATCATGGAATGGTTTGGGTTGGAAAGGATGTTAAAGATCCTCAAGTTCCAACCCCCCTGCCATGGGGACATCTCCCACTATAGCAGGTTGCTCAACGCCCCATCCAGCCTGGCCTTGAACACCTCCAGGGATGGGGTACACATACATAATACATACCTTATATTTCTCTCAATTGCATGGGTTGATCTCAAAAAAAAAAATGTTACCAGTGCCTATAAGGCTAATTGTGCTTATGTTCTCTGAGTATTTATAACAAAGCTATTGATGGTACTAAAACATATTAATTACTTTTACTTTTACACTTTTTACTGGCTCATAAGTCAAGAGGAACTTGCTTTTAAAACAACGGGGAGATGTCTATTGAGTAGAAGAATAGCTGCAAAAGACTTCAGGGTGCATGTTTGCTAGATCCAGCCTTAGTGCTAGGATTCCACTCCCTGTTTAAATCTGTTTTCCCACTAGCTAGCAGGCGCAGCCTATGATTTCAGTCAAAACTTGGCAGGACAGGATTCTTTCTTCCTGCTTCAAGGTCATTAACTTCAATGAAACTACACCACTGCTTCTTCTGATCTTAATACAGAAAATATTCTTCTCATTTCCTGGTATCCAGGTAAGTCTTGAAAAAGTGTGATTCAAAAAGCAAACTGTAATCTCAGCATTTTCTGCAGTTGTGTTCTATTCCCTGTGGCCTTCTGGCCACATCTTTAATAAAACAAACAAACAAATAAATAAATAAATTTTTAATGTCTCCTAGGCTTAGAGTTTAAATGAAAATTTCCAGTTACTAACTCCAAACCAGAAAAGCATACATCCTGGGGTTTTGTCAGAATAAGTGTATTCATATAAACATACTTGCTCTCTTATGACAATGTAGTTGGTAAAAAGTGGCCCAGCTAACTATGGATCAAGGCAACAAATAATAAAGGATCTGATCTTGATGTGTTGTGTGGTAAACTTTCACTAGCATGGTCAAACAATGGAATTAATTTGATGCCATGCTATTGCTGAAGTGTAATTGCAGGTGGACGGCTGTCTTTCTGACAGTCGTCACCTTCATTTCTCTAGTGTTGATAGTACTTATATCCGCCTATTGTTTGTAGAAGGAGAATACTGTGAGAGTCAATTAGGAAACGTTTCTAGGTTGCTTGTAAAATATAAAGATTACAGCTATTATTTTCTTTGAGTGAAAATAGCTACGTGTAGATTGATGTCTGCAGCTCATGCTGTAACAGCATTTAGCTCCAGATTCTGAAGACAGGCAACCGATTGCCAACCAACGTAATGAAATATCTTTAAAGGACATGTTCATATACTGTGATTTTACATCTTCCAAATCCAAGTCATTATTAAAGGCACGGTTCAACCTTTTTAAAGCAAAACGTTCTGAACAGGCAGAAGGCACAATCGCTGTTGCTAGCAGGTATCGTATCATGTACAGCCCATGAAATATCAGCACTCCTTTTCCAAGTAACCAACAAATCAAGCTATTAAGCAATGCAGGACAGGTACCTTTGTACACTTTAGTTGCCACTTTGTGCCATTTGAAGAACTCTCTGGAGCTGTAGACATCGTTTACCTGGTAAACCAGAGTTTATGAGTACTCGGTGTCACTGACATGGTATGAAAAAACCTGAAGCGTGCTGCTTGGTCTAGTCCAGTGTCTTCTGCTGAAATGACATCATCTGCTTCTTGATGCGATTTCAGTATAATCACTAATAATTTAAGATACTTCACTAAGTATTTAATTCACATTTAGTTGCATGCCTGAGTATAAGTTTACAATTTGTCCCATTTGTATCTTTCTGGGACAACATGGGTGTTTGTGCTCATTTTGTAGTGGTTGATAATGATGCACATTAGAACAAAAGGAATTTCTAACAAGTAGACAGAGTTCCTTCTCTTACACGGTGACCTTTATTTGCTCTTCTTCTGAAGTGCAAAATGAAAGCTTGCTGTTTCCCTGCTTACTTGGAGAAGGCAAGGATGTATATATTAATTAAACAACTAAAAACTATACGTAATTTAAATAACAATGGAGCCCCTAACCGAGGAATTAAAAAACTTGTTTATTTCTCCTCCTCAGTGTTTGGAAAGAACTCAGACTGCATTAGCGGATCAACCTAGAGTAACTATGAAAGCTTTGACCTAAGATTTTGGGTGTTATTGTTGCTGCGTTGGTTTTTTGGTTTAAAGAGCCCTATATTATCATCCCCATAGTAAAAAATATGCGGATTCTCTGGTATTTCAATGCTTTTGTTTTCCAATTTGGCCTTGATTTTCTGATTTGGTAAGTGAACCGATTCACACCTCCTGGAGGTCCATCCACTGCTATTTCCCATTATCTGGTGGCACACTCATTCTCACCAGGGAAGTTCAATGACCTTTGCAATGACCTTCCCTAAGTAGAGCTCCTTTTTCTCTGTCAGGCTTTTCATGTTGCTTTCTAGCTGCCTGTCCCCCTGTGTCACAGACAAACACACACAGAGGCGCGTGAGTCAGAAATTTTACAGCCCATTCACGGTCCTTGATTGATGTCAGTGCTGTATTCCTGCTGTCCTCCCAACTTCTCCAAAGTGCTGCAAGGCTGGGGGTGCGTGAGGTTAGCAAACAAGGGCAGAAGGAGAGGTCAGCAATGTCTCATGGGTCAGAGAGCTGCTGCAAAAAAGCTAGAGCATCTGTCAGCTAAGACAGCTGCTAGTTAGGAAGAAAATGGGCACTGAATTTGACATTCCTTAATTAAGAGAGTGCCTTAGCTCATGTTCCCCCTACTCACTTTGCTTCTCTACATTGCAGTAGTGGGGGCTGGGCAATTGCACTTTCCCAGTGAAGCTCTTGGGTGTAGTAGCTGTCTTCTGTTCAGGCTCATTGAAGACGCAATTAAATGCCTCTTTGTTTAGCCATCGCTGAAACAATGCAAAAATACCACCCAGGAGCTAGACCACATGCAAATGTGCACTATTATGGCTTGGCCAGATGGTACTGGCACTTACTGAGATTCTTGTACCAGTGCAACAGTTAAGTAGGTTGTATGTCTGTATGTGAATATAAAACAAGAAGCACTCAAAACCATTACAAATGCACACAAAGAAAATATCTCAAAGCTGGCCACAAAATGTTTGTAGCATGATCTTAAAAAATAAGAGTGAAAGAGAGCCCTTGTAGGAAACAGTACCCAGAAGAAAAGACAAACCTGTAGTCCAAGTAAAATAAATCTTGGTATGGCCAGAGGAAGAACAAAAACGCCTTCTAAATGTCCTTAGTAAGTGCACAGAGCTGCATTAAAGAAATACCTGTCTCCATTTTAACTCTTGTCATGGTTTCAGCCAAATTTACCAAAACCAGACTGACAAATGACCCTTCCTCGCACACCCCCGAAAAGAAAGCAGAGGAAGAGATAAGATTTACTGGTTTAGAATGAACTAAAATCCTTTAATGAAGGATTACTAATAAAATTTAAAAAAAAAAAAAAAGAAAGAAAGAAAGAAAGAAAAAAGAAGAAAGTCATTAAATAGATACAATATATACAAAACCATATCAAGTTCCCAGGACATTGATGTCACTGGTAGGCACTGGGGAAGCCCCAGACTGGACTGGATAGAAAACTGGATTCCAGATCTGGAGTCAGGAACAGACAGGGTCCTCTTTGGACATTGACCATTGAAGAAAGCAAGCTGACCCTTTGATCCCTCAGCTTTTATACTGAGCGTGGGGCAGATGGGATGGAGTTACCCCAGCTGGTCAGGTTTGGGTCACCTGTCTTGTCCGCTCCTCCCCACAGGTGTGACCCCTCTGTGCTTCTTCCATTTCTGATCCTCCAGTGAGGGAAATAAGGAAAACTGGCTGACCTTGGTTCTTATAGCAGTAAGTGTAAGTGAGAGCCTCTGCATGAAGTGCAAACATAGGTCTCACCACCCTGAGAATGAGCAGTTTTCTCCACAATATGCTGTTCATTCCAGAGAGTTAGAAGAGGCCTAGCTAAGATGTAAAATTGCAGAAGAGAAAGTTGGTTCTGTTTTCTTCAGACTGGGACACCTCTTTAAAGAAAAATGTGTCTAATTGTGGCTAATTCTGCAGGTCAAAACAGCTTGCAAAACACTAACAGTGCTTTGTTTCTACCTAAGATAACATGGGCGATACTATGAGACAATAAAAATTCCTTTTATTTTCAGGTTTCAAAATCAAACTTAGATGATCATAGTTTTTAATCACATAAACCCCAATTATTCTAAAAGTGTTTTGTTGCTGATGTGAGTGACCTGTTCCATTTCCATTTGCATACAGGTGTATGTAAGATACACGTGTGAAAATCAGTTAGAGCTTATACTCACTCACTTATGGTTTCAATGCTGCGCTTTGCAGAATGAAACAGGTTAACCATTACTGAAGAAGGGATACTCGAGATTTCTTCACTTCAAACCCTTCTCTTTTTTCACTATAATTTCAAAAGATGTGATTTTATGGATGTATCTATGATACCTCTTTGCCTTCTATCTTGATTTTCCTTGTAGTAGTTAGTTTGAAGGTGATGTCACTTGTAAGGCAGCTACGTCAGTTCTGAGGATCTTGCTTATGCGTGTCAGTGACTCAGAAGAGATTACTATAGCTCATAATCCTCTCATTGCTCTTATAAGTTGTTGGGTAACTTCTGATGTCATCTTTAGAGGTTTTGTGCCTCTGTAACTCAACAAATCAGAGAAGAACACGTACCAAATGACAACACATGCTTGCTTCCTATTTTACCGCTAATGGCCATGTTCTGAAGTCAGATGTGATATATTCATCCATCTTATGAAACACTGTTAGTAAGCCTACCTGTCTTACAGAGGACTTTATGCTGTTATCCCTGTGATGCCCAAGAAAAAGGAGAATCGAGCCAAATGCTGTATGACATTCGCTGTGGTTTGGTGGTTAACGCTCACTCACAGTTCTTCTCAGTAAAATGACATTTAAAGCTCTAAAATGTAGGTCTGCACACTTGGTTCATTGAGAATAAAAATGTAAAGTTAAACGCAGAACAAGCTGAAGATAAAATGATCAAAGAGGAAGAGGATTCGGGATGGATTATCTTTATCTATGTTAAGAGACTTAAAGGCAGGATTAAAACAGCCAGTTGAAGAATGTGTGTGGTTGCCAAACAAGTGAAATGGCACATCAGATCCATCTGGTGACATAGTAAGAAAATAAATAGGAAGGTTTATTAATTTCTGTATTCACATCAAACAGTCTGTAGAGAATTACTGTGAACCAAATTTGATAAAATAGATAAAGAGTATGTCACTGGACAAGCAATAATGCTTCTGCATGTATTGACATACTGCCTGAATGTACAAATTTCATAGATTATGTTCTTACTTTGCCATCATAATGTGATTTAGCACCATACTGCATAGGGAGAAATAGTTTCCATCTTAATTGCTGTTTTGTCACTGGAATGTGTCCCAGTTCTTTTATTTTGAAACTTTTTCAATATTTATTTTATAAAACAATATTATAAAAGGTTAAGAACTTTTGTTGAGTTTTCCTTTAGAGATGTCAGGTGGCAGATAAAACATTACTTTATTGAACCCTCTGCTTTGGTTAAGTAAAAATCAAATCATAGCACTGAAGTTGATTCCATAGCAGAAAAAATACAGCAGAAAATTTACTGTTCCAGTACATTTTCATTACAACCAATGGTCATTCAGTGATCTACAAACAAATGATAGGACAAGGGGTAATGGATGCAAGCTGGAACATAGGAGATTCCAGTTAAATATGAGGAAAAATTTCTTCACAGTGAGACTGACTGAACACTGGCAGGGGCTGCCCAGGGAGGTTGTGGACTCTCCTTCTCTGGAGACATTCAAAACTCACCTGGACGTGTTCCCGAGTGACCTGATCTAGGTGTTCCTGCTCCAGCAGGGGGATTGGACTAGATGATCTTTCAAGGTCCCTTCCAATCCCTGATATTCTGTGATTCTGTGACTCTGTGATAGCTTTATTCTATCTCCTCGTAGTAATGAAACAACAAATGCAATACCTGACACCACTCTGTTGGTTTGGAAACTACGGTGTCTCATCAGGACTGTGTACTTGTACTGCCAGTAATAGATACTTTTAATTAAAACATTCATGTATCCATCCCCTGTCTGGAGTCCTATAAAAACTCTGAAGTCCTGAAGCAAAGCCCTTTGCCTGAGTGCCATAAACCCTTCCCAGCACTTTTCCTGCTGGCAGCGTCTCTGTGGATGTGGATTTACGTGCACGTCTATAAACATTCTTCCAGTAACGGTCTCACAGTACCACAGCCCCCGTAGGAGTTATTGAGCCAGGCAACATTTTAGTCTGTGTTGGCCGGATTTCAGAGTGACAAGAAGTTCACCTCCCTTTAAAACCATTTTGGTTTTGAAAATGCCGCTATATAAATCAAATCCAATTGTCAAACTCGATAGAAATCAAATCATATCTGCATAGTTTAACATGTCAAGCCTAAATAGGGAGATTTTAGGGGAGTACAAATAATTGCTGACTTCTTCTATAATTAACCAACCCAATATTGGGTCTGGTTTACTGATAGTGAAATGGCAAAGAGGATCAAGCTGATGGGCAAGGGCAGAAAATACAGCAGGACAGATTTTGTTGCTTGTGTGTAGATTGTACAAATGTTACATCTAGATATAACACAGAGACTGATGTTTTAGACATTTTCAGTGTCTCTTCCATGGAACAGCTTGTTAGAAACCCCACAAAAAGACAGACAGCTTTTGACTTCACCCCGAGGAGCGTTCAGGATCTGGTTTGAAATCTCATGTTTGAGGAGCCATTCTGTGACGACCGCCTTAACATCCCTTGATGCAGTATCATTACAGGAGCAGCAGCAGCAGCCAAATAATTCACCAGATTTGTCCTCAGTTTCAGAAAGAGGAACTATGTAAAAAAAAGAGCGTTTGCTAAAAACTAACTTCAAAAGTGCAGCTAAATTAATTTTTCAGAGGCAGCAAGGAAGGTATTTTAAGATGCACATTTTAGAAACTCAAGGTTTATACACACTTGGATTATTAATAAAGGCTTGAAAACAGGTAAAAAAAAAAAAAAAAAGATGAAATAATTCTGAAAAGAAAAAAAAAGGAATCCCACCCCCACCCCCCCATTCCTGCAGATTCAATGTAAGAAAACAGTTAGATTGGCTCCCCTCAAAGGTATTAAAGCTAATAATAAATCGTTCTTCAGTCCTTAGGAACAAACAGGCTTCCAGAAGTCTGCTGGACTAAGTGATGAAAGAAAACAAGGCCATTGCAGAGAAGTTCATAAACTATTTGAGTCAGTGCTCATCAGTGGATATCCTGGAAATGGAAGGGATTTTGAAGAGAGAATTGATGAAACTGATAAAATGAACAGTACGAAACCACTAGGACCAGATGGAAATTGCTGATAGGTGTGTGTAACCACAGCTCTACAAGTGTACTGGTGCCCGGTGTCTGCTGGATGGCAAATAGGATGTCAGTCTTTAAAGAATTCCATGGAAGGCAAGGTGCCTGATGGGATGTAAGCAGGAAATCCGCTCTCTCTCCCTGGCAAATCAGTAGCAACTCTGGCGGGCCGTAGAACTAGTGGACACCCAGAGAAATACAATCTACTCGGAAGGCTAAACCTGTCTTTTGTGGAGGGAAATTTGACTCTACAGATGTACTGAATTCCCTGAGGAGTCAGCCTACACACGGAGCAAAGGGGCTTATATAAGTCTTAGGTGCATTTCCAAGGGATAACCCATCTGCTTAGGGCAGAGAAGGGAACGTACACCTGGCTGAAGCATCTGCAATATCTAGCTCCAATCACAAGTTCCTCTTCTAAACAGCTGTTTCTCTCATGTCTTCCCAATACCTTCCTTAGATACCTGGTTCCTTTAAAATTAAAACCATTTCAATCTCCCTGTCACCTGCTTCAACTTCCTCTGTTCTCGGGAATGTGATTTCTTACTTCCTTTCTGGTGCAAGAACAGCAATGCTGTCCTGACTCTGGAAAGTGATTTCAAGGGAGAGAGCTTTACAGGGTAGATTTCTAGGGGGAACTGAAAGCATTTTAACCACTATAATTGGAAACTCTCTGTTCCTCGCTCTGTGCCTCCATTTCTACGTCACCCCGAAGAAGGGATTCTGCATGAATATGCAAGGAATGAACCTGGTCTTAAAGCCTGGAAAGACTCTGCTTGCTAACGAACTCCTTGGCAGGTAAAACAGAGTGGGTGCGTGCAGATCTCCTTTCAGACATACTGTGACAGGAACATTTCAGAAGGAAAACGAAATGCCTCTCTCTGGATGTTCACAGGAACTCTGCACTGCTACAGCCTTTTCTCATGGAGCCAACTTGGAGCTCAAACATACTGTTATTCCTCTCATACTGCTGTGTTTCTCCTGTTCACCTGATTGGGCGTCATTTTGGTCATGAATAGCAATCTAAAATACAGGCTCCACTATACCACTTCAAGATCTTATAACAGCTCCATTTACTTTTAGACCCTTTTGGTAAATTAGGAGTGCTGTGGCAATTCAGATATTCTTTGCAGCCTTCCAATCTCCTGTGGAACCATAAAAAAATTCAGCTGTGGTAGGTCTCATTTTGTACTTGATTTCTGCAGGGCTGCACCCTGCTATTTGCACACAGCAAAGCAATAGTTTCCTTCCATAGTGGCTGGAATAAATTTCTCAGAACTTCTAATTTGTTTAATCGAGGGCCAAGGTCTGGGGGAAATGTGACTGCTGCAACCCCTGTGGTTATATGGTCAGAAATATAATTCTAACTGGTGGTGGAAAGAGACTGAGACAGATGAAACAGTGGAGTAAAACTTCAGCACTGACAAGCATTAAGGCCTCTTGGTTTTAAAAATACAACCCTTCTATCTTTGCCTTTTCCTCCCTTTGAGAGGGCTCCACCTCTCAGGATTCTGTAGGTCGAGGTACTGTCTTCTGAGCAAATAGGAATAGAAGTGATTGCTCTCCCAGAAACAGCTTTAGAGTCGTTGCTGACACACAAATGCTGAATGTAAGCCTGCCCCTCTGCTTTCAGACATGTCCTGACCAAGGGAAGAGGACACGTCCTCATGGCAGTTCGTGCACAGGCATGACAGCAGATAAAACCCAAGATGTTCTGTGGCCCACCAGTAGGTAAACACTTGGCCAGAGGACAGGGTGCCCAGGTGAGTCTCGCAGTGCCTTATCTGCCAGGGGGCCTTAGGATGGCAGTGTCCTATGTGCTCAGGAGGGTAGGAGCTGACAGTGGCTGGAGCTGTCCTTAGGTCAGGCCTAGAAGGCATCTCTAGGGTCATCTAGTCCGACCTCCCCACAGTCACCAGGGACACCCCCAACTAGGCCGGGTTGCCCAGGGCCTCCTTGAGCCTCAACTTGAATATCTCCAGGGAAGGGGCCTCAACCAGCTCTCTGGGCAACCTGTTCCAGTGGTCCACCACCCTCGTGGTTAAGAACCTATTCCTAATATCCAATCTAAATCTGCTCTTCTCCAGTTTGAAGCCATTGCCCCTCGTCCTGTCACTGCAGGCCTTTGGAAACAGACCCTCCCCAGCCTTCCTGCAGGCCCCCTTCAGGTACTGGAAGGCTGCTATTAGGTCTCTCCGGAGCCTTCTCTTCTCCAGGTTGAACAACCCCAGCTCCCTCGGCCTGTCCTCACAGCAAAGGTGCTCCAACCTCCTGATCATTTTGGTGGCCCTCCTCTGGACCTGCTCCATCAGGTCCATGTCCTTCCTGTCTTGAGGGCTCCAGACCTGCACACAGTCCTCCAGGTGAGGTCTCAGCAGAGCAGAGCAAAGTGGCAGAATCACCTCTCTGGGTCTGCTGGCAACACAGCTTTTGATGCGGCCCAGGATGCGATTGGCCTTCTGGGCTGCACGTGCACACTGCCTGCTCATGGCCAGCTTCTCATCCTTAAGCCATGCGGTGCCCCTGCAGCCCTGCTACAGACATGTCCTTAGGGCTGAGTACCATTCTTGACACAGAAGTACTGTTTTGTGCCAGAGAGACGTTCCTGAGAGTTGTGAATTTCTGCGTCTCGCTTGCCAACAACCGAAGCACTCAGCTGGTAGTGCCGTATGCCCGTGCCGGCCCGGCCTGTGCACCCTGGCTGTGTTGCCTTTCCACATGGGGAAGAGGTCCAGATGAGTATTGCCACCTTCTCCTGCCCTTGGTACAGGAAGGAGATCAGGGGGCATGAGCTACGACTGATGTGCAGCACACGCACCAAGTCTGTGCTGCAGGCGGTCGGATGAGGTGCCCAGAGCTTGGCAATTGGCTCACAATGTTCATAAAGCTTCAGCACAATTAATCTAAACCTGCCTAATCCATCCTTGGCTTGAGACCACCTCTCCCTTCCCTCCTTCTGTGCGCCTTGAACACGCTCTGCTCACAGTTGGACATGGTGGCTGAGTGGATTTCCACGTTTGCATCCTTTCAGAAGAAAAATGAGGTCTCTGATGGTCTGCCTCTGCTGTGGGATGCCTTCCTGGCAGGGAAGGGAGGAGGGATGTCTCCTGCTGGGACAGGGAGGGGGAGAGATGGACCCCACCAACCCCTATTTCTCCATGCAGGGAAGGTCCCACGTCATGTACTCCTTCTCCGGTGTCCTGCATCTCCCTGCGAGGAGCCAGGCCATACCGCGGCACTGGTGGACATGCCGGCGTTCCCGACGCCGCAGCACGGCTGCCTCCTGGCCAGCGGGTTTGAGAAGCGGCTCTTCTCCCCGTTTGCTGCGGGTTTTGCCTGGATCACCGGCACGTGAGAGTGCCAAGTCAGCTACACGCAGAACTGGCAAAAGAGCAAATTAATTAAATGAATAAATGGTGTCATCTTGGAATGCTGGGCTGGTGGGCTGGGCTGAACCATGCATTTGGGTGGCTCCCCGCCTCTCCCGAGCTGCTCCCTCCTGCACGGATGGACAGAACGGACCCTGGTGCCCTCTGCTTGGGGGAACGCGAGGGCCAGAACCCCTGTATGCACATATATCTATATCTATCTATCTATCTATATATATAGATATACGCGTATATACACACACATCCAGACACACACACGCCGTACCCGGTACTTCCACAGGGCAGTGCTCCCGCCTGGGCCGCTAGGGGGCTCCGCCTCTTCCTTCGCGCCCGGCGACTACATCTCCCGGCAGCCACCGCGCCGCGCCCGGCGCCCGAAGGCTGGCACCTTCCCTCCCCCCCTCCCCCTCACTCCCCAACGGCCGCCGGGCCCACGTGACTGCCAGACGGCCTACCGGGTTCGAACCTGGG
>VZTM01025531.1:0-19984 GCA_013400555.1 Jacana jacana
GAAAACCGGTCCCAGCTTGTGCTAAGCCCAAAACATACCTGTAAATTGGGATATCTCAAGTCAGATGGTTCAAAAGTGTGTTGGAGACCTCTACTACAATTTAGTTTTACAGCCAGTTGACTTCTATTATCCAGACATGTTCCATGGAACTGTTTAACTTATTAAAATCGGTGTAGCCATGATGACAGAGGTCTGTGTATAGCCAAAGTAAATGGAGAAAAATATTTACATTCCTGAGAATATCACAGGCAAGGTATTTGGATTGCTAGTCTTTGACCACCACTAGTTTTGTTTCTTTGTTTCTCAAAAAAAAATAAAAACAAAACCAAAAACCTAGCCAAAAAACAACCCACCTTGAAACTGGGGTGTTCCTTTTTGGTTGTTTTTCCCCCCCACTGAAAGTTGTAACCCACAGTTACGTGGTTGTGTGTGTACCTAATGTTCTTAAAGACAAAGTTCAAACGTAGACTTGCTCTGCTTTACTAGTGCAATTGCTACGTATGCAGGGAGCGTGACTCTAGAACACAAACCTTTTTCTCAGAGGTGAAAGAGAGTACTAGTTTAAGGCTAGGCAAAGAGCCATGTGCAAGTATGTCATATTCAGAGAGGGTCACTTTTAAGCAGTGAGGTGTTTTTAATCCATGCACTTAAGGGTATTTTCATAGTTGCTTTTATTTTCCCACATTATAACAAACCCACATGGGGTTTGGTTTTGGTGGTTTTTCTTCTCTTCAGATGAATCAGTTTTATTTTGTTTTGGTTTAAGTTCACCAAACCTCAAACAGAAATACGTTCATGTCTGGGCAATTTATTCTTGGCTTTTATGTTATTTATCCCTCAATGTAATGTTGAAAATCAGATTAAAAACAGGGGAAATTGAGCCATTTGGAGGAAAAAAAAAAGTGGAAAATTATGAAAAATGTAAGATTTACTCAACTTCAACTTTATATATTTCTCATCCTCCTGGACCGATCTGACTCTATTAGCCTCTTGTATAAAGCAGAAAGCATTTATAAGCAGGGTACACATAAGAATATGGACACAATCACACGCTTGATACAAAGGAGGGGTGCACAGAGAATTCCTCACTGAATATAAGGCGTTATTTTAATTATGGTTAGTGATGGCAAAATGTGCTGCACTGAACATTCACAGCGGTGGATGATTTGGCTTATCTACAAAGTGTGTTTCTTTCTTTTCAACGCCTATGAAATGTAGCCATAGCTATCGACCCTGCTTCAGCAATTTGGTTCAGTGAAGGGCAAGTTCAGACTTCTCAACACTTATCCACAGGAACTTCCCTCTTTTGGCATGGACTGAAGTCCACTGCATGTTTTTTGTAGCTGCCAAAGAGGCTTCATTGCTACTGATCAGGTGACGTCAGGGTGACTGTCTCTGCAAGCTACTGCTCTAGTAAGCCTTACTTTCAAAAAAGGTTTTCCATATTAAAATTAAACCAGATTACCTCAAGAATGAACATAACATGTTCATGTTCCATAACATGTTCCATGTCTCCAGACATGGACAGTGGGATGGAGTGCACCCTCAGCAAGTTTGCCGATAACACCAAGCTCGGTGGTGTGGTGAACACGCTGGAGGGAAGGGACCCAGACAGGCTGGAGAGCTGGGCTAGTACAAATTGCATAATGTTCAACCAAGCCAAATGCAGGGTCCTGCATCTGGGATGTGGCAATCCCAAGTACAAATACAGGTTGGGTGGAGAACGGATGGGGAGTAGCCCTGAGGAGAAGGACTTGGGAGTGCCTGTAGATGAGAAGCTCGACATGAACTGGCTGTGCACACTGGCTGCCCAGAAAGCCAACTGCATCCTGGGTGCATCAAGAGAACTGTTGGAACAGGTCCAACAGAGGGCCACAAGGATGATCAGAGGGATGNGGGGCAAAAAAGAGCAGGTCTGTGGCTTTTTTTGTTGTTGTTTTGGTTGGTTGGTTGGGTTTTTTCTTTGTTAATTTTTTTTCAGGGACATTTTTGGTTCTATTATACTTGTATAAGCAGGGTGATGCTCCAATAGAAGCATCATCATTTCTTTTGATCCATATCCTGTGCAACTGAGGTCAGAGTTGTGCTTGTAGATGGCTAAACTAACAGAATTAATGGAAAACCCAAGTGGTGGGTGCTGCTTTGCTCAATGGTGACCAATAGATGCTAAAACATACAGAATATTAAACTTGGAAAGATTTGCTAAATAGGCTATGCACAGCACAGATGAAACAATTCATTGATCCAGATGGCACATGTCCAAACAAACAACGAAAATAAATTTTAATGAACTCCTATATACACTAATGCCAAGGCCATTAATGTGGGGAAACAGTAAGTTAACTCCCTGACATTCTTCATTTGGAGACAAGAAAAGTTTGTGTTTGTTTTTTTTTTTTCCCAAAAGAGAGAACTGAAAAGGATATATTCCTTACACTGTCAAAGTGAAAATCATTCAGAAGAAAATATAGGTAGTATGGCTGATGAACAAATAGCTAAGTAGATTCTTAATCTTCTTTTTTTTTTTTTCCCTAACCATTACATTATTTCTTTTTACACCTTCCTTAAGGGCATAAAAAGAACAATACAAATTCCTACAACTAAAACATCCGAAGCAGACAAACAAAGAAGCAAAAATTTCAAAATAACTATGTTACATATCACACTGACAATATTATACAGACTTTAGACAGACAACCTGGGATAAGTTCATAACCTCCCCTTCAGAATCAATCTGAATAGCCACTAAAATAAAAGAACATTACAGTGCCATAACAATGACTTTATGAAAGGGATTACACAGCATGAACAGTCATAACTCCATCTCATTGGGAATGACAGTTTCAATCTTTCAGAAGTAGTAGTAATGCTGAAGTAGTGCTTGGGTATTGCAACATACAGAAATAATACTAAAAGAGAAACATATCTTGGGGATAGGTGGTAAGTTATCCATGATCTGAAGCTTATAAAATTAGCATTCAAGTTTACTGTATCCATTGTCTGTTCTGTAGCTGCTTTAAAAAAGCAGGCAAAAGCAGATGATGGTCCATTCTTTCCAATTTCTTGTAATGATCTACAATATGTGCTGGATATACAATGGTCAAATTTACATGCTGGATTTCTTTGTGGAATTTTACACTGCTTTTCACAAAAACTGCTGTTTTATCTTAAAGGAGATATAGGTGTCTATGTACGCATTGGAGGGTAATAAACTCTTTTGTACTCAACCTGAATCTTTTTAACATAAAGTGCCCATCAAGACTAAACCTAGTCTCCTGTTTTTTCAACAGTCCATCATTATTGCATCCAACGTAATGAATCCAAGGTTAAGGTAAAGAGATTGGTCCTAATTTTCATAACTCTCCATAAAGTTGGACTGAAGTAGTATAGATACCCTCTCAACCTCGGGAAGCATAAAATAGTAAAAACAGAAGGGATGGAGCCATCGTGATCAGAGAACACTTTGAGACCAAAATGCCAAAGGCATCTGAACAACCCCATGAAATTTAATCCTTTGGAGACAGAAAATGAAAGCTCTTTCTAAGTTCACCATTTTAGATTTTCCTACTGAAACAAAAGTAAATCAAAAACATACAATCAAACAGAGAAAAAACATGCTGAGCAACATGAAGAGTTGGGGAGAGAGCAGAAAATAACCTTTAAAAGTAACTAACTGAAAATCTCATTTGGTGAGAGTTTTACACAGGTCCCAGACTTTCTTCTATGAACACAGTTTGCTCTACAAACAAAATTATTTTTCAAGTATACTGGTGGCAAAAAGAAAGCAAGAGAAAATGTGGGTCCACTGCTGAATGAGACGGGTGCTGTGGTGACAGAAGATGCCTTCTTTGCTTCAGTCTTTACTACCCAGGCCAGCAGTCAGGAGTCCTGCATTTTGGTAGAAACAGGCAAAATCTGCATGAAAGAAAAGTTCCCCTTGGTTGAGGAAAAGCAAGTTAAGGAACAGTTAAGTACACCAGATATCTACAAGTCCATGGGTCCCCATGGGATGCACCCACAAGTGCTGAGGGAGCTGGCAGAAGTCACTGCTGGGCCACTCTCCATCATCTTTGAAAGCCCCTGGAGAACAGGAGAGGTGCCCGAGGACTGGAGAAAAGCCAGCGTCATCCCAGTCTTCAAAAAGAGCAAGAAGGAGGACCTGGGAAACTACAGGCCAGTCAGCCTCACCTCATTCCCTGGAAAGATGATCGAATGGTTTGTTCTGGCGTCATCTCAAAGCATCTGGAGGAAAAGAAAGCTATCAGAAGTAGTCAACATGGATTTACCAAGGGGAAATCATGTCTGACTAACCTGATGGCCTTCTACAATGGAATGACTAAGAGGAAGGCACTGGACGTTGTCTACCTTGACTTCAGCAAGGCTTTTGACACAGTCGCTCATAGCATCCTCATAGGTAAGCAAAAGAAATGTGGATTCAATGAATGGACAGTGAGGTGGATTGAAAACTGGCTGAAAGACAGAGCTCAGAGAGTCATGATCAGTGGCACAGAATCTATAGGAGGTCTGTAATAAATAGGGTCCCCCAGGGTCCCTCCTGGGTCCGGTCCTCTTCATTTTCACCAATAACTGGCATGAAGGGATGGAATGTCAGAGAGTTTGCTGGTGACACAAAACTGGGAGGGATGGCTGATGCACCAGAAGGCTGTGCAACCATCCAGAGAGATCTGGACAGGCTGTAGAGTTGGGTAGAGAGGTACTTGATGAAATTCAACAAGGACAAGTGTTGGGTCCTGCACCTGGGGAGAAATAACCCCCTGCACCAGTACAGCTTAGGGGCTGAGCTGCTGGAGAGCAGCTCTGAAGAAAAAAGACCTGGGAGTCCTGGTGGACAACAGGATGGAAATGAGTCAGCAGTGTGCCCCTGTGAACAAGAAGGCCAATGGCATCCTGGGTTGCATCCGGAAGAACGTGACCAGCAGGTTGAAGGAGGTTATCCTGCCCCTCTGCTCTGCCCTGGTGAGGCCCCATCCAGAGTACTGTGTCCAGTTGTGGGGCTCCCAATTTAGGAAGGACAGGGAACTGATAGAGAGCGTATAGCACAGAAGCACTAAGATTATTAGATTCCTGGATCATCTCTCTTACATGAAAGGGCTATGGAACTTGGGTCTTTCTAATCTGGAGAAGAGAAGGCTGAGGGGGGATCTGATCAACACCTATAAATACTTAAAGAAGGAGTGTTAAGAGGAAAGGGCAAGTCTGTTTTCCAGTGGTACCCAGTGAGAGGACAAGAGGAAATGGGCACAAACTTGTACATAAGAAGTTCCATCTAAACATGAGGAGGAACCGCTTCACTTTGAGGGTGGCAGAGCACTGGAAGAGGTGGTGGAACCCCAGAGAGGTGGTGGAGTCTCCTTCTCTGGAAACGTTCAAAACCCACCTGAACAAGTTCCTGTGCAACTTGCTCTGGGGGGGCCTGCTTTGGCAGGGGGTTGGACTAGATGATCTCCAGAGGTCTTTTCCAACCCCATATCATTCTATGATTCTGTGAACACAAATAATGCACTTCAGTTTTTTGTCTGAGCAACCATTTCCCTGCCTAGCTAGACATTTGTGAGAGATTCCCACAGCCTGTCTCTTTAGGTACTGGAGAACAGACACAAAAGGATAGGTATGTAACTTAAGGTTTCCTTCACCAAGGAAAAGGCTCGCTCTGTTGGATAAAGCTACGGCAGAAGAAAAATGAAGTATGAATCACTACGGAAGAAATCCCTAAGGAATTAAGTAAAATGAAGCAGCAAAGGAAAATCAAAGATTGTCATATGAATCAGGTAATGAGAATAATTCAAGGTTATTATTTCTTCTACTTCTCTAAAAACTCCCACCAAATATAAGGGTGATTATTTATCATTTTCATTATACTGATGGTATAGAATATGACTAAAATCAAAGTCTTTTTGTGCAGAGTACTTTTGAGCATATAGGTCAGATTCATCTCTCTCAGTTTTGGAAGTGTGAAGTCATCTGACCTATTTTAACAAGCCATTTTAGGATGAAATGAACAGCCCTGAGGAATAAGCAAAGTGCTTATATCTCTCCTTTACTTATAAAAGGAGTTTAGAATGACTAGTTTGTACTGAAATGCCTAACTTAGATGTCTTAACCTAAGTGAGATGAATTCTTCCCATTCTTTTCAACTAAGTTTATCACTCTGAGAAATAGGCACCCCATCTAAGATGGTTGCCTGGATTTCCTCTGTAGTCAATGGAGAAAAATAAGTACCTCCTGAGGGAAATTCTTTCCACATTACTCGGTCATCTTTTTTTTGAGATGATGAGCCCACCCCCAGAGGTGTTTCTGGCCGCAGAAGAAACCAAGTTGGCTGGCTTAGGGCCTTCTAACTTTTAGATGAAGTGGGTGGCATAGATCAGAATCTTACTGAAAGCCCAGTGTCTTTTCCAAAGACATTACAATTATATATATATAATAACAAAGTCAGGGACATTTACTGTTGACTTCAAGAGAGGATGGATTTCACTCTAATGGCTGGTTATAAGCCAGATAGGGAAACATAAAGTAAGAGTGAAAGAACAATAAAACTGAGTGAGAGAGAAAATGTAAGAAATAACTTCTCCAAACCCTGTGAGAAATAAACACATTTACAACTATTTTATCCACAGTTAAATTGAGATACAACTAAGTTTCAGTCCAAAAACTAAGCCAGGGTGAGCAGCCCAGTAGCATGCCCCAGTAATTCTGAAAGGACTGCACATTGATTGGCTGCAGGGTGGAGAGAACTCCATCTTGTGAGACCTACTGCCCACAGGAATGAGGACTGGAAAATGCCTGAATTGGAAAATGTTTGGGAAAAAAAAGATCATGCATGATAAGATTCCTGGCTATCAGAAATCAGCAAATGGATGCTCTAAGTTCAGCTATTCAAATATACATTAATTCTACCCTCAACTCTGAGTCAGATTTTCTTTAAATCACTGTTAAATTCTAATATTAACTAGATTACTAGTCTTTTTTTTATATATTTTTTTTTTAGGTAGATGGGAATTTGATTGTTTTCCTTTTTAATCTTTATTTTTTTCTTTATTTCCCCTACATTGCTTCACTCTACCAAGCTGCTTACTGATGTCCAAACAAAATAGCTGCTGCTCCATTCTCATGATGAGATGTGGTATGTTCTTTCAGAGTTAAAAATTTAACAGGGCGGATAAGTGTAGTGCTGTCTTTGCATCTGCTGAAGTATGAAAGAGAAAGGTGTGCTGCAGTTTCCCCCACACATACGTATTAGCTATCCCTTTCTTCTCTCTTTTATTTAAAATTCAAACAAGTACAGGTTTGAGAGGCACATATGATTTGAAGCCAGCAAGACTCACCCCTCAGGAATTTTCAATACTGTAAAATGAATGAAAAGCTTGTCTGATGAATGACAGTCACACACACACAGAGGAATCATGCATCCAACATCTATTGGCACGTGGACACACACACACATAAGGCCAGTTGCTACCAAAGCAGAGGCACGATTCTTTTGCAGTTCATCTTCTCCAAATAAAAAGCCTTGACACAGCTTTACTTTTTGTGTCTTCCACGTTATCTCTATAAATCTGCTGAAATGAATGATGATGTAACACTGTGGAGTATCTGACATTCCTACCATTAAATTTTGGTAATCACCTGATAAATCTCCTCTGGGAGATTTAGATTAGATATCAGGAAGAAATTTTTCACTATGAGGGTGGTGAGACCCTGACACAGGTTGCTCAGAGATGCTGTGGATGGCCCATCTCTGGAGGTGTTCAAGGCCAGGCTAGATAGGACTTTGAGCAACCTGGTCTAGTGGGAGGTGTCCCTGCCCATGGCAGGGGGGTTGGAACTCAATGATCTTTAGTGTCCCTTCCAACTCTAACCATTCTATGATTCTGTGATAAAATATATCGATCCCTAAAAAATTATGTTGGCTTAAAAAAATTTCTGATGTTTCCTCCCTTCATCTTTCTCTATTACTGGAGTATATATTCAAGGATGTGGATGGTTTTTTTTTCTTGTGGTTTAGAGGATTTAAGTAATGACTTGCTCATTACGATCACAGAACCCTTCTCTGTACTATAAGGCTTCAGTCAATAAATAAAACTGATGGATTTTTTTCCTAAAATCACTTTAATCCAGGTGCTGGAGCTTAGAAATAGAAATACAAACAAACAGAGGAGAAAAAAAAAAAAAAAAGAAGAAGAAAAAAAGAACAAAACCAAACCCCCCCAGAACCAAACCACTACCCTCAAAGTATTGCAGTCTTAAGATAAATTGCAGATTCAATGCAATGTTTGCATATAGAAGGAGGTAAGGTCAGCTCTGTAGACTTCTTCGAACAGATTTTCCATTACTGTAAACTGATATAGCTCCACCTAAAATCGATTTACACCAAATAAAGTCTTCTGCCTTTTTTATTATTATTATTTTACATTGAAGTGTTGCTGCCTGCAAAGCACAGTGGTGAAAAACAGCAGGCGTCACCTTACAGCACAGTTGCACCCAATGCCACGTGCCTTTGGAGGTCTGAAAGAACAGCCCACTACTATGGGTCATTTATACTTCATTCTGTATCACCAATAAATCCCAACACACAATTCTCTGCTGTGCAAACAAATAATAATAAAAGAGAGAGAGCAATTTTTATTTCTCTGCTGTGGGTAATATTCACAGAAACACAGAATTGTCAGAGTTGGAAAGGACCTCTAAAGATCATATCATCAAATTCCCCTGCTAAAGCAGGATTGCCCAGAGCACATCACTCAGGACTGCATCCAGGCGGGGCTGGAAGCTCTACAGAGAAGGGGACTCCACACCCTCCCTGGGCAGCCTGCTCCAGGGCTCTGTCACCCTCACCCCAAAGAAGTTTATCCTTATATTCAAATGGAACTTCCTGTATTCCAGCTTGTGTCCATTGTCCCGCATCCTGTTGCTGGGAACCACTGAAAAGAGTCTGTCTCTGTCCTCCTTCAACCCACCCTTCAGACACGTCTAAGCATGAATAAAGTCTCCCCTCAGCCTTCTGTTCTCCAGGATAAAGAGCTCCAGCTCTCTCAGCCATTCCTCATGCTCCAATCCCTTAATCATCATGAACGCCCTATGCTGGACTCGCTGGACTCTCTCCAGTAGTTCCCTGTATCCCTTGAACTGGATAGACCAGAACTGGATGCAGTATTCCAGTTGTAGCCTCACCAGTGCANAACAAGACTGAACTAAGTATTGACCCTTTGGGGGAAACCACAGGTTACAGGCCTCCAACTTGACACTGCTCCATTAGTTACCCTCTGAGTTCCCTTACCCAACCAGTTCTCAATCCACCACAATGCCCCCTCATCTAGCCCACACTTCCTCAGTTTCCTAATGAGGATATTATGGGAGACACTCTAAAAAGCCTTACTGGTCAAGGCAGATGACATCTGCTGCTCTGCCTCATCTAGCCATCCAGTTATAACATCACAGAAAGCTCTCAGATTGGTCAAGCATGATTTACCCTTGGTATAACCGTGCTGACCACTTCCAATAACTTCCTGTTTTTTCAATATGTTTGGAGATGACATCTCGAACAAGTTGCTCCACTACCTTCACAGGACCAAAGGTGAGACTAATTGGCCTGTAGTTCCCTGGGTTCTCCTTCTTGACCTTTTTGAAGACTGAAGTGGTATTTGCCTTCCTCCAGTCCTCAGGCACCTATCCTGTTCTCCATGACCATTCAAAGATGATGGAGAACAGCGCAGAAATAACATCTTCCACTACTGGTCTGGGCCAGGTCCAGGCCACTAAAGTTAGTTGTAAAAAGAAAGGAAAGGTGTTTCAAGTCCTTCCAAAGATGACCACTGTGCTAGGACATAGTGCAGGCAGATAAAGCTGAACTTCCTCGAAGCACTTTCCAATTAGTAGTACATTTAAGGCAATTTGCAGCTATTAATAAATATTTTTTCCTACTTAGCAAAAAATGTAACCTACTGCCCCTTCTCCTTTCCTTTCACTTTCCCCCTTTTTGATTTCTCTTTCCAGTTCTGCATTCCCTTTTTTTGTCCTTTCCCATTTTCCTCCTTACCCTGCTAAAATAAAAATCTTGTTTTATGGGCAAATGAGAATCACACCTTATATATGAAGACAGAAACTTACAATTGAAATAGTCAAAATTTTAAGTGTCTTGTGCAAAAATCATCATTAGTCAACATTGTATTACTACAGAAAAGAAATAATACTAATAATGATAGGATTAAAACTGTAATACACACACCTAGTTTCTACCCCTTGCCCTACTATTAAGCTGCAGGCAGGTCAAGGAAAGTTCAGCCAATGCAAGCCTGGCAAGCCACAGACCTGAGGCCTTGTAAACTCACTACAAAGCCTGTGGCTTTCTATTAGCAACGGCAATAGGTTATTACAGGATTAAAAAGTAACAACCCTTCTTTTAACTCCTTATTCTTCTTGTTCCTCCCTCGTATTTCCCCTTTTTTCCTCTTAATCTTTCAATTTGTTTTCCTTTCCTCTTGTTTCCCTTCTCCCTTTCATCTTTGTTTCTCCCTTTCCAATCTTTTTTTTTTTTGCCTTTCCTCCTACCCTCTAAACCTAGCTCTTAAAATTAATTACAGTATTGCAACATTTATATTCCAGCAAGCCCTCTGCACGTCTCCTATGCTGCTCTCAAACCTCCACATCTCTCTCCAGCTTCCCAGAAGCAGCCTGCTAAAAAGGCAATGGTTTTAAAATATATAGGATACACATTTGCAAGGAATCAACATGTGTTATATCAGCATTTCCTTTCTCTTTTATCTCAGAGAAGAAATACAAGTGAAACAATTTATTAAGTTGTTTTCTACTTTTTAAAAAGCCTGCAGTGAAAAATGCTGTTTCCCTGAGAAAAAGGGCAGGCCAAACCTTGGGATAAAGGCTCGTTTCTCAACTATCTCATCTCTAGTCAACAGAGAACATTATATGGGTGATTAAGAACATGGGCAGGAAAGTTGCATAGTCTTTCATGGCTTTTTTTAGCAACATTACTTTGAGCAGCCTAAAAATTGTTGTGTATAGAGCAAACTTAGTCCCTGCCACGACCAGAGAATATGAAAGGAATTACTTAAGGCCTTCTGAATGCTGAACACAGCCTAGGCAGATTAGAAGATAAGATCATAAACCTGTTAAAATTTATGTAAGTAAAAATGAGGGATACTGAATAAAATGAAGTTATGTTTTATAAAATACTGCAAAGCAGAAAGGATCAAACTTGGCTGTACACACACTGTTACATATACAGAAAAATCTTTACATTAAAAGTGTCAGACAATTTTTAATACTGCTCCAGGGATATCTGAAGTTTGAGGATAAAAGCGGTGACCTAACCTTATTTTTTTTCTAGTTCTAACTTGAATGCAAACTTGTCTTCTGGACTCAGAGCCATCAATCAGCTTTACAGATAGAGGAAAATTTTCTTCTAAGTATACCTGTGGATGATTTTATGATAGCTTTACAAGTATTTAAAATCTTTGATTATTATGAGTACTACATATTTGGGCTATATTTAACATATAGGGATTTTTGCGTACATAAATTCAAGAGCATTGATGCATAGACAATGTCTTGCGAGATATTGATAATCAGCTCTAAATTTCTGTTTTACCTACAGGTAAATCCACCAGCTGTTTGCAAATTTATAGAAAGGAAGTACATTTGGCCTAATTACAGTGGAATTTTACACCTAATGAGAGAAATTAAGAATCTGAAAAGGGACCGAAAAGTGGAGAGTAGTATCAAAACAGCTTTAGTCTATATGTGCTATTTCAACTACTACTTTTAAAGTCAAGGACTGAATTTTTTCTTATTTTATACCCAGCTGTGCTAACATTAGAGACTACCTTCAGGGGGATCACAGTACAGAATATGGTCAGCTAAAACTAATTTCTGGTGGGTAAAGTCCTGTACTTTTGCATCATTGTGGTTTTTCTTGCAATTTCTACATCCTCAACCTAAATTTCAGAGTAAAAAAGACAGATCTACCTTTCTTAAAAACTAAAGGTATGCTAGCAAATATCTTCCTTTAAACCAAATGAGATTTATTTCCCCTTTTGAAAAATTTTATTGGTCTTCCATTGATTTTACCAGCAAGTGTTTAATTCCTTTTAAATATAAATGTAAATTCATCAATATAATAAACCATAGTGCCAGTAGTCAATCTTTGCCTTCCTGGTGTTATCAGATTAAGGTCTATTGTTTGATGCCAAGAACATGCTCGGTAGAAAGCCTTTTTCTGGGACACAACATAGATCCTAATGTCAGAAAATGTACATGAAAACATCATTCTTCAACTGCATGTTCTACATGTCATTCTTACCAATTAAACAAGCATGTTACCTTTTGCTGTGACCCCAGAGTGAATATCAAGCTGTGACAGTCATGTTAATCCACCCTTAAGATTGGACTTCTGCACGTATTTCTGTGTAGACCCAATGTTTCATAATAGGATTATTTTCAGTGGAGCTACCTGCTAGTCTATTACTCAGAGAGTTCTTCACCACATGTAGTTTTACATAAACGGCTCATAAATTTTTCAGAGCAGGAGAATCACTGTGCCTGGTGTCCCTGGCTAGACTGCAGTTTGATTATTATCATCTCACCTTATTATCCCTTAAATCAACCACTTTTTATAAAATTTTATCTAGATTTCCAAATTACCATTTCTGTGTCCAATTAGAAGAGGGGAAAGGGGGGAAAAAGGGGGAAAAGTTTCCATCATCAAAAAAGTGTAGTTTTCTTTTAACCGCATTATAAAGGGACAGAAAGGAATTAGAAAGTTTTTTAAAGAGATATTGCTTGTCCCTGCAAAAATTCACTTATTTACATCTGCAGACTATCACTGATACAGCAGTATCACTATGACTGCCACACTCTGCCACTTTGCTCTGGTGAGACCTCACCTGGAGTACTGTGTGCAGGTCTGGGGGCCTTATTATAGGAAGGACATGGACCTGAGGGGAAGGGCCCAGAGGAGGGCCACAAAAATTATCAGGGGGTTGGAGCACTTTTTCTACAAGGACAGGCTGAGGGAGCTGTGGTTGTTCAGCCTGAAGAAGAGGAGGCTCTGGGGAGACCTAAGAGCAGCCTTCCAGCAGGGGGCCTACAGGAAGACTGGGGAGGGTCTGTTTACAGAAGCCTGCAGTAATAGGATTAGGGGCAATGGCTTCAAGCTGGAGAAGAGCAGATTTACATTGGATATTAGGAACGGGTTCTTTACTCCGAGGGTGGTGGACCACTGGAACAGATTGCCCAGGGAGGTGGTTGAGGCCCCTTCCCTGGAGATATTCAAGGTGAGGTTCGAGGAAGCCATGGGCAACCTGGTCTAGTTGGAGGGTGTCCCTGCTGACTGCGGGGAGGTTGGACTAGATGACCCTAGAGGTCCCTTTCAGCCTGGACCATTCTATGATTCTATGATCCTCTTACATTGTTTTACCTCAATATTTTTCTTCTCACCCTATTTGCAGCATTCTTACATGCTCTTAAAGATTTCCTTCATTTATCCTCAGGGATTCCAGGTTGAAGTGATCCCTGTTTACTTTACTGCTTATATACGTTAGGCATGAACATATTCATTTTCTTTTTTGTTTCTAATCCAGGGATGAGAGAAAATTAGAGTTAGAGCCGTGTATATGTATGAAATGGGAAAGAGGGGGAGGGGGACCACAAGCCCCCAAACTCCACCGTGTAAATTCTACAGTGTAGTATATGTTGTGACCATTCAACACATCCATTTACTTGTTATCAGACTGAAAAACTCAAAATGTTGCATTTGGAAATTATGAGCTGTGCTAATTCCTCAAACCTCCTTACTGGCTTCATTGAGGTCACACTATTAACAGATTTGGTGCTGAGCTCCTCAAAGCTTTGTAGAAAGGTATTTGAAAGATGACATTTTTTGTAGTTTCACACCTTCAGTCGCCACCCAGGATTTATCATGTCCTACTATCCTGCCTCTTGCTGCCATCAAGAAAGGAATGGGTGGAGAAAGAGATTTCATTATTGTTAGTTTATCTCTACAGGCAGGATGCTTCTGAGAACAGGAGAGAAAGTGTGCTCCATCTCAGCAGAGGCCTGATAAAATCCTTGTCATCTGCAGTTTTCCTTTCAGAATTTTTTTCTTCTTTGGGAGCATTTCATCTAAATCATCACTCTTTGGGCAGTCTTGTGTGAATCATAATCTGCTCTGATACTGCTATCAGTGGAAATGTTGCTGTCAACATTTATGTCAATGTTGAGGTTGTAATTTCTTGACAGTAATGTTCCTCACTTGATATAACACTCTCTTCAGCCTGGCAGAAACTCCTGGTTGGTGCTGTCTCTCTGAGAGTTCTATGCTATCCAAGTATGTGGGAAGCTGAGAAGTCATACTGTTGGCCGTGCCACATTTATTAGCTGTGGCAACAGGTCATAAGCTTATTTAAAAGAACAGTAAAATACATCCAACAACACTTTCAAATAAGAGGGTAAAATTCATTGGTACTAGAGGAAGTTCAGTCACGAAATTTCCATTCTGAATTTATTGGCAAATACGTACTTGATGTTTAGACTGTGTTTCTCATAACCAGCATATAATTTCCCAACATTTTAAAGAACAAAAAAACCCAAAACCCTGTCTCAAAAATTACAGCTTGTCACAGAGATCAGGACAATCAAGAGCACTACTAATGGCCCATTTTCTAACAATAAATTCCCATGTATATTTACCAATTCCATGTAACATTTTAATATAAATGACTATGAAATCCCAGATAATAAAACACATATATGGAACAAAAGCAGAAAAGGGCTACTTAGAAGGTCAAAGGAATGCAGAATCCTTCCTAGCAGTCTAGAAAACCTGGTCTGTTGAGCCTTTCAAAATGAAAGTAATAAGAGAGAGCATTTGATCGCTGTCTAAAATAATGTCAGGGAAGTTTTAATGGGAACATGAGAGAAGGAAAGGGCCTATTTAAGCTAATGGGCAATGTTTGCATAAGAGAAAACGGGTACAAAGTGCTGAAAATAAATTTAAACTAGAAAGTGGAAGAATATTCTCATTCATTAGAGAAATTTCAAACCTATCAACCAGAGACCTGGGAGCAAAAAAGTCCTGATCAATTTCAATATGGAAAGTGAAAGAGTTCATACTACATGCTATTTGCTACAGCAGAGTGCTTTAGGATGTCATGTTTTTCCCCATTTCTATCGTTATTTGAAAAGGAGGGGAAAATTCACCAGTCTGTTTATTCATCTGTGTTTTGAAAATTATATTTGCTGTAGTAAGTAAATTGAATATACAGTTAAGTCACATAACACTTCTTCAAAGGTTTAGTACTCCTGTGGGTGGTACGGACTTCTGGCCTACTACAAGAACAAATAAAAGACAGAAATAAAGGCAAAAGAGATGTGCTTGCAAAGGCAGAATATATCCTGTAGCAGTTCAAATCCAGCAATTTTCACTGATTGGTTCCAGCTTTGAAGTTTGGGGATTTTTTTTTTTTTTTTAAATTAGGCAAGCTCAGAGTAAAGAAACATTATATCTTTTACAACATGCTGAGTAATAAAATAATGTAATTCCCTGTTTATTAAAGTAGAGTGAATCTTTGTTGTAAGGACTATTTGAAGAAAATTATACAAATTATGAAACAGTCTACATAATAGCTAAAAGACAAACTTCTTGACTTTATCTGAACTTATTCTTTCCTCCACCAAATAGCTTTTCTCTACTAGCTGTAAACAAATTCTAAAAAGACAGATGGTAAACTCTGTAAACAATTAGTGGACTGCCTCCACATCCCAGAATATCGGTATAACTTTAATAGACATTTACTTGGTGACTAGAACAATCAACACGGCAGACATATATTCAATATAGGAGGTGTCACTAGTCCTTAGCTTTAGGAGGCCCTGCTCTCGTAAATATCAGTAGATATCGGTAAATCTTAGAACACTTCTTAACCAGAATTCTGAAATTGTGGCTAAAATTTGCCGGGTGTTTTTACAGATTATGTATGGCTCCTTTGCATACAAATACCTCAGATGTTGCCCTCTTTTGTCTTGGAGAAAAGAGGTGCCATGTTGTAAACATTAATGAGCAATTAATGTATTTCATAGTCTTAATTGGTTTGGGGTAATTACGGATTCTCATTTACTTCTCCCTCCCTCATTTCCCCATCCCGTTTAAAATGCTGCTGTAAGTTTCACCTGGACAAAGCGTTGGCCCATTTGGTCTGGGGTCATCAGTTGATGTCAGCTCATCCATTTACCCCACAGTGCTCCTGCAGCATCACGGAGCTCTCTGTTTCAATAATCTTATAAGCAGCACATACAAGTCTATTTCCAATTTCGGCTTCGCTTATAAATCTCTCTCCCTTTAAAAAGTTGTTCATATATTCCCTGAGACTACTGCAGAGAGTTTATGGCCGCTGTATTTCTCACACAAGATACTGTGTGATGCACTATAGGCTTCAGTTCTCTGGCGTGGCTTGCCTTGCCCCGTATCTCAGGAGAACGAGTACACCGGTTTATCAATAACTACAAGCCATATCTGAGGTATTACTTGTACCAGCTATCTGCATTTCCGTCTTGCCCCAGAATGATGTTTAGTAGCTGTAACACTTGGCCACGCTCTTCCAGTCTAATACACCCATTCCTCTACATTACTGGGAATACAAAGCAGGTGGAGATACAGTCTATGAAGAATCAAACTCGAATTGCTGTAAATACCTCTGACAGTTGTGTTTTTTTTTAATTTGTAAGTTCTGGAAGACTTCGGATGCGATCACGTTAACACTCCAGGTACCCTACCTTTCTTCGGTGCTGTGTGCTGGAGGTGAATGGTCGAGGTCANGAAAATATAAATTATAATAATATAATAAATAATAAAAAGAAGAAATATTAAAAAGTATAAAAGAAAGAAAAAAGTATAAAAGAAAGAAAAAATATTAAAAAGTATAAAAGAAAGAAAAAAAGATTGGTTTTTATTTGATTTTAATTTTTTATTTTTGTTAAATATATTTAAAAATGGTTTCCTTAAGAAAGGATTTGCAATTGTGAATCCTATATTTATGTGATTTTCCATCCATATCCTTCCCAAAAGCTTTTGATGTGCTTGCCACTTTCAAGAAAATTTGATACGGAAAGCTAAGCCTCAAAACTGAGAATCACACAGGAAATAAATTTCGGGATAGAAAACGTGAAAACCCTAAGAAAGCGCCAGTGAATGTAGCCTCACATCTTTGTAGACTGTAGAGAACCCATAGAGAAGAAACCTGTGCAAGTCTCACAGTCCTAGGAAAGTTGTCTCTCTGGTAAATTGCCTCTTAAAGGAGATTGGCCACAGGGGATGCATTGCAGCACTGGATGGCACTGAAATCCCTGCCCTCTCCTGTGCTCTGCGACCTCAGGAATGAGACATGGGCACCACCACATCCCAGGTGAGACTGCTGCTGTCCAGCCACGTCTGGCATGTGATGGTTGCAGACTCAAAAGAAGGTTCTGATGCTGTGCTGAAAATGAGTGAAATGCACGCCTCTCTAGGAGGGAAAGAGAGTGAGACAGGAGGCAATTAGATGAGTCTCACTTCTCTGCAGGTGAGACTTGACATATCTGTCTCATGGTGTACAGATCTGCCTTTTCTTATCTGCAGGCCTTTCGCCAAGCTTAGAATGATTTCTTTCCCCACCCCACCTTTGAAATGGCTAAACAGAGAAAAACTTTTTCAATGCAGCAGTCTTAAATACTTCTTCAGTTACTTGTGGATTCCTGAATACTAAGCTATGCAGCAAATATAAATATTTCTTTTATCTTTATACTTATCATAGAATCATGGAATGGTTAGAGTTGGAAGGGACCATGAAGATCATTGGGTACCAACCCCCCTGCCATGAGCAGGGACACCTCCCACTAGAGCAGGTTGCTCAGTTCAAGATAAAAATAATACCAGCAATAAGTTAGTGCTATGGCCTTATTTGGTTAAGGAAAATAATATTCAGCAAACTCTGTCAGCAAATGTTGCATGTTTTTTACCAGTGTTAACAGTGTATTCCAAAATTTCCTCCCTTCAGACAAGGTCGTATGGCCAGCTCTGTACCTAGCCTCAAATCTCATTTCCATGTTTGTGCATAACTTCACAGAGATGAAATAGTGGAGGTAAAGAGCCTGAGAGAAATGAGGAAAGCAACTAGCAGAATAATGAATTACTCCTGCCTTCAGGAGAACAGACTTTGGCTTGTTTAGGGAACTGATCATGAGATCTCATGGGACATCACCCTAGTGGGCAGAAGGGTCTGGGGTAGCTCATCAAGAACAAAATTAGAGAAAAAGAAAAATCTATTCCAATGTGAATGATGTTGGGGAGCTCTGGCAAGAGGATGACTTGGTTGATTGAGTTCAAAACCAGAAAATTAGTCAGTAGAAGTTGAACACCACTATGGATTCCTTCCACCAGAAGGAATATAAAAATTTTGGCTGAGCTCACAGTGGAAAAATTAAAGAATTAAAAGTTTACTTGGAGTTGGAACTGGTAATGGATATGAAAAGCAACATGAAAGACTTCTATTTGCACATTAGCAGCAAAAGAAAGACTAAGAAAAATTTGTGTCCACTGCTGAATGAGAACAATGAACTGAGTGACAGAGGACAATGAAGAAAGTCAGTGCCTTTCTTTGCTCAGTCTTTAGTGTCATAGTCTGCTCTCTAGCTTTCCAGATCCCATGCCTAGCAGCAGAATTTGAAGGAGGGTAATGCCATATACTATACAGAAAGATCAGGCTGGCAATCACTTAGGCAAATTTGACATACACAGATCCATGGAAGCAGATGGGACACACCTGGATATCCTGACAAAGCTGAAAAAAGCCATTTTCCGACATTTTCAAGAGGTTATGGTATTCACAACAGGTTTCTGAGCACTGAAAAAGGGAAAACATCAAAAACACTCTGAAGAAAGACAAAAACTTAGATTGATGTAGGAAAGTACAACCTAGTGAGCCTTACCCTAGTGTTCAAGAAGACTATGGAATAAATAAACCTGGAAACCTGTCCAGGCACAGGAGGTTCAAGTGGCAACTGGGAATAGCCAGAATCAATGTCAAATCATATCTGACTAAACTGATGGCCTAAATGAGATGCTAGCATAATAGAAGAGGGGAGAACAGCAAGAGGATAGCAGAGGGACACCAAAATGATTGGAGGTGAGCATGACATCTGAGAAGCAGATGAGAAAGCGGAGGTTTTTCAATCAAAAGAGCAGGTATCACATTACTCCCTTAAACTGACATAGATTTATAGAAACTACAGACCAGAATCTTCATGGGGGTATACAGAGAAAGGATAACATTCCATGGATAAAAGTTGCAGCAAGGAAAAAATTTGGATAAAAGACTTTTTTTTTTTTTTTCCCAAAAAATATAATTTTCAGAACAAGTTATACAGAAAGGCTGGGAAATTGCTGTACTTGAAGGTAGACAAAAAAAAAAAAGAAGCAAGGCCTTGAACTAGCTGTTCTGCAATGAAAGCAGGACATGTGCAAAGCAAGACATTGTACTGAAAGACTTCTACAGCTATAAACATCCAAGACAATTCCAAAACAATACAGCCACAGAATCGCACTCAACACCTCTCCTCATGCAGACCCTACGTACTGGAAGACTGCTAAAAAGTCTCAACAGACACTTCTCTTCTCTAGGCAGAACAAGCCCAACTCTCTAAGCTTGGCCACAGAGCAGAGGTGGTCACTCTGGCTGCATGCAGACAGCAGCAGAGGCCTCAAGCAGACCTACCAAAGGCTCTCAGAAAGGTCAATGGAGAGCTGTCCACATCTTCTGTAGAATCGCTTCCGGTCTTAGGCAGTGGACATCCCATGCAGTAAAATCGTAATAGAGACCAGTGCTGCAGTCCACCTGAAGCTCAGGGATGACGAGGTGCTTGCTTGGATGAGCAAGAATGACATTTTGGAGAAAACCTTGACCAAATGCCTCATTTT
>VZTM01025532.1:0-14632 GCA_013400555.1 Jacana jacana
ATACTGAAGGTAGTACAACTAACTGAACTAAGACTCAATTAACAGTTTGTTTGTTGTATAAATATGTATAAACTTCCATCAAAAAATCTATCACTTAGAAAAATGGCAAAGCATAAGATTCAATGCATTATTCTGAGAACAAAGATAAACAAGGAATACCTTCAGTAGGAGGAGGCTGATTAAAGATACGAAGGCTATTAAAAAAATATAATCACTGAGTGTGTGCAAAAGGCTCAGCTCTATGTGTAAAACAAGAAAGTTCAGCTTGTTAAGAGTTCAGGGAAAAATTCCTAAATTAAAAGATAAAGTCAATGACATAGTCAGAATTTAATTGGATTTTCAGAAAGCTATTAGGAAGGCCACTCAGTCAAAAGAGTCTAAATAGGAAAAAGTAAAACCAGTTAAGGAATTTG
Source organism: Jacana jacana (assembly GCA_013400555.1). Taxonomy (NCBI): domain Eukaryota; kingdom Metazoa; phylum Chordata; class Aves; order Charadriiformes; family Jacanidae; genus Jacana; species Jacana jacana. The sequence goes on from VZTM01025532.1 coordinate 414, forward strand.
AAGATAGAATAATGAACTTGCTAGTAACAGAATATTTTTCACTGAATTGATGTAAAAGCATTTTATCACAGTTCTAATATATAGAATATAAAACCACCATAGATATATGTGTGCAAGTATATTATGCACAGATGTAGAGAATGGATTTGTATATTAATTGCAAAGTACAAATTTAGCATAGTACAATAAATTCTTACCATATAGCAACTAGTCATATTTTTTTTCCATTTTTCTTTGAAGATTTAAATAAACAAAAATTATCATGAAACTTTTGGGTTTTAGTTTGGTTTGGTTTGGTTTTTTTTTTGGGGTGGTGGTGGATTTTTTTCTTTTTTTTTTCTTTTTGTCAACTCTGAAAGCCTNTCTTTTTTTTTTCTTTTTCTTTTTTTTTCTTTTTTTTTTGTTAATGAGTCCTTTGGCTTAATGAACTTTTCTGGTCACCAACACACTAACATTTGCATAATTTAGCCTTTAAAAGTTTCCAAATAAGCTTTCCCATTCCTGAAAACTCCTACATGTAAATACATGTTCATTATTAAAAAAATAGCACATAATAGTAATTTTGTTATAACAGCTTTGCTTGTAGATTTAACTAGGTTATGAAAAATAGAAGCTCACTATTTGCAAAGTAATGAGTAATTTTTGGGTATATCTCACTTCAAAAGAGTAACAGGAGGTATTTTAGAAGTTTAGTCTTACCTGTTTTGAGTTGCAAAGAAAAAGAAAAAAAAAATCTGTTTACATCTGACACTTGCTGCTATTCAGAAATTATTTCAGCATACTGCATCATTCTGCGATTGCAAATTTTGTCATTGCTATTGCTCACACTGCATAGCAATGACACATTTCAGAAAAATAAACTCCATACACTATAGAATTTTTTAAAAAAAATATATATAACTAATGCACTGAGAGTATACGGAACAGCAAACAAATTCTAATATTGGAAAAAAAAAATCACACTGAAATTTTTCATATTAAGGTCTTTCATTTTTGCATTTGCTTAGGTGGAGCTGGGCAGCACCAAGAAGGACTGTCAGTGCTCTCAGGGTCCTGAGAAGATGTCTTAGCTAACAGTTGTCTCACACCAGGTTTCAGCAAAAGTCGTCTATGTATCACTGCCTGCCCAGAACACCTTTTGAAGTGATAACTGGAGAGGAAAGGATTTCTTTTAATGATCCAGTTCAGGATAATGAACAAATCTATTTGTATTTTTTCCTTTTTTTCCCTGCTATGCTCAAACGTACAATAATCTGAAGTTAAATAAAGCTGATGATCTGGCTCAGAATAGCATCACTTTGATGAACACTTTATAGAGACCCAGAACACTCATTTCAAGACAGACACAGTTCTCTTAGAGATTTTCTGGCTCTCAATCGGTTTCAAAATATGAGCTGACCCAGTAGTCTCCAAAGCATGCATCCCAGGGACTGAGTAAGATAACCCACTGTGGTGCGGGAATAAAATACTAGAACTACCATTACATATGTATATAACATAAATAAACATATACTAGGGAGGTGTGCTCAGAAATTTTTACTGATAAGGGTGCTTTATCAAGAACCTTTGGAGACCACTGAACTGAACCTATGACAATGAAGCTCTGTCCCATTCTAAAGAATGTATGAAAAAGGTATCATTAACACAGACACTTTTAATGTAGTATTTAAAAAGGCATGGAATTTTTTAATAAAATGTCCCACCTGAAGTCTACTTGTAAAAATTTAACTGTTAGTATTTTAAAAATATTGTTAAATATTGTACTAGCAATTCTTTATAGGTAATACTTTATGTGAGAAGCAGATCTAACAGCGCTTTCTCTGGTTACCTCATAATTAGTCAAATCTATAAACTTGGTTAACTTATTGACTAAGGCTGGTCTCAGTGGCAAAAGAAAAAGCTGATTTTGCTAACACTCTAATTTAAAATTCCATCACATCAGAAAATAATGATAACCATGCTGTTAGGTAGCACTTAATAGAAAAAGAACACTGAAAAATATCGTTTGTATTCAAAAAATATGATACAAAAGGAAGAATTTTTTTGCTAGAATACTCTATGATTTTTGTAGCGTAGCTTCTTTTAGTAGCAAACCCAAATTAATTCCACCATTAATTCTTGTATTTGTCTTGGGATTTCTGGGCATATGTTTTGGTCTATAGGACAACAAAAGAACACTGCAGCAAGACCCATTAATTTAGTGCCTCCAAATGGTAATTCTTCCTGTAGTGTACACTCCATAAAACAGGCAGCTCTGCCAATCTGAAAAGGAATGGAATGACTAGCTACTCACACAATTGAATATTACTCTTCAGAAGAAAAACCTACAATTTGTGAAGAGAGACTGAGTTATCTGAAGTAAAAGCTTGAGTTGTAGGCCCCAATAAATTGAAGGACATTCAACTGATAGAATATATTAGTTTTTGTGAAAGCTATACACAGACTAAACAAACTGAACATAAATAATAATTGTATGCAAGCAATTTGCTTGCATTGTTAATATGTTGAACTCAAGAGCTTAATGCCAACATAATGCTTTTTCTTCCTGTTAGTATCAAGTAATTAGGAGTTTTAGCTAAGAGTCATTGAAGAACGAACAAAATGTAGTTCATTTTTGTAAGATTAGAAGACATCAGAGTGCCAATGTACACAGTATACATGGTTATAATCTGAAAATAAATTACTAAAGTATGTATTTCAGCAAATACTTTCTCTGGAATATTTTGCAATCTCTGCTTCTTCTTAAGTGCTGGACAGAATTAGACTTTGAGTAAGTTTTTTGAAGAGTTTTTTTGTTTGTTTATTTCAAACTTGTATCATTTATATTCCCTGTGAATTTTTTGAGATAGAAATTTGAAGACAAAGAAATGTAAAAGAGCAGACATAAACCCTCTTAACTAGAATGGATGAGGGTTTCACTAACTGCCTATCTAGGTCTATGAGCAGCTCTTCACTGCTGGAATTTTACTGAAATTAAATGCTGCAGATGTGATATTTCCATCTAACAATGTCACATTATACTGTTAGTCAGTTAAGGTGACCGACAAAGAAGGAAAAAACAAGACACAAAAGGACTTCACGAGGTAAAAAGAGTACATTTTGAACATGCTTCCCACATTCTTCTTTTAGGAAAGGAAAACATTTAATATAAATTGGGATAGAAATCTGAGGTATCACCTCACAGTTAACAATTAGCATCAACTTTTAGGAAAAAAAATGTCAATCAAATATTGTTGTTTTGCAAAGCAGGAGGGAAAGACTTTTGGAGAAGAAAAGATCTAGTTAACAGTTTTAAACTCTGCCCAAAAAATTACAAGTAAATTTAGACAAATTTTCTAGTTCTGTGGGAAGATAATTACAGCAGAATCTTTCAGCTTTATTGGGAAGAAACAGCTATTACTGTAAATGCTGGCAAAGACACGGGACAACTTGCAACTTTTTCATAGAACTGCACTCGTAAGTATTGACATTTGTTAAACTACAGCACCGTCTTTAAAGATATTCTGTATTTCATCTTAGAAAAAATCTAGCTCAGTTATTGGGGTGTATGTCATTCTCTCTATACAGGGATAGCATTCCTTAGACTTCTTCCTTTATGTCTAAAAATGAAGTAATGTTTGTTACCTTATCTTGGAAGGTGAATAGTCAAATAGCTGTACACTTCACAGATTTTTCCACAACAACAGATACTCCTGTCAAGTTGGCACAATGTCTGTGCAGATTTTTTGAGTAACATTTTTGTCTCAACTCTCATTTCTCATGCACTATCCTAGTTTCAAATGCTCCAAGATCTTTGTTCTTTCTTTTCGCACTTTAACTAGGCAATACCCTAATCCACAAGTATATTTTCTTGTAAATTATTAATTTTAATTATTGGGTTTCAAAATTTCTTTTGGTACTCATAGGTGCTCAGGTCTTCCGAACATGAGATCATGCATTTCCATACAGAGCAGTTTGCTACGTCTATTTGCTTTATTTATTCTTATTTACAAGTCATGGTGACCAGGAGCACTGCAAATAGGGTGGGACATGGCACATCAGCAGGGGCCTGGTGCAGCAGTTTGCACAGCATTTCATGCATTAAGGATGTGCTGGAAGGGCACTGTAGTTCTGCCAGCTTGACCAGGGAGCAATGGTTCTACCCATCAGAAAGCCATGGCCTCTCTAAGCTCTGCACCCTCCACGTCTGACGCAGCTTCCCAGACAGAGCTCCAGTGGGAAGATGCTGCCACTCAGGTCAGGTTGCAGAATGTGCCCTGCTCCTACACCAGTACCAGATGGCAGAAGTGAGAACACCTGAGGGAGGTGGGCCCAGGCAGAGGAACTCTGCTAGTGTCAGAGCTCTGGGAGGAGATGAATATGTTGAGTATCAGGGAGTATGAGAGAGGTATGCTACTGGAATCACACCCTGCCTCCCTGTTGACAGGCCCAACAGGCACACACAACACATGATAGAGAAGATTCCCTGTTCTTTCTCTGCCTGGCTGAACACAGTGACTTAAGGGATAGGGAGCAACGGCAACAGGTTCCTGCCTGGTGCTGCTGCCACATCTCTGTGACTGCCCCACCTCCCAGACGCCTTGCATAATCTGTATAGGGCTTTGCAAGTGGAACTGTACAATGATGAGGATGATGGTTCATCTAAATTAGAGGAGATGCCAAGGTTAAGCTGTGTTATGCCCTGAGTCATAACTGCTTCCATAGAGAAAAAAGGACACATTACTTTCTTCTGAGGGGAACAGAAGGCCCAATACACAGACTGGACCCACATCTCTAGGAAGTCTGATGCCTCCTCAGAGCCTGGGTTAATGTGTGAGGAGAAAGCTTCCTACCCTGGTACGAGCCTTGGACTATTATCCATTATTGATTTTTTAGGCAGGCAGTGATGAAGTTGCAACAAGAAGTCCAAGGGCTATCGAGGGAGACTTTAGGGCCTTGGGATGACCAGTTAAGGGATCAGGACCACAACTAAAATTTTTCTCTGTCCTTCCATACCATACCACATTTGAGTAAAAATGTTTTCACATCTACCAAGACTTCTACTTAAAGACTTAAAAATAATTTAGAAAGACTATTTATTTCTGTTTCATAATACCTTTGTGAGCTGGAAAGACATGTAACTGTTGGAGAAAGGTTATGCCTGCTCAAATAATTATTGACTGTTTTCATGTGATCTATATACGTAGCATTAGACAATAGAAGGTACGGGACAAGTCCTGGAATTACTCATTAAAATATTTTGATGAACATCAACAAAGTATCAGTGGCAAGCAGGGAAAACAAATTTCTGGCATTAACATGTAAAACACTGAATTTCATTTATTAATTTAGATTATGTTTGGCTAAAACTATGGTAATTTCTCCATTCCGTGTTACCTATTGAATAATAAAAGAATCATGTGGACATCATGTAATAATATAATATATAGCCATGGCCTCCGATGCATAATGGTATTTTGAGATTTCCTGTAATGTGGTAATTCTTTACTGTAGAGTAGGGTCTTTACTCTGAGGGTGGTGGAACACTGGAGCAGGTTGCCCAGGGAGGTGGTTGAGATATTCACTGGAGATATTCAAGGTGAAGCTCAACGAGGCCCTGGGCAACCTGATCTATTTGGGGGTGTCCCTGCTGACTGCAGGGAGGTCAGACTAGATGATCCTAGAGGCTTGAACCATTCTACGATTCTATAACATTAACTGTCTATCTCTGTGTTAAGACCTAGTTCTTACATGGTACTTTCCAGACCAGGGCATTTGTAAAGAATTTTAACAACTCAGTTCTCATTTTTCTCTTTGTCACCTACAAATATCTGGGCATATAAACTAGGCCTCCTAGATAATAAGTACTGTAACAGTCCATTTTGTTTAATGAAAACCTTGTTCCAGCATGGCTGCAGAAGTCATTAAACTTACTTGGGTATATTGTTTAAGCTTTACTACCACCTATGTATAGAAGATATATTCTCAGTGCTTCATGAGGGTTTATTTTGATGCTTATGTCATTACAGAAGTATTAAAAAACTGTTCAAGTTCTATTTTATACCTTAGTTAGTCAGTTACAATGTACAAGCCATAAACTAACAGTAATGAGTTTTGGTGATCATTTCTTTAAAGTAAATTCAAAATACTGAGGTTTTGAGGAGTCTTCTCAGATTTTCCCTATTAGTAGCATTATATGTATTCACAATTGCTTACCATTCCAGTTGAAAAGGGAATATTTTTAATGTTGCATCTCATTAGTTAAGACACTGGGTTATATTTAAGCTACTTGAATGTAATCTTTTCTTCAAAGTCCTTTTGCAGGATTATGTAGTAGTTTTCTTTAACTTAACAGAAAAGTGTGATGCATAGCATTAAGAATATTCAAGGACAGTAGTTGTATCTACGTTTAAAAGCCTGATGATAGCAATTTTTGATTAGTTAATTTTATATAAAGCTATCTTCTTCTGTTCAAAGCATTCAATTTTCCTGGACAATAGAAGCAGTGGTATGTTTATCTTGCTAATAGTGTTTCAGTTATGTGACTTCTGCATTAATAAGACTTTCACCACATAGCATACACTGCAGTTCCAATTATAAACATGACACTAAGCGAACTTAAATTCATAAATAATAAGTACAGGCTTTTGTCATTTGAGATTTAAGCATACGCTTTGTTATTCTTCATTCCTTGGTTCAGAAAAAATACAACTCTTCTCAAATTATGTATTGCCATAGGCTTATATAATTTTGGTTTTGTTTCTGAAGGAGAACATGGGATTTTACATCCTAATTTTATTTCACGTGAACTATACCTATGACTTTAATGTGCAAGTAGGAGAAATAGTAAAGAAAAGAAAAAAAAGAAAAAAAAAGCTTAAAGGAGGACAGTATTTTACTTCTGAAGAGGACAAAGCAGTCTAAGCAACTTGATATGGTCAATAATATGAAAATTGATTGTGTTGAAAACTTAATATAGAATTATTTAATTTCTAGCCACTGCCAACAGAGAGAAAATAACCAGTACAATCAATACTGTCTTGGCGCATGGCCAGGCTTGGAGGGAAATGGTAATTCCTGTTGTGGTGGGGAAAAAAACCAAAAGCCCTCTTATTTTTCCCGTGGATTTTTACTGAGGACATTTTCCTATGTTTAACACCTACTGAGAATGGTAAAAGGATCAGATAGTATCGGAGAATTTATCAGATATTTAGTTCCTTTGTCACTCTTCTGTTAGATAACCAGTTTTATAGACCTGTAATCAAAACAGTATATGGGACCATAATGGATATTTTTCTTCTTTATCAGATGGCAAAATGTTTTCTTTCAGTATCTCTTCATCCTTTTTCATAAAGGACAGTCAAGGGTGGTTATCCCCTACCTCTACTCTGCCCTGGAGAGGCCACTTTTGGAGTACTGTGCCCATTTCTGGGCTCCACCATGTAAAGAAATACATGGAACTAGACTGGAGAGAGTCCAGCGGAGTGTTAACGAAGATGACAGAGGGACTGGAGCATCTCTCTTGTGGAGGACGGCTGAGAGATCTGTGTCTGTTTTGCCTGGAGAAGAGAAGACTGAGAAGGTATCTCATCAATGCTTATGCTGGCAGGGAAGAAGACTGGCCTGGTTAAAGAGATAGCTTTGGCTGGAATTCAGGAAGAAAAGGAAAGTTTAGAGCCTATGGAAGACTACAAAGATTTCAAGAGGCTATGCAGAGAGAAAATCAGAAGGGCTAAAGCCCAACTAGAACTTTGTCTGGCTACTGCCATAGAAGACAACAAAAAATGTTTCTATAAATATATTAACCAGAAAGGATTAAGTAGCATCTCCATCCTTTACTGCATACAGGGGGGAAACATAATGACAAAAGATGAGGAAAAGGCTTAATGTCTTCTTTGCCTCAGTCTTTACCAACTGACCTTTACTTTACTGACCATTTATTCTCGGAGTGCCAGCTCCCTGAGCTGGACAACAGGGATGGGGGGCAGAAGGAACACACCATAATTCAGGAGGAAATGGTTGGAGCTGCTACACCACTGAGAGTCACACAAGTCTATGGGGCCATATGGGATCCCCCCAGTAATTGATCCTCCGCTCCAGTACTGAGGGAGCTGGTGCTCACCAAGCATCTTTCTATCATTTATCAGTAGTTCTGGTTAACCACAGAGGTCCCAACTGACTGGAGATCAGCAACCGTGATGCTGACCTAGGGAACTACAGGTCTGTCAGTCTGATGTCAGTGCTGGCAAATGTTATGGAGCAGATCATCTTGAGTGCTATCATACAGTACTTACAGAACAGCTAGACAGTCAGGTTCTGTCAACAAGGATTCATGAAAGGCAGACCCTGCTTGACTAGCCTGACCTCCTTCTATGACAAGGTAACCCACTTAGTGAATGAGGGAAAGGCTATAGATGTTTACCTGGACTTTAGTAAAGCCTTTGACACCATTCCTCATAGCATTCTCCTGGAGAAACTCTCTTATGATAAGCAGCTAATGGTACTGTGATTGTTTAGGCAGCAGAAAAGGAGGCTCAGCTGAGACATTAATACTCCCTACAACTACCTGAAAAGAACTTGTAGCAAAGTGGTCATCAGTCTCTTCTCCCAGGTAACAGGCAACAGGACAAGAGGAAATGGCCTCAAGTTATGCCAGGGGAGGTTTAGATTGGATATGAAGAAAAAAAAGGGGTTATCAAGCATTGGAACACGCTGACCAGGGAAGTGGTTGAGTCACCATCCCTGGAGTTATTTAAAAGATGTGTAGATGTAGTGCTAAAGGACATAGTTTGGTGGTAACTTGGCAGAGCTAGGTTAACAGTTGAACTTGATGATCCTAAAAGTTCTATCCAATCAAAGTGATTCTATGATTCTATAAATATCTGAAAGGCTTTGTTCATGAGGATGAGTCCAGACTCTTTTCAGTGGTGCCCAGTGACAGGACAAGGAGCATTAGGCACAAACTGGAACACAGGAACTTCCATCTGAACATGAGGGAAAACTTCTTTATTTTGAGGGTGACAGAGCACTTGAACAGGCTGCCCACAGAGGTTATGGAGTTTCTATCTCTGGAGATATTCAAAACCTGCCTGGATGCAATCTTGTGTAAGTTGCACTAGGTGAACCTGCTCTAGCATGAAGGCTGGACTAGATGATCTCCACAGGTCCCCTCCAACTGCTACCATCCTGTGATTTTGTGACAAGTTTTTCTCACATTACCTTGGAAAATTAATAAATGCAAATAAGTAGGTTAAAACAAAAATGTTGGTAATCAGCACCTGTGAACTGAGAACTGAATCACGAGATGAAGGGATGAGATGGAGAATGGATGGAGGATGGATGGAGGATGGCACTGCTTCTAGAACATGAAGCAATACATCTCTTTACTGCAGTTAATGGGTCTTTGTTAGTTCATCAAGAATTTTCCTTTTCTCACTACACATCAAATTTGAAAAAGTTAGAAAAAATTCTTCACAAATAGCCTAAAGCACACAAAACTATTCTACATCTGCAATTCTTCTTCAGAATTTCTTTAAACACCTTTATGTGATTAGCTGATAATTATCTTCACTTGGGAAGATTTAGTTATTCTACATGTGCAAAACTGAATGAATACTAAAAGTATATTGAATTTGCTAAAATGACAATAGCAAGTCCATGTTTTATATAAAAAAGCACCAGTGAATTGACTAACAATATAATTGATGACTGTAAGATAATGTAATGAATGTGTAATACCAAGCTATCCAAGGAATAGTCTCCCTAAAAAAGTGTCTAGATTTCATACCATAATAAAATTTTTACGATGACAGATTTTCTCTCCACACAACTTTCAGAAATCATCACTACATTTTTTCTCTCAGCTTTGAAGGCACTTAAATTAGTCTGTAATATTAATTATATATCTAATATTAATTAATATAATCTAATCGCTCTCCACCCTGTATATGCCATTTTTTTCATGCTCTTAGGGACTCAGCTGACTTTGCTTAAAGGCAGCTCTGATGTGGTGCCACTGTGAACAAGTATCAGCCTTTTGGAAAGTGTGTATGACGAAGAGCTATGGTAATTATTAGTCCTTACTCCACTCAGGAGCTGCATTTGACAGCTTAGACATGCAGGCCTGCCTGAGCTACTCTGCAGAGTGCCTTTGGGAAAGTAATAGAAGATTGGCAAAGAGGACTGTCAACACACTCAGTTGTTGTTTAGTTTTGTGTCCTCAACCAGTAGAACATCTGCACTGCACTTAGATAATGTAGGCCTGGGACGGACTCAGGGGCACCTTATCGAACACACATGAGATTCTTGCCCTGCTGTTGAAGAGATCAAAGCACAGTGGAAAACTCTGCCTGCTGGAATCCTTGAAATACAGGCCAGAACAGCAAGCATGAGTGCTCTTGCTCTCTTACTCCCTTGCTCACAAGAACTTGCTAATAAGGACTCTTTCGCTCAACGGTGCCTGTGTCCTGGGCTTGCCTGCCTGTGCCCGGGTGCTGCTTCAGAGATTCCCTGATCCATGAGGTATTGAGACTAAATCTGCGTTTTGCCTTTAATCTGTGGTTTTGTGGATGTTCCTGCATCCTGTCTGCATCAGCTCACACAGTGCCAACATGTGCAGTCAGAGAAACAAGCAAGACCAGAACTTCACACTTAGTAAAAGAGTTATGATCTCATTGGAATTACAGAAATGCAGTATGACAGCTCACATGGCTGGAGTACTGCAATGGACGGTTACAAGCTATTCAGGAAAAGCAGAAAGGGTAGAAGAGGAATGGTTGGCCTCTGTAAAATAGAGTGTTGATTGCAGGGAGTTTATCAATGTAAACTCTGTAGAGTACTTTTGTTTCAAAATCAGTGAGATCTCTGTCAAATAAGATCTCATGGTAGGTGTCTGCTATAAAATACTTGATCGAACCAAGCCTTCCCCAGATAACTCACAGAAGCCTTGGGTCTGCAGGTCCTGGTTCTCCTAGGAAGCTTCAACTCCCCTGATACTTACTAGAAAACCAACACTGTGACGCATAAGCAATCTATGAGATTTTTGTAGTGAACTTTGGACACACTTGCAAAATGAGCCAAACAGGAGTGATGCTTTTATAGACCTACTCTTCAAAACTAAGAAAGATTTATTTGGAGTCATGACCCTCATGACAGTGTTGGCCTTTGCTGCAGTGAGCACAGCATCACAGAGTTTAAGATGCTAAATGGCATGAGAAAGACAAGTAGCAAAATAAAGCTGGAGTTCAGAAGTCCAGTCTAACTGGATTAACCTGATTGCCTCACGTGATGAGAAGAGCATGAGAAGAGAGCTATAGACATATTTTAGCTTGAAATTAGGAAGATGTCTGACAGTGTCCTTCAACACTTTTTTCATTTCGCTTTAACACTGTCATAAAGCATGTTTATGACAGACAGACCACAAGATGTTTGGAAAAGTAGCTATACTACAGAGTTCAGAGGATGGTGGTTAAGGGTGAGAGTCAAATTGTCAGACAGTTACGAGTGGGGGTCCCCATGGGTGAGTAATGGCTCCGATAGCATTCATTATCTTTAAAACTGGTTTGAATTATGGGAATGAATGCACACTCATCAAGTTTGCAGAGGCAGGACAGATAGTCTGGAAAAAAGAGCCACTATAGAAAAAAACTGTAGCCGTCTGTAAGACTAGGCCAACAAGAATCACATAAGTTTTAGCAAGGATAAATGTAAAATCCTACACGTGGGATAAAATAAGCCCCAGGAGCAGTGCAGCTGGGTGCTGTCAAGGAAGAAGCTCTGCTGACAGGTACTTGGGAGCCTTGGTGGACAGGAAGCTGAACAAAACCCAGCAATGTGACTTGGCTAAAAGGCTGACAAACTGTCCTGGGCTGTATCAGTAAGAACCGAGCCTGCAGATGAATTAATGTGCTGCTTCTACTCAGTACTCATTAGGCAACGTACTGAATTCTGTCTATTTCTGGTTCCTCCAAGTTTAAAGAGATGTTGAGAAATTTGAAAGCTTTGAAACAGCAGGAAGATTGAAGAACTTGACAGATGAAGAAAGTTTAAAGGAACCAGGTTTGTTCAACCTGGAGGCCAGAACACTCAAGAAAGAATCTAATCACAGTCTTTTGGTATCTAAAAGGTAGTTACAGAAAACATTGAAATACTCTTTTTACATGGATGCATGGAGACAGAATGAAAGGCAACAACAACAAGTTTCTTGAGGGAAAATTCTGTCTGGATATAAGTAAAAATTCTCCCTTGTAAGAACTATTCAACATTGGAACAGGTTGTTGAGAGAACAGTCTTCACTGGCAATAGTGAAGACTTGGCTTGAGACAACCATGGATTACATAACCTAAGGCTCTGTTTGCAGCAAGAGATCAGATAATTTCCTAATGTCCTTTCCAGCCTAGCCTGCTATGACCCTATGATCCATGTCTCTGTGTTAAAAGGAAAGAATAGCTGAATGGAGTCTCACAGAGGTTTGTTCTCAGTCAGATTCATTTAGTGTTTTCATTAACACCTTGGACATCAGAATTCAGTGAATACTTATTAAATCTACACTGAGCAAAATGCTGGCAAGGACTGTGAATATATTAGCAAACACAATTAGAATTAAAAATGAGAAACAGAAGAAATGATATTAAAATAGGAAGCAATTCAGTAGAGATAAGTTTAGGACAAAGCACAAAAGCAAGAATAATCTATTCACAAATGCAGTATAAGAAGCAAGTCATTCCGCAGCAAGTCTTTGGGGGTTATGGTAGCTTAGAAACATAACCTGAGTAAAAAATATCCTACCTTGATGAAAAGACAACCAAACTGGAAGATATGCATATAGTTACAGGTAGAAAAATGTGTAAAAATGTGAGAAATAATTCCTCTTCACTAAGCACTGAAAAAGCCTGTTCTAAAATACTAAGCTCTTTTTTAGAAACTATATTTTAATAAAGACATGGACCCATTGGAAAAGTGTTGAAAAAGGCTGGAGATCTATGTGACTGATGACAAAGAACTGACTGAACTGCTGTGGTTAGTTTAAAGAAGAGTAGGTTTTCTTAAAGTATACAATAAGCCATTCAAAAGGTGAATTAAATAACCTGCTCTGTCTATAGAAGAACCAAATGAAATAAATTGTTTAAGAACAGCAATAAGTATTCACATTTGAATTAGAAAAAATCTTCTACTTGCAAGGCTAATGAAGGACTGGAGTGCTTGTGTAGGATCTTCCCACTTTCCTTGGAAATACATGTTAGACAAACATCTGGGAACAAATACAGCTGGAGAAATAAAGTAGCGCTGACCTGTTAGGACAACTTTCAGCCCTATTTATCTATGATGTGTTAACTGTATGTATGGGTGTATTTATACATATTATGCATATATCATTACTCGGCATCACATTTAAGAGATTCAGATATGTGTTTGCATTTCAGAGTAGTGAGGCAAAGATGGTTTTTTTAAAACTGTACAATAGGTCCGTAAATGTATTTCCAAAGGCAATATCTAAAATTAATTGCATACATTCTGTTAATCAAACCATGTTAAACAAATTAATGTTAGCAATCTATGAAATGAAAGATACAGAGTCCATGAATTCATTGTTTCTAAAATCACTTTAGTCAGTTAAATGAACAGAACAAAATAGCAATATGAAGCAAAAAACACCTGTGTTCTAAATTTGTCAGAACCCAATTCAAACACATGTCATTTTACCTTTTCCTAGTAATAATCCAAATTAGTTTGTAGCCTTCCTATTTATTACCTGATCATGATTTAAACCATAAATCGTGTCTCCTTTAGGTTTTTTAAGATACAAAGAATTATTTCAAAACCACTTTTTTCTTCTCCTACAGATTAGATAAGCTTGTCCAAAATACTGTATTTGTTGCAGGACTTGTTGCTGAGTTGCCAGCAAACTTACAAAAGGCAGCATTCATAAATGTTTCACAAGGTCTGAGAAACAAGCAAGCAGAAAACGGCAGGCATGAAAATAAAAAGGCTAATCGACCAACTGTGAATAGATCTATCTGTTTCATTTCCTGAAACATAAATGAGAGGAAGAGATTTATCAACTGGCAAATAGTTTCATAAAGTAAATAATTGTCTCTGGTTAAGCAAGTTGGCTTTGTAATAATGGCATTGCCCTGTAGAATAATACTGAATCCCATGGAAGACAAATAAGTAGGGTCTCCATTCTGAAGTGTTTAAACTTTCATTCTTGAATGAAGTCACAGAGAAGTTGAGGTAAGCAG
>VZTM01025533.1:0-26314 GCA_013400555.1 Jacana jacana
ATTGTATCTATTTCATTATTTTTTTAAATTATAGTATTAATATTTCATTAAAGTAGTTTAGTTCATTCTAAACTCAAATCTCCTTATGTCTTCCTCTCCTTTCTTACTGGGAGGAGGAAGGGCCATCTGTCAGTCTGGGTTTGGTAAATTAGGCTAAAACCACAACAATGACCCAAGCAATGCCAGGAGCAGAGAACAGCAAATATGGGGCAGACAAGGCAGTGTGGGGGGAACACAGAAGGTTAGGTTCAGGCCTGGGGGCATGCAAAGCCCCTGGCCCACTTTGCTGCTTCTCAGGGTACTCAAACTGTCCCCCACTTGAGCTGAAGACAGGAGAAGTACCATCAGGCATGAGGAAGATGCTTCCACTACAGGAGCAAGGCTCAGAGACTCCAAAGAGAATAAATTGCCATGGATGCTCATGCCACCCATTAGGATGGATCCACCTACGTTCTAGGGGATGTGCGATTCACTCCATGAATTAACTCCATAGCAATCCCATTCCTACTACAGCAGATGACAGTGATGTACCCGAAACTGTCACTCATCCTTTAGCCTACACTTCATGGAGTTAATTCAGCGCTTCAGTTACTGTCACTATACACTGTTAAGTTTCTTTTCATTCATATTTTTACATCCACATGTATATTTGATATGGGCTAGTGCCAGGGAGCCACCAATGGCAAGGAATCCTTGTTAGGTTTGTTTGCTAACTTCAATGTCCCATTATATCCAGGGGAAGGGACAAAGAAGTACGTCCCTATGACACTTTATGTTGGTATGATAAAACATACAGAGGTGCTGTGAAGATATCACAGGTATCTTCAGGTAAATATGGGCTTGTTATTCCTTGAGAAATAAAACAACTAGCTAATAGTTAGGGGTGATGACAGCTACCTTGGGTTTTCTGTCAGCTCCTCCTCAGCCTCTAACATGCTTTGCTGAGAGGAATAACTGTGTCCAGTTCTGGGCCCTCCAGTTCAAGAAGGACAAGGAACTACTGGAGAGAGTCCAGCAGAGACTACAAAGATGATCATGGTAATGGAGCACCTCTCTGATGAGGAAAGGCTGAGAGACCTGGTTTTGTTTAGCCTGGAGAAGAGAAGACAGAGGAGATCTCATAAATGCTTTAAAATATCCAAAGGGCAGGGGGCAAGAGGGTGGGAACAGGCTCTTCTCAGCAGTGCCTGATGACAGGACAAGGTGCAACGGACACAAGGGAGAACACAGGAAATTCTGTCTGAAAACGTGGAAAAACTTCATCACTGTGAGGGCGCCAGAGCCCTAGAGGAGGCTGGCCAGAGGGGGTGTGAAGTCTCCTTCTCTGGAGACATTCAAAACCCACCTGAATGCATTCCTGTCCAGCCTGCTCTGGGTGACCCTGCTTTGGCAGCGGGGTTGGAGTAGATGATCTCTGAAGATCCCTTCCAACCCCTACAATTCTATGTAATAACAGCTCTTGCCAACTCCTGTCCCTGTCAGGGCCCTTCTTACTGCTAAGCCTGTCTGTCACTGCTTTCCTTAGCTAGAGACAATTCAGTCCCAAAGTTCGATCCACAGCTGAAACAGGGTCTCTGCTAGCTACTCTTCTAAGGCATACCTGATAACATTTGCAGGCAGAAAAGTGTACCCCACAGAGAGCCTGGTGCTTCCTTAAGGCACTGCACATAATGTGTGTACACAGACTGGTGTTAAACGTGCATCCTGGGCAAGCCAGGCCCACCACTCACAAAATAGAAGAGGTATCTTGTTTTCCCAGGAGTCAGGATTTCCAGGAATCTGGCAGATTACCAGAAAAAAGCCGGAGGATGCAAGAATACAGCTACAAGTGGTAATCCAAAGCATCTAGGGTAGCTGAAAAAGGGTTGACGCTTCAGGAGCGGTATGTTAGGAGCAGGTGAACACACAAACCAAATCAAACCAAAACCAGTGCAAGCTCAGGGAGTGCTAGAAGAAATACAAACATCCTAAATGCAGGGCTGTCCCTGGTAATTCACAGGATTGAAAGACGTTGAGAAGGGCAGCCACTAGCACACAGATAATTTTCTCTCATCTGGTTTAGTCCCCCAGCAACACAATTAAAACTTTCCACTGGTTTCAGCCTTTCCCCCAAAACCCATCTAAACACTCCTTTTGTCACTTATGCTACTGTATGCAGCCAGGACCCTCCTCTGCCACACACAGAAACATCCATGGATAGGTACAGGTGACTTGACAGCAATTTTCAGAGCAACAGTTTCATAACCTGGCAGGAGTGTGAAATCTTGGGAGTCCAGATTTCCCAATACGTCTTACAGTGACACCCATTTTTTGTCTAAACATCTTCACCTTCTCCCTCTGGAAAGTGAGGTAAAAGAACTAACGTGTTTAATTCTTCCATCACATTGAATTTGTTATACACCACATTAAATACATTGCAAAGGTTTTTAAGAGGCTCATGAGAATAACTGAACAACTGTGAGTTTGTCAAACTCCCGATTGCAGTTGCTCTGCAGCCAGCAAGTAATCCAGATATGCAACATCTTAAGGGAGACATATCTGCAACATCTTGCCTGAGCACATCCAAAGGATGCCTTGTGACCACCACACTTTGAACATTTTGGTTCTTGCTGGATGATTTGGCCACCTACAACACCAAAGTGCACACTGTGCTGTGGAAGATGATAGTCTATATTTCACCTATAGTGTATGTTAAGCTCAGGAAGTCACAAAGCAACACTGACCTCTTCTTAAGTGGAAGTAGGGTCACATTTCCACCCCACCCCATATGTGCATCAATCACAGAATCATTTGGGTTGGAAGGGGCCTTAAAGATCATGGAGTTTTAACCCCTCTGCCATGGGCAGGGACACTTCCCACTAGACCCACTTTTTCAAAGCCCCATCCAGCCTGGCCTTAAACACCCCCAGGGATGGGGTATCCACAGCTTCTCCGAGCAACCTGCTCCAGTGCCTCTCCTTAGAAGCAGCTCATCTTTTGAACGAGGAGAAATGGGGATGTCTTGGCAACATGGCTCCATCCCATGAAGAACCTGATGGGACTTTTTAAAACACAGCATTGCAGATATTTTAACCAAGCTCCTGTTTGCCATCTGCTCCAATTTGACTACACCGGTTGGCCTTTTGAAAGGTCAACCCTGGCATTGGCACAAAGGCCAAACACCGCTTTCACATGCTTAGCTACAGCCACGCCATGCTTAGTTATACCAGGATACAGACACAGCAGCCACAACAGGCTGGCTCCTCGTTATGGTAATCAGCCATCTGCCAGAAGGCAGAGCCAGCAGTGAGAGCAAGCAGAACCCAGCCGAGGCAGCCCCGTGACACAGTGGGAAATAAAGGGACAAGCCCTTGTCCAGCAGGAGGGGGCACAGCTTTGTGCCACACTCTCAACATCAGCCTCGTCTCTTTGAAGGTATGTCATCTGCTGAGCTCATACATAAATATCTGTCATGATGAACATTCCATATTGGAAAGAGAGATGCCATTTTCTAAGTATGAATTAATCACACTCTGACATTATGTGAGACAGTAAACACTTTGTGTTATATATAATCTAGTATTGCAAAATGAGACACATTCACACCTTCAGACCATATCACAGTATTTATTCTGACACTAACTCGCCTTCTCACATGAGAGGTTTTAACTGTATCTGTAGAAATAGACCCATTTCATAGTATGACTGTGTATACTGGCAGCACATCCTACTCTTAAGGCTACCTTCCAGCCTCATCTATAACCATTCACTTCACTGATTCCCAAGCACTGATGTAACAGGCAGCAGCTTTTTAATATTTAACCTCTTTTTAGAAGCAGAAGGGCTTGGGCTTTCTTTAAGTTCACAGCAGAACTTTTAAAACTTTAAAGAGGTTGGAGAAAGATTGCTATATATGTGTGGAATAAGTGTGCTTTAAGCAGTAGATTCTGCTCACTGCACTGTAGGATATGCAATATGATTTAGTTGTGATATCACTATTTACTATACTTTTATATACTTCACATATTTAAAGTAGCAGGAACAGAAAGATAAAAGCAGCCCAGAGAGAATAGTTAGGTGTGAACTCCATCAGACTCAGTACAAAGGAATCGGTGTTAACAGAGGTCCCGGAGATGGGGCACAGGGGGAGTTTCAGGCAAGGGGTGTCTGGAGTAACAGTCGCTGGATGCTCCTGCAAGAAAAGCCACCACCGTTCAGCCCTTGCTGGTTCACTAGCCACAACAAGCTTCAGCACTGCTGGTTCTGTAGCTGAGAAGATAACTTTTATGAAGTTTTTCAAGAGCCTTTGCAGTCCAGCCAAGAAGTGAACAGAGACTGCCTAGATGAAAGTCAGACACCTCAACATCTTTATTAAATTGATCACAGTGAACAGATCTTTAGAGCGCACAGCTCCTTCCCAAACCAAGGCAGCCAGCAACTCCCAATACCAAGCATTTTCTTCTGCTCTTCAAAAGTGCTTTGATCATCAATAAATTCTGAAATAACTTGTATAATAATTATATGTTGACCTCATTAATGTTTACAAATATGTAAAGTGTGAATGTCAGGAGGATGGAGCCAGGCTCTTCTCAGTGACATCCAATGACAGGACAAGGGGCAATGGGTGCAAGCTGGAACATAGGAAGTTCCACTTAAATGTGAGAAAAAACTTCTTCACGGTGAGGGTAACAGAACATTAGAATGGGCTGTGCAGAGAGGTTGTGGAGTCTCCTCTGGAGACATTCAAAACTCGCCAGGATGCGTTCCTGCATGACCTGATCTAGGTGTTTCAGCAGGGGGATCAGACTTGGTGATCTTTATGGTCCATTCCAATCCCTGATACTCTGTGATTCTGTATATCTTAAGGGAGACATATATCTGGGATTTAGGAGAAATGTCAGGGAGATGACTGGAAGTCGTCTAAGGAAACTAAAGATGCCAGCGTGAAGATTCTCACCTACTTCAAGGGAAAGAAAATTGAAGCCTTCCAGCTTAGGAAGGTAAGACAATTTGCACATACCTATGCCCATAGTGAAGATCTTGGGTAGAAGACAGAACAGAATTATGTCTCTGTTATTCTCATGACATTTACTGTTGCTCAGGTTACTTCTCATGGGTTGAGGCTGTTGTGGAGCTTTGCATGCAAAGAGAAGACAACAAAAACTCAAGCCCAAGAATACCTACCCAGATGTTTCTCTGCTTCTGTGTTTGAGGTTACTGATGTAGCCTGCCACTGCCATATTTTCTGAGACCTTTATAAGTACTGCAATAGCACAGCTTTATATTCTCATTTTATATTTCATAGAATGTTGTGAGTAGGAAGAAACCTTAAATATCATGGAGTTCCAACCCCCTGCCATGGGCAGAGACACCTCCCACTAGAGCAGGTTGCCCAAAGCCCCATCCAGCCTGGCCTTGAACACCTCCAGGGATGGGGCATCCACAGCTTCTCTGGGCAGCCTGTTCCAGTGTCTCACAGCCCTCACAAGAAATAATTTCTTCCTGAGATCTATTCCAAATCTCCCTCCAAAGAGCAAAGAGATCAGATCCATGTCCACGGGAGCACTTTTTTTGGCATATAACCCTCTTCAAAGTAGCGTGTAAGATTAAGGCTCCTATAACCTAAGAGTTACTACAGCAGATCTGTCTAAATAAACTTCAAGAAGCAAAAAGCCCAATAGAATTGGGCATTGCTGCTCAATAACAGTCGATAATGGTTTTATGCCTACATTTTCTCAGATCTGGAATTGGCTGGGAATTTACTACCTCACTTTGGAGATGGACTACACAGCTGAAATGAGACAGTAATGGAGCATTAACAGAATTAGTGCACTGAAAGTGCTTTGTAGGCTGGAGTTAGACATTTTGATCTGGGATGATGGGATCACTTTCCTACAGTAATTAGTGGAGCAACTGACATTAACTCCATAAGTGACCTGCTTGTTGCCACCACTGTGAATCAAAATTAGATTAGCAGCCCCCCTACAGGTGTGGCATGCAGTATGGAGGTTAAAAGCACAAAAAATGCTTCTCTGATTCAAAATGAACCGAACTGCATCAAAAGGATTACAGAGCATTTGGATCAACCGCATGCAGTGAGGATTTGGGAGAGCTCATACAGCCCCAGGGAAGGGAGGTGAGGTGTTGATACAACAGACTTCTTGGAAGTCTAAGTATGGAAATACTTATTCCCAGTTCCTCATGAAGTTTATAGTGATCACAGGTTGCACATGTGCTGCGTTCAAAAACAACACATTAGGGAAAAAAAAAAAAAAAAAAGAAGAGAGAGATTGGCTTGAATAAATCAAAAAGCAAAAAAACCCAGTGCAGGGGTGTGGGTGTGCACTGTAAAAACAGAGTTAGGGAGAATACTAGAAGAATTAATATCTCTCACAATCATATTACACATCTTGCAGTATTTGGTTGTCTGGAGTGATGATCCAAAAAGTCCAGTTGCCATCTAAAACTACCTCACGGTTGCAGAACAAGGCTTCAAGCATAGGGATCTCAAATTGTGTTTCTCTGAATTTAGATTTCTCAGATGGTTTCTGGATAACTTAGGACACACAAAAGATACACTGCCATAGGGAAGAAAAGAATTTCTAATATCAGGAAAAAAAACTAAGCAATAGGCCAGTGGAAGACTGAATTAAGCCATGTTAATTTATGCCCAGCATATCACGCTGTTCAAAATGCATCTATAAATTAACATGGTTATTGGAAATAAATGGTAGGAGCATGGGCAGCATGACAGCTGAAAGCAGCTCCAGTACCACGTGGAAAATACTTATCAATCAGTATTAACACCGGGAGCCCATCCCTGTGACTTTATAGAGCAGAAGATACATTGGATTGGTGGAATACATTCTATTAGAGCTTATTCTAAGAAAGGTTGTTTTGTCTCGAGTTTCTGAACAGCAATACATCAGATTTGCAGTGAAGAGTGTGCTTGAGGTACCAAGACTGACCCTCCTTCCCCAAACCAACCACACCTATAAGTGGCATTGTTTAAAGTATCCACAATCACTACTGTTACCAGTTGAACTGGGTTCGTGTGGAGAGGTAACATGGAGGCTACAAGGGTGGTTTCTCCAAGAAGCTGCTAGAAGCATCCCCCATCCAACAGTGCCAATGCCAGCCAGCTCCAAGGTGGACCAGCTGCTGGTCAAGGCCAAGCCCACCAGGCATGGTAGAAGCACCTCTATGATAACATATTTAAGAAGGGAAAAAAAAAAAACCAGCCTGGGTGGCAGAAGCCAGAAGAGAGGAGTGAGAACATGTGAGAGCAACAGCCCTGCAGACACCAAGGTCAGGGAAGAAGGACGGGTAGAAGGCGTTCCAAGCATCAGAACAGAGATTTCCCTGCAGCCTATGATGAAGACCATGGTGAGGCAAGCTGTACCCTGCAGCCCATGGAGGTTAGTGGTGGAGCAGACACCCGCCTGCAGCATGTGGAGGACCCCACACCAGAGTAGGGAAGAGGTAAAAAAGATTGTGAGTGAAGTTGAGCCCAGCAAGAAGGGAGGGGGGGGGGGAGGGGGTTTAAGATTTAGTTTTTATTTCTCATTACCCTACTCTGATTGGATTGGTAATAAATTAAATTAATTTTCCCCAAGACAAGTCTGCTTTGCCCGTGACAGTAACTGTTGAGTGATCTCTCCCTGCCCTTATCTCCATCTACAAGACTTTCATTATGTTTTCTCTCACCTGTTCATTTAAGGAGGCAAGTAATAGAGTGGTTTTGGTGGGCACCTGGAGTCCAGCCAGGGTCAGCCCACCACACCAATCTACATTTAAGATGAAAGAAGCACAGCAAACACCTTAGGTCTGTAAGAAAAAGTTCTGGTAAAATATTTGCTGCCAACCTGCAGCCAGTGCATCTTTTTAATTCCTCAAAATTCTGTTTAATCATTGTGCTTAATGCTAAGCGGATGGGAAATTGTCAGCCAAACCTGCCTGCCAGACAATAGATAACATCCTGATTTTCCTAATGAAAACAGCTGAAGCACAGCCAGGATTGTTCACAGCAATAAGTGTTATCTAGAGATACTTACTGCTGTGGGGCGAGACAGTAACAGCTATGTGTGTAATGAAAGAATATATGCTTTTTTTGTTCATTAAGAGTTAACACTGCCGCTGACAACAAAAAGGCAAATAGCATTGGGTTGCCTGGCTGTCAGCCACCGTGCAGATTTTGTCACAGGAGCGAGTCAATGACAGCATTCTGCCACCAATTGAGAGCAGGGAAGGAGACCTTTAGGTCTCGTCTTTCAGTATGTGTTTCATTGCCAGAGAGGACAAGCAGGACACACAAGGCAGTGCTGACTTTAAAATATGACCGTCCAGTGTCTTGCAGTGCCCATGTTTGCTCCAGTGGAGATTTTGGGGGGCCCTGTACATGGCAGGCCAGTTGACGGCACTATCAGTGGTGTGGAAATGCTACTCAACTTGGGTCCCTTCCAGTTCTCTCTTTCTTTTTTCTTTTTTTTTTGTTTCTTCTTTAAATACATGCAAAACTTTCACCCTGAAGCCTTTAGTCAGCAAGCGGCGGAAGGAAGAGACAGACTTAGTTTCTAGGTAACGGTGCTATTGAAATCAAGCCCAGCACCGGGGCTGACCCATTTGGGAACTCCAGCAAGACAAGCAGTTATGAATAGAGCCAAGAAGCTGCCGGTACGTGGTCACCAGCCGTACACCCTCTCTTTAATACCCAGGTCCTGCTGCTGGTTTACCGAAGGACAGAGTCCACCTCGAGGAACAGGGCAATTCACCAGAGGCCAAATGCCAAGCTTGATATTATTTACAGTTATTCTAGCTATGCCTCTGGCCTCGGATTCTGCCTGGTGTTATGTTTCCCTTGCTCTGCAGGATGAAAGGCACTACCTCTCCCTCAAAAACAGGAAAAGAATAAGAAAAAGTGAAGCCATAGTTCACTCTGCACAGGTTTTGACATTTTCCAGACCCTTAATCTTGATGCAGCTACCTTTAGTGTAAAAATCTTTAAAGACAAAAAAAAAACACCAAAAAACCAAAGCAAAAACAAAACAACCAAAACAACAACCAAAAAACGCCAAGAGAGTGCCATACTGTTTCCAGGCAAAACCACTGCAAAGTAGCATGGATCTGGAATTCTTGTAATCCTTGAGGAGCTGATAATCATCTGGTAGTGGCTCCCTCTCACATTTAAATAGTCAGAAACGACACACTTCCCCAGCACACCTTACAAAGTAAGGCATGGCTGTGATTGCCAGGTATCTGCCATAACTGTAAATAAATGAGAGTGAAAGCTAAGAAACTCTTAAGGGGACCATAGATTGCCCTGGTAAGAAGTTTTCCACCACACAAACATACAACAGCAAAGCGTGGGAAAGCAGGAGATCTGGGTTTCCTTCTGACCACTGAGGAGAAGGCATCCACTTATTTATTGGGAGGCAAGACCAGATACTTACCAATATGGTGGCTGTGCTACCAGTTTCTTGTCAGCAACATGTTCTATCACTCGTTGCACAACAAATTAGGAAACTTTAAGATCATTTCTTCCTTCAGCCAGACTGCTTGTATCTGAAAATAGCTGCTAGACCTCCCCAAAACTGGGGGCCTGGGGGGTCTGCATCTCTGGAAACAAGTAATCAAAAGCACCAGTACTTTTAAAAATAGTATTATCATTCATATCCTGACACTAGTGTATAATATCAGCACATGCAGATAAAAGTCACTGCTTCTATTGAGTTAAAACACCTCAGTTTGGTAGCTTTGAGCTTAGCTGTTTCTGTGGACGAAGAGCCGGCTGGAAACTGGTTTTCCTTCTGCATTATTTTGACAACACAACCACTTAGAGGTAATTTTAAGTTATATTAATAGCACAGGGTGTTGCAGGTTACCTGGCTACAAAGCCCCAAATGAACAATTTGCTGCTGTGTTTAGACTTACAATTTTGTGGGGGTTTTTTAATGTAATTTCCTTTAAGATAAGTCAGACCCTTAGCTGATATCACTGTGCAGAGCTGTATTGGAGGAAATGAGGAAAAGCCAAAATACAGCATCTGCAAATCTGATTCTGCAATCTTAAAGTTCAAAACTGTTTCATTGTCCATAGCAGTACATAAAATGGAAACTGAAGGAGAGAACCATTATCATGAAGATGAACTAAAATTATCCAGAGAAAAAAAAAAAGCTTTTATCTACAAAATGCTTTTTAGAATGAGCCTCTACAAGTCAGAATCCTTGAGTTAAGTGTCATTCAACCAAATGCATTGATTTTTTGCTTTGCCTTTCATGATTTCTATCCACTGCTTACGGAAACAGACGAGTAAGATTGCAAGCTGATCTATAAAGACTCTCAGCCCAGTGCCTCCCTCTCTTAGAGGCACATACAGACAAGTGCTTGAAGGAGGGTAGGAAATACTTCCTGTACATCCAAGATGCATTGAAACGCATCTTTATTCAAACCAACAGCATTCTTGGTGAGGGCAGGAATGTAATGGCAGATTTTGGAGACTGTGACCCTTTACATGCACAGGCTGCTTTTCCAGTTGAGTTGTTCATTGGTTTGTTTTTTTTCCAGGACACGCAGAAGAAAATATCTGCTCCGAAACACAATCTGTTCACATTAGAAAGCCTTCACTGCCATTACTTTTTCCACCACGCCATAAAAGAACTCCAGCAGAAGTTGCATAGAGCTTTGCTAGTACATCCTCTTTCCCAGTAGCTACTCAGTACTTGCTTTAGAATTAATTAAAGAATAAGTAACCAAAATCTCCTCTCATTTATACTTTTTTTAGCAGTGCAAATGATCAAAAGGAGACCTGGAAACAGCTTACCATCTTTCTTTAGCTCCACCCCTTGAAATCCATAGACCTCCACACAAGAGCATCAGTCAGCTGATACAAATCCACTCAGCTGCACTGGGAGAGAGTAATTTTAAGCCAATGTGCAGCAGCTGATGCTCTGGCAGTGTAGGGTGGATGGTGGTACTGGGGGAGAGGGGGTGGTGCTCACTTGTCTTCTGTGAGATTTGGGGCTTGATTTCATGTGCAATGCCACCTTGGATCATCAGTACTTGTGTCACAAAGCAAAACAGGAGAGGGAAGAATAAAAGCAGGGTATGGATTATTTCAAAGTTTCCCCAATGCCCACTTCAAGACCCTATTTGAGAGGCCAGAAATTAGCTGCACATCAGTTCTTGCAATTTTCAGAAAGTCTAAAGCATATGTGAATGCAATATTCCTGCAGCACTGAAATGTGTTATTTTTCCTGGAATTCAGAGTAGGCATCCAGAGTAACTGGCAATTAATTCACCTTTGGTAATAATCTTCAGCGTGAAATTTTGTATTCTTCCTTGAAACTACAAAAGGTGTAGGAATTTCAGCTTTGTGGACTTAATGCTGCTGGTACTTCTTGCTCCAATAATGATGATGTTCCCAAATCTTGTCCAATAAAGACAGAAATAAAAAGGCATTTTAGAGCAGCCCATTACCGGGATCCAGTCTGCTGGTGTGGAATAAAAGGAAAGCAGCATTATCACTGCTGTGGAGCTGATGGGCACAGAAATGTCACAGAAATTGAAGAAGACAGAGTTTAGGATAGCATATAGAATAAAGCAAGAGTTCCCAACGTATGCATGCATCTTCCTCGAAGCTCAAAAGCCTTTGGATGAGGCGCACAGACAGGCTTTTGAATTGCTAAATCCATATAATCATTTAGGCTATTTTCCTGCTGTGAAAGGATGGGTAGGAGTGTCTAGACACTAAGAGGCCAAGCCTATTGATGCCGGCGGGATCTATCCCCATGGAGCCGTCAGCTCTATAGAGCACTGCAGCTGCATGCTCCAGCTCTCCAGCTGTGCTGCTCACGCTCCTACCCAAAACAAAGCACAGCCATTATCTGGTGATGAAAACAAAAATATTTTTTGGGGGTGTGTGTGTGTGGAATCACCTCTTCGGGTTCCCAGTGTAATCCAGTGGATCTTCTCCAAAAGCTTCAAGAGCATATTCAGAAATTTATGGATGAAACCCAACAAGATAAAATAACATTTTATTACATCCCAGTTTGCATGTATGTGTAGGTACACGTAAGGCAGGGGAGATCCTGTTTCTGCATAATGGAGGGAAAAACCAATGTGAATCCCAAGCATCATTTAGTTGAGAAGAGCTAGGGCTGGAGTATCTCTCTTTCCTCTCGCCTAGTTTGAATCAATGTACTGGGGACTAGGGGGTTGGGGGGTACCAGGAGCAGGTATGTTTGGCATCCTCTTGGCTGAACTTTGCTAAGGAAGACTGCAGAAACAGAAGGGGTTGATAAGGAACAAGAAAAACAGAACACACCATGATGGTCTTCTCACATTGATGCTGCATATGGAGAACGATGGATTCCAGACCAGGGCTAATTCCTTTTCCCTGTGTGTCCCCTCACCTCCCTCTGAAGAAGAGAAAGACTGGAACCAACCTCGATATCTCATCTGAGGGCAAAGGGTATCTTTGCAAATTATTGCTCTTGTGGAAGAGTAAAACAGCATGACTTAGAGACGTCTGCATTTGCAGGACCATCAAAAGGCAAACACTGAGACAACTCTGTGATAGCCATGGAGATTGCTTTCAGAGAAAGACATTTGACAACACTGAGCTCACTGCAGTTGCAAGCTGAAGAGCAGAACCATTTTATACCCTGTGAGAACTTTTTATTCAGTCAATCCAACCCACATGGCATGACAATGCCATGCATGGGGAAGTTGGTTGCATTTTCCAGAGCATTAGAAGGGAGTCATGACATTGAAAGCTTTACTCAGTTGTTCATTACTGTCTGTAGCACAAAGGACTAATGTCAGGGGTTTTAGGAGCTATTTGCTCTCATGAATTTCAAGTCCCAAGGCAATTTTAAAAATTTATTTATGACACAGATTTGATGAAAACAATATGTAGCTGTAACTTCTGGACAGTGTTTATAAGTAGTACACCTTCTATAAAGAGAAGGAGAAGGGGAGTTGCAGCTCTCAACCAAGGGATACCATGGTTCTCTCAAATTGCTGTTAAGTCTGGATGTGCAGAGCTTGTTCTTTATCATCATGTTATTCACCGGAAGGCTGTTACTGAAGACATCTCCAATGCAATGAGAATTGTTGGAAAGTCTGTAAACATCCTTACCTTCAGAACAATATGTCATTGCCTGGTGGAAACTTTTCTGACAAAATGAAAGTCTATTTCAACAGCATTTTGACAGCTGAGCAGCTGCCAGCCTACGGTGATTTTTCATGTCATTGAAAGAAATGGATGAAATTAGGAATCAAAAGCAGGAGGGCATAGCTTAGCCAAACTGTTCTGAGTGACTGTTTAACTTGGCTTCCTTGGGTGATACTGCTCAGGTAATGTTTCTTTAGTTAACTCAAAACAAAGTGCAAGGCCAAAGAAAATTTGCCTTTGATTTACAGCTAACAGAAAACCAAAGGCATTGAAGAATACTGCAAAAAGTCAGCAGGGAAAATATATAGGGAAAGCAATCAAACTCTTGCACTTGAGCAAATACTTGAAGATCATGGAATATTAATAAGTAGAATTTAGTTGGCATTTCTCAGATTTCAGGTCCCAAGAGCAAGCATTTGCTATTTTTCAAGGGCCTTATATTTGTGACTCAGAAAGTCCTCCAATACAGAGCTCCAGCTCCAGCTGCTAGAATTTATTGACTTCAAGTGAGTACAGAGACAAAGGTTTGAATGAAGTACGGCTGGTTTCGGCTAAAGGCTGCTATTATGAGCTATACAGTATTTATTCAGTTCTACCATTACCATTGTTGAATCTCTCCCTACAGAAAAAGGACACAATCTTTTCTACTGTGAATATACATTAAGAAGCTTAAATTCTGATCAGCATTTACCAGTGCCCACTTTCACCCGAACTCTGTCCTGCGTAAACCTTACTCACACACTGGCTGAGTAATGATGCTCCCTACTGTAATTTGGAATGTGCAGGCACAGTGCATCAGTTCCACATAAAGGTGACATGCTTCAGCTGCTGTTGGCTGAATATCCTGCACTTTAAATGACAAAGTATTACCCAGACTTGAGGGACTGGTGTTTCAAAGATATGTTCCTATAATCTTCACTGATGGAGTGGAGAGCCTATGCAGTGCTCATCCACCACCAACTGAAGTTGGTGCTGCTGCCTCCAGTGGGAGGAGGGATGTGCCACAGCACAATAACAGCAATAGGCTGGGATATGTGAGCATTACAAAGAAAACAAAGATTAGCTATTTCAATTTATTCCTACCATTTTACATACAGTAAGATATTATTTGCTGTGTAGAGGGTAATTCCCCTAAAGGACACCACAATTAAGTGGCAAATTAATTTGCTGCTTATATTCACTAGCTCTTCCAGCTGGCTTAATTCTCATCAGCCACCATAATTTATTAACAGTGAGGTGAGAAAAGACATGAATCAGCTTAATGTGTTATAAGTAGGGCATTGTCATGGCAACAAGATGCAACTGTTTTCTACTATTTATGTATGGTTTGTTTTGTACTCAACCTTAAGATACCCCTTGAAACAACTAGAATTAGAAACATCTTTTTTTCAACTTCTTTTTTCTACGTCAGTGTATTTAAAAAAAAAATAAATCAAAATAAGCATGCGAAAAGCTCTGAAGCGTCTCTCCAGGAAAACAGCCAGCGATATCCTCTTCAGTGAGTCTTCCTAGAAACAGAAGCCTTAACTCTGATCTCCCAATCATTTTCTCACATTGTCTACAACCAAGTCCATGGATTAACTCCCAGTTTATACCAGTCTGAGACCAAACCCAGACCTTCCCTTTCCTGTGCTCTGTATATGATTATTAGCTGGAGGGGGGGGAGAGAAAGGGAGAATTAAAAAGTATTATTGAAAAAATAAGAAAACTTTTCTTTTTTTTTTTTAAATGCAATAAGCTGTATTTTACACAGAACATGGAAAAACCAATTAAGGATGCTGCATTTTTACAGACTCATGATGGGGAAGTATAAAGTCAAAAATTAAAAATTAATTCTAAAGGATTTTTATTGCCTTCCCGGCTAAGCCTAAATCCCATGCACCTTTTGCATCAGCAATTAATGGTTTTCATAAAATCAGCTCTTCATTCAAAGGTCATTTTATTTACTACCCTGCTCCATAAAGGGAATGGTTGGAATGCTAACACAGCCATCTGAAAAACAATTACTAATATTACTGGTTTGATTTCTTTGTTTTTTCCACCACCTCAGGAATCTGATATTAAACAGTTTGTGAGAATCGAGACATCTTTAAGATGTATTAGTAAAAACAGATGGAAAAATGAAATCCCTTTCATGACAAATTTTGCAAGCTTAAAAGATGGCTTTGTTCTGTGTAAGGACAAAAAAAAACCCACAAAGTTTGAAAAATTCAAAGACTTATTCCCCTTTTCTCCACCCAGTACTCGCTAATTTATTTTTAATATGTCTGGGTTTATATTACCCTAGGTATTTGTTTGCATAATATATAGGGCAACAGGCAACCGGGCTGTACCATAACATAAACCAAACCTGTTCTTATTTAAGAACTTGAGAAAAAATAATAGAATCCTGAACTCAAAATTTCTGTCAAGCAACAATTGCAAATGTTCAATTGAGCACTACTAAATGATACCTGCTGAGGTCAACCCCTGAAGTTAATTAAGAAATGAAAGATCTGGACAGCCTTACCTAAAGGTTCAATGGATTAGTTCAGTCAATGTTGCTAATGGCCCCAAATACACAAGAGTTGATAGCTGTTAATTAAAAACTCTTATGGAGGCCAAGTCGGGGGAATGCCAGCCTTGGTTTGAACCATTTTTCACTCCATGTCAAGTTCAGCGAGAAGCAGGTCGGAGCTGCAAAGTTTGGCTGGGAGCCTGGGCACGTAACAGGCAGGTATGCCAAAACATGAGGAGGCAGCATGAAGGGAGGCATGTGCCGTACAACGGATTAAATTGCTTTAGCGCTCAGGGCCCTCGCTAAATACCAACCCCCCGCCCCAGTGCAAGTGGTACTGGTTCGGGACACAAAGGAAAAAAGTCATCCCCCAAACCCTAGGGTTAATAGGTGACAGGGTACTGGATTGTCACTGCACTTGGTGGCACTGTGCTTGGTGTCACGTGTACCTCCAGGGATGGCCACACAAAGCATCCTGGGTGTTCCCTCCACAGGCTGAAGGCATTTTTCAGCAAGCCTCGGCGATGGGCCATGAAGATGCTCAGAGGGCTGGAGCACCTCTGCTACGAAGATAGGCTGAGAGAGTTGGGGCTGTTCAGCTCAGAAGGCTCCAGGGAGACCTTAGAGCTTCCCAGTACCTAATGCAGTCTACAGGAGAGATGGGGAGGGACTTTTGATCAGGGAGGGGTGAGTGTTTTAAACTAAGAGAGGGGAGATTTAGGTTAGATATTAAGAAGAAATTCTTTTCTCTGAGGGTGGTGAGACACTGGAACAGGTTGCCCAGAGAAGCTATGAAGGGCCCATCCCTGGAGGTGTTCAAGGCCAGGCTGGATGGGGCTGTGGGCAACCTGGTCTAGTGGGAGGTGTCTCTGCCCATGGCAGGGGGATTGGAACTCTATGATCTTTAAGGTCCCTTCCAACCTGAACCTTCTTTGATTCTATGGTGGAACAAGAGTTACTGTAGAAAACCAGAATAATCTTCGCCTGCTTTTGACTACACTCAGTGCCACTGGTGTTAGATTTTGCCTCATAGACATTTATCCAGTGGGAAGTAGTTTGTGCCTGGCACACTTCATAAAAGCTATGAAATCACTGAGAAACAGCTGTGACTTTCTCTGACCACTGATCTGGGCAGCCGAGCCAGCCCCATGAGCCACTGTCCCTCACAACTAACAACTTTCAGCAGTTAGGAATGAGCTGTCGGATATACAGCTGCTTACATGACATGGTCCAGTCATTCCCTGGATACTTTTCCATTGCTTGAGCTCTTCAAGGTTGCCGTTTCTAATGGACAGATTACATTTCAGCCATCTTCTCCTTGCACAGATTATTATAGTTGCCTTGGAAAAGAAAGGATATTTTCAAAACTAGCTTGTGGTCTTTTTTCCATTCCTATTTGTAAGAAGACATACAGTTTCCCCCTCCCTGATTTTTTTGACTGCTTAGAGCTGCATGGCATGTCCACCCTGTTGGTGAGATCCTGATTGAGTGGGTGGGAACTGATCACCCTTTACACAAGACTTCCCTCACTCACAGAGTGAATGTTTATTTTTTTTATGTTAGAGGATTGTTAACACCCCAAACATTGTTTTTCTGTTGGTGTTGGCATTGTGTCCCGGGTTGCTACAGGCCCTGGGCTACTGCAGGTAGTTGGTGTGACTCCTTTGCGCTCATCCTGACTACAGTAAATTCATTGAATGAGACAGGATTAATTTTAACAAAGCAAATCCCTGCCCTTCTGCAATTACCTGATGCTTTCTTCACACTGAAAACAAAGGATATACAGCCTCACCCTCCCCAAAGCTAGCCTCCTCTCTTAAAAATGAATATACATTTTGATATGAAACCCTTCTTAGCAGTTTTCAGCTTATGCCCGTAGGAAGTAATAAGTTATAGCATATTACTTATCTGTTGTTTGACCCTAAATCAATCTTTTCACCTCCCTATGACTCTTGTTACTGAAAGGTACTGATGCAAGATTCCACTGGGGAAACAAGACTTTAGAAAATGCTTCACCATTTGCCTTAGTTTTGTGCGATTTAAAACATAATTTCCACCTTAATGAGAGGTATCACTGGTATCACACATCCCTGCCCAGTCCTGACAACATGGCAGGAGAAAAGAGAGAAAGAACAGGATGGAACTTATGGTTCCAAGCTGAGGGGAGGGAGAGGGAGGTACCTGGGTTTAGATTGCTTCTGTTGTCAGTGATCTGACATTTAAATCAAACCCAGGGAAACATCTGTGAAAAGAGCTAGAAGAATCACGCATCCCACTCCCATAGAAAGCAAATAATTAGGCATGGGCCTCCTCCTGAATGTGCTATATCAGCACTTGCCTCAGAGGAAGGGCTTCACCAAGAGACCTGGAAGAAGCCCTTTCTCCCTAGGGGGATAAAAGTCCTTTTATCCCCGGGGTATCCTGAGCTCCTCAACTCAGGTCCCTGCAGCACCAAAATTGCAGTCAGGAAATGCTGCATTTCAGGACATTACTTTGAAATTATGAACCCTGCAGTATGGAGCCAGAGGAGATCCTTGCTCACCTTGAGAAGTTTGGCCTTCAAATGCAGGCTCTGAAGACCATGGAGAAGAGCCGACTCCTCATCAGCCAGAAGGAATGTCTTTGATTTTGCTTTCAGCTAATGATGCTGGATTAGGACCAGATAACTGAAAATTAATTAAAATATAAAAGATGAAGAATATATCTTTTCCCATGGCATTTATCTCATCCAATTTATAAGAGAACAAATCAGTAAAAGTACACGCTATTTTCCATAAAATTTTGCAAAATTCTGCAAGAGATTTAGTGTGTAGAGCACAACTGCTGGATATTGAATGACTTCATAAGTAAGAATTCTAAGAGTTCTCAAAGGACTGCCAGAAATGGTAGATGCAAAGAAAACCCTACGAGGGTTTGCAGAAGTTGCTGTGTCAACCACCAGGCTTTGTCACGCAAACACTGTCTGCTGTGGTGAAGAAATGCTCTTCCTGGTAGTATTACACAGAATTGTTAACTGTATTTGTGGAGGAAATGTGATTTACCCCATTGAAACCTCTTGCAGGCCCCATGTTAGAAGCAACGTCACTCATAAGGTCAGCTCTTGGTTTAAGACCCATGGCACGAAAAACATGACCAAGCAGTTCATTCCTCTGGAGATGAGCGCATATCTCAGACTTGGGGTTGAGTTTCTCAGTACCCACTCAGATATCTCTTCACCCTGAGATAAATTTACTGATGAAAATAAGGCAACACTCATGGCTGGCAGGGAAGATGAATAATTTTGTTAAGTTTGCAAGAAAATGAAGATTGATTTAGGCAATATTATTAGAGCTTCTTAAAATATATATATAATTTTATGTGCTAATAGTACTTCTCACACTACAGCAAGGACAGGTATGATGTGGCGTTGCTTGCAATGCTGGCATCACTCTGATGTGCAGTTTGTGCCTATTTCCTCAGGGATCGATAAAGATCTGGAGAAGACTGCAGTCAGCTGAGTCGCGTTCTTAGCTTACCTCCTAATGCTTTCCAAGATAATCATCAGGGAGAGAAGAGCAGAAAAGCCTTTTTCCCACCCTATACAATGTCTCCAGCCTTGAAAAGCACCTCTGTTCTCCTGCACACCAACCCCGGCTGCTGGCCAAGAGAGGGAGAAAAAACAAGGCTGGAGGAGAAAGGGTGGTGTTTTTTCGGAAAGCATCCAGCTGCCAGTGAGACCAACTCAGCAGAGCCCTGTCTCCATCCCTTCCTCACCCAAGCTGGGCTTGATCAACCCCCTTGCACATGGGGGTCTCTGTCCCCCATGTTCTTGCTCAGGCCATCACTGGGACCCCTCCACGTGGAGAAAAATGCCGGGAGAACGACTCCTTCCCTGCTTTGGGGAAAGTGATACCTGGGGAAGTACCTCGGGGCGATTTTGTGTGCACCAGCTGTATGCTGAGAGGGAAATCTTTGGCTGATGGATGTCCCATAAGAAGCAGGATATCTGATGGGATGGCGATGGCCTGAGCAGCTTGCCGTGGGGCCATGACCATGGTCGCTGCCATTGCCCTATGCCCCCGGCCCTGGTGGGACCCAGCTCCCAGCCAGCAGCTCCAGAATTTAAAAATTAAAGTTTGCCATCTAGCGGCAGGCCCCAGGCATTTTGGGCGCAACCACCCAACCCCCTCCAGTCTTTAGGTGATCCAGTTATGATTTCTAAAGCGTATATTCACGTTTTTGTTAGCGCTGGCTCACCCCTCCTGCTGTTACACCGCAAACATGACGAAAGGAGGGAGGACTTTTAATGTCCTGCTGTGGCCAAGGCTACAGTTCCCTTCAGTGTCACACAGTGCAATGGAAATGGTTCTTCGTAGTGTTAAATCCTGGATGATTTAAAAAGTAAAAAAGAAAAAGAAAAAAAAAACTCCACAAGAAAAAACTTCAAAAAGTTCACTGTGGTAAAAAAATGAGGCAATGAAATGCAATAGTTTCCCTCCACTTTCTTCTCTTGCCTGGGATGGTCATAATTCTAGGAGGTTGTCTCCTCCCCTCTTTCCTTCATGGCTTTATTTCCCCTTCAAACTGAGCCGTGTCTATAAGTGACACTGCACCGAGTTTGCATGGAGCTCCCTTGGTTCAGACCAAAGCTGTCCGGAGCCAGCATATCTGCAGAGGCAAGTGTCCTCTTTGACAGAGTCCCTGGAGCATTCCCTGAGCAGTGCATGTTGCCTGTATGGACTCGTATGTGCCTATGGGATCCATATGGAGACCTCCCCTGGTGTCATCACTCATGTATTTCCATAAGAAGGAAAGGGAAGAAGAGGTCATGGACCCTTCATGAAGGAAACCAACAAATAAAGGCTGCAGCTGGGGAAAGTGCCTGGAGAGGTGGGAAAGAGAAGGTCTGGAAGGTGATGGGCAGCCTGGCCTACTTGGGTGCCCAGAGTATAATTAAGGAGCTGCAGGTGTCCAGCCTGACGCCTGTACAATCTCTCCTCTGCTCCGTCTACCACTTCTGTTACAGAACTCCAGGTGGGATTAGCAATTTTTGCAGCATAATCACATTGTTGAGTCATATTTAATTTATGAACCACTATACACACACAAGATCATTTTCTCATATTGACACTGAGCTGATTACTTCCCATTTCATATTTCTGCATTTGTTATCTCTCTCTGCAGTGTAGCGCTTCATACTTGTCATTAGTGAACTTCATCTCCTTGATCTGAGACCATCTCTTCAATTTATCATTTTGCATTCTGATCCTGCCTGCCAGACTGAGCAAATTTTATAAGTGTACTCTATATTTATCCTCCAAATCACTAATAAAAATATTGACTAAAATCAGTTTTGAAGATCTCTGCACATCTGCTCAGAACACTCTCTTGAAATTTGCTTCCCGTTTGACATTGAGTCATTTGTAATAACACTCTGAGAATTTTTTCATCTATTTGTATACAAACTGATAATCATAATTTTGCATAAACTGCACTTTGCTAGCTCATATGTAAGAATTCAGGTTACTAGTGCCAAAAGTCTTCTTAAATATACTGTCTACTGTTTCTTCCCATCATCAGTATTTAGAATACAGATACTTATGTCCTGCTGCAAAACTGCGTCAATGCGGCTATGTTGGAAGGGAGTAATTTTTACACCCCTCCTTCAAATGCATTAATTTAATTAAATGAGAATTAAGTCTTCTCCTTTAATGGTGAAGCTGACGAGGAACGAGCCACTCCATTTATGTTGAGAGTCCAAGGGAAAAACATAGCTCTGTACCTTTGCATTTGACTTTGTGCACCGTAACAGCACAACAAAAATATTTGCTGATGAGGTAGATGCTCCCGAATATAGCACATAGGACAGAAATGATGCAAGTGCCTATTAATCCTAAGATAGAATTCCTGGTAAAATATGAAAAAAAAAAAAAAAAAAAAGAAAATTACTTAATAAGCATAATTGTGTCAATTTTACTGCTAGCACATAATTAGATCAAAGACAATGATTTCAAAACGTCCAGTGCATAAATGCTTCCTGCTATTTAGGTGGTCTCTTTCTGAGTCAGAAGCTACAGTTGATCTTAAATTTTTCAGTGTAAGAACCTCTTAAGGGCCTACATAGTGGGAGCAGGAAGACATTCCTTCCCACCCTCCAGATTTTGTAGTTTGCAGAGGAAAAATATTTATCCTGAACAGAACAAAAAAATCACATTTTGCCTGCACGAGACCTCTCACATGTAATGCGCCGGTTCTGGCACGGGCTGGGGATTTTAGGGACGCTGCTGGCTGGGAACGTAGCATCCACATGCCAGCCCTGTCAGACAGGTGCTTGGGAAGAGGCCAGGGAAAAAAAAAAAGTTGTCCATAGCTCTGTGTGAAGGGAATGCCGTGAAGGAGCCAACCCGGGAAATGGCTTGAGGGCCAGCAAAGCCTGCCTTGTGCCACCAATGATGAGGAGGCAGGACAGACCTGGGTCTGGCCCTGACATCCGACAGCACTGCTGGTTCTGGCTGCGGAGTGGATGGTTACACTGCCTTCCTCTATACTGCCTTCCTCTTCTTTTAAAGCTTTTTCTGCTGAAGCCATACCACTAAAAGCAGGAGCAAATGTCATTTTGCAATACAATAACAGTGGCCACAGTGCAATACCCCATGAAACGCGTAACTGCAGACAGAGATGAATCACACCACCATCCAGTCAGCTCTCTCATACAGCTAGTGTAGGTTTTATCATGACTGTAACGGGCTTCAAAAGAATTAATGGCACAAAAGCTGAGCTGGCAGCCCTTCCTGTTAGCAGTAGTTTAGGTAATGCTGCGCAGGTCACCTTCTCGCATTACCATCACCCTTCCTTGAAGGAGGTTTGGCCGCAAACCCATCTCAACTCCGTGTTAATTCCTGAGGATAACATGAGCGTCAATTAGGCACAAGCATGACTCAGAAGGTGAAATATTGCCCTTGGTGGGAAGTCAAGAGAGCATGTTTTTCCCTGCCTTCACCGGCACGCATTGCCCTACCCACTAGGTGTCCCTGCCAGCCAGGGAAACAGCTCGCCGCAGCCAGGGCTGCATTTGCTTCCTACCATTTGGCTTCAGCTGAAAACATCAAAAACAAACAACAACCCAGGAAACACGTCTGAAATAACAACTTCTTCTTCTTTTTTTATTTTCTTTTTTAAACTTCCTTTTTGAAGCAGCTCCAAATCCATGCACAAAGTGCAAAATGGAAAAGGCAGCTCTCCATTTTACCATGTGGGGAAAAGGGGATGTTTTGGTTCATAGGAGAATGGTTTCCCTGGCTGGGTAGCACTCAGGTGATGGGCTGCTCTGGCCCAGGCACTGCCAGCTCCATCCCTCTAACCTCACCAGACAAAGTGTACTGTAATCTCTTACCTCAGTTTCCTCGTTTTTAAAATAGATGCTATTCTAATTTGTTTCCTCCACCATGGAGCTGTGAGGTTAAACGAAGGGTGATGATGGCCCTTTTGCTTCCCAGTTAAAAACATGTAAAATAAAAATAAAAATAATCAGATTATTATCGATGTGTGGATGTTCAAGTTGCACCAAAAATGCCTAATTTGTAGGTAAATAGGGATAGGTGGATGTAGGTACATGTAGCCTCAGGATGGATTAGGCGTAACACACATGTTCAGTGGCTGCCTCTGTGAAGAAGAGACAGGCTGAGATTTGCTTCAGTAAATCCCTGGAGATTTTCCAGAGGTCAGCAGAGAAGCAGACAGGGAAGTAACGACATTAAAGGAAGCACATACTCGCAGATGTAGTGGCTTCTGCCAGCCTGAGAAGAGAGAGAGGAAGCAGGAGGTAAAAACTCAAAGATATGCTTGGATTTTTTTGCTTTTAAAAATGTTTTGTCTCTTTGTATTACAGAATTGGGGAGGAAAAAAAAGAAGGAAAAAAAAAAAGAAAAGAAAAAGGCCTGTTTGCTCTATAAGCTGGAGAAATCCATTCCACATTTCTAGACTTCTCTCTCCGGGTCCCGAACAAGGGCAACAGCGTTTGCCCTTTCTTGTGTTGATGCTCTCTCATAAACAATCAGAGGTGCTCAGAAAGGAGGAGGGAAAACAGGCAGCAGGGCCGGGTGTCCTGAAGCCATCACACACAAGGATTTCTATACCAGAAGACTCATCTGAAGGCTCTGCATTTTTGGAGCCATCAATGGAGACCGTGGCCTATTGTGGTCTGTACAAACACAGAGTGAGAGAGGAGAGACATGATCCCTCTCACAAAGGACCTTACTCTCTAAATAGAGACGATGGCGGAAAAAGAAGAGGAGGATTAGATCCGAGTTATCCAGCTCAGGGCTGCACAGCTCCATGAGGATGCCGGAGGCAGAAGCAGAAATTCTGATTTCCAGCCCAGCAATCTGCTTTTTCTCACAGACAACACCTTTTTGCTGTTCTAATGCTTACGGGGTGTTAACGGCACTAAAGATAATTACATATGACTTGGTTCTTCTAACTACTGGGAGCTTTACATCTAGGCACACACCTCGCTGAGCTGGGTCTCCCCCAGGGACAGAGTTCCCCTCCCGGCCTTCAAACAGTTCAGGGGGTGCTCAGGTGGTGACTATAAGGTGACCTTCACAGCAGAAAGCTGACACAAGCGAAGGGAGATGAGGAGGAGGAAGGCCCAGCCCTTGTGAAATTCTGGCTGTTGAAACACCTTCATGTCTTGCAACACAAAGTCAAAAAACTCTTTGTCTTAGAGATTTAAGAATAGATATAGGAAGAACTGTATTTATCTCATGTTAATCACCTAGGCAACTGGGAAAGCAGAAGTCAGCTTCACTTTCTAGTGGGTTTTATAATCTGCCAGTTCATTCAAACGCCTTCTTCCGGCACATCAGAAATACATGTGGTCCTGCTGCAAATTTGCAATTTTTTTATGAAGAAAAATTGTATCAATAAACAAACCATTTGGGCTTGTACTTATTCCTTTAACTCAGGCATTGTGTGCCCACACATGCAGGTAGCTATTTAATGGCCCAGGAGCTGCATTAGAAGCAAAACCTCCCTCCTCACTTTAACTTCTCCTCCCTGAGATCCCGCCGTTGCGGCAGCAAGGATTCGATAGAGACCACAGCCAAGGAACAGGCTGGGAACTGCCCTTTCGCAGTTGGAAGGGAACAACTAAAAGCCTCTCGCTCAGGACTGAAAGGTGTTGTGAAGGATGTATCCTGAAAATGAAATAACTCTGTGCAAACACAGACCTGGAGCTGTTTATGTGGTTCATTCCAATCTAGGGTTATTTTTCTAAATAACGATTAGCATTATCATCTGCTATTTTGCACAAGCGCACACACAAAAAGCATAGGTTGAAATTTCTGTGGTGAAACTGATCTTTTGTGAGAAAATGAGACATTTAAAACACAAATTATTTCACTGACAGTTCTTACAATCAAAAAAAAAAAAAGAAAAAGTTAATTTTCATTTGCTTGTTCCTTTTCTTGTCCAGATTGCTTTGCTTCTGATAGATTTGGATAGCTTTTTCACAGACTTCTTTTATTCCTAAATGGAAAAAACCCCTCCATCCTGGATGATCCTTTCCTAGAAGAAAAACATGCTTTTGGTCATGTCTTTATTTACATTGTTTCAAAACCTATTTTCCTTGAAAGGAAATGTTTATGAGGTTTGGCTTTTCTCCCTACATTTCCTAGGCAGAGTTGTTGGTGCTTTGGTCTGCCTGCCTAAGCTCGACATGAACTCCAGATAATTAGTATTATTTTATTCAGCACAACATATTTTCTGGGTTTTCTAGCTCGTTTACAGCTATGCAAGAGGGGGTGTGAAACCCTGATATTCCATTTGGGCAACATTGATAAAAAATTCCACCCTCCCAACTTTGCAAAGTTACAAATAATTATACAAAAGGCACAAAGCTTTGGGAAAACAAGCCAAGTTTATGAGGCTCAGAAGCTGAGGGAACTAGGAATTTTTCCATTCCCTTGGATGACTTTTGGTTTCAACACTAGAAAGTCGGATACATCTGAACAGGCCGAACAAATGGAAAAGTTACTACTGACAGTGGCAGAGAAGAAAAAGCGCGTGATCAGATCAACCACCAATCTTTACAGCAAAACCAGCACAAACCAAACAAGAACAAGAAGGAACAGAGCAAACCCTTGTAAACCCTTTTCAAGGGGATAAGTTCATGGTGGGGATGAAGGGGAAAACAGTGTCTGTTGCTGCAGCTCTGAGGGCAGCAAGGACAACCTGAAGATCATAGGGCTGAGGGGTGTGTGGGAACCTGCCTCAGCATAGACAGCCAGGCAAGAAAAGCTCCTAGATCTCACACACAGATCCAACATACAGGTTGAAAGGTTGTGTTTGCCTTTTTTTTTTTTTTTTTCCCCAAAGTCATGCTGCAGTAAAGGGGAAAGAACTGAAGGCCTGGAAAATTCAGGAAGTGAAAGGCAACAGTTTGGTTGCTTCTTAAAATTACAGTTAACAGAAGGTAGAGATATTCTGCTTATATGCTAAGATGGAATTAAAAATAAAACATTAAAGGCTCACTCTTGGTTATTGTCAATAATTAGAATTAACAAATTAAACTCCTAATCATGCTGCATCTGCCTTTAAATTATAACAAGGATCATGACACAGGATAAAGCCTTAAATCCTTGTAGAATTTAAGGACAGAAAACTACTGGAGAAGGTACAGCAAA
>VZTM01025536.1:0-122454 GCA_013400555.1 Jacana jacana
CAACTCTTTGAGAATACTTACAGGTACAAGGCACATTCATGCTTTAAAACCTACTGAAGTAGAGCCATATAGTACATCGTACTGGCAAACTCCCAAGGCCTCGAAATACATTAACAGGATCACACAGTCTTGCTGTTCACTTCCTTTCCTGTTTTCTATTCTCAGTTTTCCCTCCTGGTTTTTCAAATATTATAAGTTTGCCACTATTGCTTGTGTCTCCTTTCTCCTACTAACAAGACATTGTACTTTGCCATTACTTTCCACATGGATTTAACCCTAGAACTGCCCATCATATAAACAGTGTCACTGATAAAAGATTGCCTTTTAGTCATGGCTGATTGTTCTGCAGACGTCTGCATGGGAAAGATCCTGTGCAATCTGCCTGCATCAGCAGCGTTTTCTGTGTCAAGCACAAACTGCTAACTCTTTGAATTTTCTTTCTTTGAAGAGTTTTAAGTGTAGAATGCATTTCATTCACAGAATTATCTCTTTCCATCTTTTTACATTGCTTATTTGAGCTGCAGTGCTTTCTGCTGTATTCCTCCATAAATGGAATAGTTTACAACAGAAAATCCTGAAACTGCCTTTATCTTTCAGTCTTCAACTCCTTGCATTACTTAGTTCTATTTCCAGTTAATACAAGCTTATTGTAGCCAGGAACACTGACTGTTGCTATGTTTTTGTACCCTTCATGTTTGTTTCCATTTGTACTGGTCCTTTTTCAGTTATTTGACAAGTTTTGAGTTGCTTCATCTATGGTTAATCTCTTTATTGCCTCACTTGCTTAGGTATCATTTGGACTCAAATCACATCTCTGGAATACTTCCAGACTTTTAGTACAGTATTTCAGGAGATTATGCTTAGAGTTAGATGGCAGTCTAGCTCTTAACTAGCTTTGTTTTCCTGTTGAGTAACTGCCAGACTTTTCAGGAGTATAGCACACACCACATTTTTTATGGCTATATCAACAACCTTTTTGTGTTTCAACTGAAAATAAGTAATATCCTATTACTCCTCGTGAGGTGCAGACAGACAGAATTTCACGATGGAGGCTTTGTAAAATAAAATGAGAAGCCAGCATTTTACTTCACAGTTCTAGCTTCAGGTGGCCTGCAGCTTGGACTCTGGTTGGTTTTCTGACTTAGCCTGGAGAACACAGGGCTAGATCCTTTCTTGGACTAAGTCACATCCTCTAGTTCCAATGCTAGTCCCAAGACTCTTGGGTCCAAATCTCTTCAGACCAGACATTTTCACATCAAGAAAGAGAATAATGTCTATGCTTTCTCAGTACAATGTGCACCTACTTCCTACAGGTGCTTTGAGCAAAGTTGGACAAAAATAGGAAAACTAGAAAGTATAAATTGATAGTGTTGGTAAATCTTATTCCCACAACCACTCCCAGCAGTGCCAAGGAAATGACCCATATAAACACTCACCATTAGAACTACAGATTACACAACTAGAACCCTAAAAGTAGCAGCAAAACTTACACAGATACAGTATTATTTTCAAGCTCTGCAGTCAGACAGTTCGGCCCTGAAGATTTCAGGCCAAATTGCTTTTCATACACAGACCATCTGAAAATATTGCTGAAAATTTTAATCTCTAACACAACTCAACCTTTTTCATGTGACATTTTCTACCATAAGTAACCCTCTGCTCCTCTAAGGCCCACCATGGCCTTACAGTTGCTAAATCTAGAGATATACTGGAGAGAAGACAACCAAGCAGAAGATGCAGCTTAACCTTCTATTGAACAATCGTTGCCTAATCTGCTCATCATTGATGCTTTCTGAGTCCCAGCCATTCAAACTGGGTAATATTTACCACTTTCCCATCCCATTTGTAATTACAGTGGACATGGGGTGTTAACATCTATGGCACCAAGATCTAATCAAATAATTCTGCTCTTTCCCACATATTAAGAAGTGTCCAAGCTATAATTATGCTTTACTTTTCACTTTGCAAGTGCTTAAATTTCCTTATGCAGGACCTCAACTTTGTGAGAGAGTAATTTTCTCAGTTTTCTTTTTTTTTTTTAAAGAAGTGCCATGAATTGTACACAACATGACTGAGCAAGCCATGAATACAGGTACTCCCACCTCTGCAAGGTCAGGGAGACTGAAAATGTGCACATTGGCTTTGACAATTTATCCTCAATATTCATGTTGCATTATCTTATGTATATCCTCTAATAGTACCTTTTAAAATTTTATTTTTTTTCTGTTCTGGACATACTCTGTTCTGCAAAATACAAGCATGCACAGAGAACATCTTTGGGCAAAAGACTGCAAGCTTTCTCTTCCAGAACATTCCCTCTCCTTCCTGCATTTCTGAGTACTTTCTTATCAGGGATTCAGAACTTGCTGATTACAAGTTGTTGTACAGAAACAACATATCTAGTCAAATCCCTCAAATGGTAACATCCTTTCTAATTAAATATTTTTTTAGTGGTAAAGTTCACCTATGGAGTGTTTATAACATCGCTCGTCATTTACTAAGTAGTATGCTTTCTATCAAATTTTATAGGGAAAATCTACTTTGCCAGGAAAAAGAACAAGTTTCTTCTTCTTTACTCATGAAAAATCACAATGGAAATCCTACTATTAAAAAAACCCTCATAAACACTATCAAAGAATCATACCAAATAAGGTATGTAAGGACCTTTTATTTAAATAAGTAACAAATTATTTATACTTTTACAAGAGTCTGTCCTATTTTAGTAAATATTTGGCACAGTTATTTGATTAAGAGAGCAACCTGACCCTCATTTAACATGGTTATTTGCCATAACTTAATCTTCCTTCATTTCAGCTTAACTACACAAATAATTCTTTGATATCTTTAGGCTAAGTACTACTTTTTCATAGTTTGGCTAGGACTGTATTTGCCAAGATAAGTGACCAGGGATCATTGAAAAAAAAAGTTTATACAGGCACCTTAGAGTTGAAATCACTCAGCAACTTGGTGCTAAGTGCTATATGGAGAACAGCACAGTCACCTCCTGCTTGATCACTAGATGCATCTTTGATTCCCATACCAAGGCTTGCCTTAGAGACTATTTTTTGATCTCTGAAAGCTTTGTAGAAGCTGTGATTTCTCTTTGCTCAGACATTGAAGAGCATCTGACTCCCATGGCATGCTACCTTACGTAGGGTTTCAAAGCAACTTGTATGCATCAAAATCAAAGGAGAGCTTGCAGATGTGGCAGCAACGAGGCACGGTCGTGCATCCTACAGTCATCTGCATGCTGTCTTCTGGGATTTAACAGTCAGCAGTACCTGGGCACACCGTATGCCTCAGACAGCAGCAGCTGTGTGCAGCATTTACAGATCAGATCCAGTTCCTGCCCACGCAGCACCATTTTGCTGCCTGACATTAGGCACAGCCTAATGCACCACCCTAGCCATGAACATTTTAACTTTTCTGAAGGAATTTTAAATCAAATTCTATAAAGCACTTCTCTTTGTAAAAACAGGAACTCAATTACTCATTCTTTGCCTACATGGACATGCTTGTTTCAGTGAGAACACTGGATGCACAAGAAATGCAAGATTTATTTTACAATTGATTTTTGGATGGCTTTTAACGTCAAATAATTTCAAATAAGTAAAACTTGTAATAAACATTAAACCCTCCACGTATGGCACATCTAGAAGAACTTGGTTAGAGAGTATTGAATTCCAACAAGAGCCTAAGCTCATCCATCAGATGAAATGTGCTTCACTGTACCTCTGGCTAGCAGGTACTAATGTGCCTGCTCTTTCAGGGTGTGCAGTGACAACCATATCACAAAATTTCATAAGTCTGTGCTAGTGTATTAGCTGATTCACATTAGAAATACAGTGTCATCAAGAAACTCTACTACAACATAGTTCACTTAAGCAAGCTTTAGTCTTATCAAGATCCAGTTGTGATGGATTGGATCTCCTCTATAATCATTTATGAATATGTTTACACAGTAACTGGGATGTTTATTTTATAAACAGATGAGGGGAGGGCAGGGTACAGTCTTCTCTGCAAACACTTGAGTGCTGATAAGAGACAATTACAGCTGATGGTGCATGCATCTTGGAGGTCAAAAGGATTGAAATGGACTTTCTCGAAGGAAGAAACAAACAGAGGTGCATTTGGAAAGGAGGAACAGACACATGACCCTGTTTGGATGTCTATGGTCTACTATGCTACAATAGACTTAGAAGCCTTCAAATAGATAACAATGTGTGTAGCCTTCAATAACCAGTCACCTCC
Organism: Jacana jacana; assembly: GCA_013400555.1. Classification (NCBI taxonomy): domain Eukaryota; kingdom Metazoa; phylum Chordata; class Aves; order Charadriiformes; family Jacanidae; genus Jacana; species Jacana jacana. The sequence continues at coordinate 4,252 of VZTM01025536.1, forward strand.
ACAACCCAAGCACTTCTCCCCCTCCTGATTTTAGAAAGCCTGTTCAGGAAGCTTGTTACAGCAGGTTTTTGTTAGTATCTGTTCAGAATTTCCTAATTATACAGAGAGGTAAAAGGACAATGACTTAAAAGCTGTGCTCAATAATCAGGTAGTATTTGTGACATCTTTTGACATTTCATGATTTTTGTGGACATATTCTGATCAGATCAGAATACTACTATGTCCTCAGAGCATGTTAGGTCCTTAGGAGATCAGAGGCTTTGTTTTGACTATCAATATCTTGTATAAATTCCATACTGCATACCATAGTTACAACTAATGACAGGACAAGTTTTCATTCACTGTTTTTGACTAAGCCAGATGCTTAAAATGGCAAACTGTGGAGAGCTGTTCTTCTGGTCCTCCTGCCAAACATAAGTGCTGTACAGACTGGGGTTCAGGCAGTGGTTTTATACTTGCCCTATGCTGACCTATGCACAGGCTGCTGTCAGAACAGCCGATTTTACATTCTCTGTTTCTTTTACCAGTAGCAATGGCAGTGCAACCATGAGACAAATCAGAGAGATGATCTGGCTAAAATTTAACTTTTTCCTCCCCTTCCTTCTGCCCCAAAAGTTTAGTTTTCATTTGTGCACATGCCTCTAGACTGGTTTGCCATGTACATGAACATCAGTCCTAGTGCAAGGGCTGGTTTGCCCCAATCACAGCAGCCAAGTCTTTCACCTGATGACAGCATCAGTGCCACCATGACCCAAGCTCCACAGGGACTGATCCAGAGACTGTGCTGTTTTCTGCAACCAATGACTTCTAAGAAGTAAGGAAACAGGATCTGCTTTAACTATGAAATCTTGCCAATACCATTATTTTCCCTGACAGAAACAGAGGTAGTCCCTTAAGAGTAATTCTGTTTCTTTCTTGTGGAGAAGATGCAAGATGTAGAAGCACATACTTGTTTAGCTGTAGAGAGAAGCAGTCTTACCAGGTACATGCAAATATCCATTTTATCATAATGAAAGCTACTGAAGTAGTTGGTGAGACATGAAGTGTGACATTTTCCTCAGACCCTGAGCTGGTCTATTCCAGAGAATGTAAGAACTTGCTTCGCCAAAGGCACTGTCAGAAGTAAAAAAGGCTGGCCTTAAATAATGCTTCTCTCCAGAAATATAGGCTGATGAGATGGAGAAAGCAAATTCAAACTCATAATGGAGATTAGCAATCTCCACCAAATAGGCTATTTGTCTCTTGTTTCTTGTGTCTAGCAAACCCTTTTGTAGTTTAGGTCTTTCTGGATACTCTGCTGATTGCTGTGAAGAGGACTATTTATCAGGACCTTACTCCAAACTATTGTTGTCCTCTGTAAACTCTTGTACATATTGCCAGAGCTCTGACTGTGTAAATTTCTGATAACCAAAATAAATCAAGCTGTTTAAGTAAAAAGCCTCAAAAGTCAACCATAACAGTTGAAGAAAATATGAACACTCACCCTCCCCCTGCAGCAGAGGCTTGAGAGAAAAATGTGCTTGTTTTTGAAAATGAGCTTGTAAGTAATTTAGTAAAGTTTTCCACTCCAGCACAGAAAAAGCACACAAAGTGCCTAAATTGCCAGCAGACATCTCAAGCACTGGGGAAAAAGGCCTTGTAAGATCTGTAGCACATGGAAGGAAAACAAGAGTCTGAAGCAAGTGGATGTCACAGGAAATAGCAGGGAAGGAGTTCAGCTCCTGCTGAAAGAACAGGGCTGCTGCTACCCCTCTGCCCCTCTGCCCCCTGAGCTGCCAGAATCATCAGAATAACCTCTAAAGGTTCAAAAGATAGATATCTCTAATGACATCATTCTAACAAGGATTTAATGAACTCCTAGTCACAGTCATCTTATGAAACAGGATCTCTGCACCATAGGTTTGAAATAATGTTACTGATGCTGAAAAAAAAAAAATAAAATTGAAGCATGAGACACCATATTTTAAAGAGTGAATGTTGAAGAAGGATCCCTGACAGTGTTTAAGAATCATTTAGATGTGGTGTTGGGGGATATGGTATAGGGGAGAACTTTGTAGAGTAGGGCTGATGGTTGGACTTGATGATGCCAAGGGTCTCTTCCAACCTAAATGATTCTACAAAGAATTTTAAGTTTACTGAAAAATGCTTATAAAGCTAGCTAGGAATAGATAAAGCAAAATCCTGTGTTGATAGGTACTAATATCTTCTCTCTAACATCAACAGGATTTACATATCTGTACTGACAGAAGGAACATTAAAGAGAGCAACTCTGTAATGCAATTGTAATCCATTTGCTAATGCTCCTGTTCTTTCCAAATGCACAGGGACCACGGGGTCCTTGAGTATGCTTTAATACATTAGGAAATTCTGATTTCTTTTAACATCACAGAACTCCTTGAGACTGTTCTTGGACTGCACTTTACATCCAGTAAGTGAGAGTGTTTCTTTAAAGCAGACCATAAGGATTTGCCTTCAGTAGTTCTGTCCTCCAGGTGGGGTCATTTTGTGGTTTTTTTTCTGGTTTAGAATAGGGTTTTTTGGTGTCCGGTTTGAGAGTGGTTTTGGTGGTTAGTTTTGGTTTGATTATTATTTTTCGGGGAGCTGATGGTGGGTTTGGTTTATTTTATTTTTACTTTTTAAAAAGTAGCAGTATTATGGAACTTAGAAGGAAGATTTTGTAGATTCTACAAAACTCATTAACTGCATTGCTCAGTTTTAGCACCTTCTACAGCATTTTATTTATGTACATCCACAGGTGACTAGGACAGATGAGATGTATTACCTGATTCGGTGCCCACTGAGGTCAGCTGGAGCGTTTCCACCAACGTTAGAGAGCTTCTCACAAGGCTATTAAAGGAGGCATTCAATGAAAGAAATGTTGCACTCTGTCACCTCTCATTAGCAACATTAAACTATGAACCCACTAACATTTTGGACTTCTCAGCTGAGGGGAGCAGAGAAGATGCAGTCCGATATAGCATACCCCAGCATTCAAAGCTTGATTCTGCTTTTGAAGATAAAGTCCCTTCCCCTTAAAATGAAGGGAGAAAATGTCCCTTATTTTTAAATTTTTCCTCAATGCTGTCCACTGGTGTCACTGTCAAACACTCTCTTTCCCAAGAAATGTTCAAAATCAATTTAAGCAAACATCAGATTCCCCAAGAGAGCTGCTTTGCACACATAAAAGTCTGTCTGTGCCCCATGGAACTTTACAGTTGGGGGAAGAGGTGGCACTCCCTCTGCTCTATTTAAAACTCATTGTATCCCTTCTGAGTTAACAGCCTTTGTAGTTAACATGCATGCAAGTCTTGTTTATAAATAAGGTTTCAATTAACATCCCAGACAAATAACAGGCCAAAAAATAAAGATACAATAAAACTACACAGGAGAATACTGAATAAAGAATGGAGCAGTAACATGCAATAGGAACCAACTTTTCAAGCTCCATGCAACATCCGTAGGGAAGTGAGAGCATTCGGCAACTCTCAGTTTCAAGCTGTTGATAAGTCTCTCTTTTCCTGTTCATTTAAAATTAAACTTCTGGCATAAATCATTATCCAGCACATATGCATCAGATCCACATGATTATTTACAGAAAGTTCACACTTTCCTGCAAACTCTACATCTTTGTGCCTATTATTCACAGCCCCTCACTGTCAGTTGCACTCTGCGACCCAGGCAGCATCAAGCTGGCTCATTAAGAGTCTTTTCCAGTGCAAGCAAACTAATTACAATGAAGGGCTGACAGAGTGCCTCTGTGTATGAAGGAAACACGCTGCGGTAAGAGCGAAAGAGAAGGAATGTCAGGGTGGAAGGTGACTCAACGACACATGCATTCCCAGGCCTCAGTTCAGCTGGAACATTTCTGCTTTAACAGGCTCCTTTGAGATATTGTAAAGTTTAAGTTTTTGACTTTTTTTATTGTAGTAGTTTTTCAAAATTCTAGGATACAGCTGGAGGCACCCCTACACTACTCTGGGCCTGTATCCCACAGAATTAAGATTTACAGCACAGACATATCCACCTCTGCCCATGCCCTCCAACAAGCTGTGAAAAGAAGGAAGAGGATGGCCCTTGCAGGGCGCCTGGGGAACAAATACATCCAGCATCTGGCAGGCTTGTGGAGCAGCACATTCCCAAAGACAGTGCCTCCAGCAGAGTAGGGGAAGGCCCCACCAGCAGATCCTGCTTTGTTGTCAGGAGAAACTCCAGCTAAAACACTTCTCCTGACCTCTAGGGAGGCATCATTTTCTCTGCAAACAGTGTCCTAAGCCACTTAAAGTTTTGTAACATAACTCTGAATATAACTATATAATAAGTTATTATACTTCCTTGTTCAACTATAGTATAAACAAATAAATATATATATTATCCACGTAGAAATTCCCAGGAAGACAGGAACAGCTAATTGAGGAACGGCTTAAGGCACACATCCCAGGAAGCTCCATGCCAGCAAGAAGCTGCACAATCCCGTGCTAGTCCCCAAGCACAGTGACAGAGCTGTGCTGGGTTAGACTGCTTTCAGCAACCCACCCTCAGCATGGCAGAGACTTGGACTGTAGCAGTTACATTCACACCAGGATAAAAAAGACACTGCTTATTTGCACTAGCATCTCTTTTTTGAGGAGTCAGGGTAGAGCAGGGCAAGCAGTTGACAGGCACCATCAAACTTCACTGAGCCTTTCCCTTTTTATCCTGCCCACCTGTCCCATTCAGCATGCCCAGGACCTCTTCCCAGAACGTCTCAATGGTTTTATAAATGTTAATTGTACTTCAGCAGCAAATAGTAGTGATGGCCTCCTATAACCAAAAGCCAAAATAGTAGGAGTGACAGTCAAAGAGGTCTTTAACTGCAATGCTACCACCATATACAGTTATGCCAGGCTGAGTGTGTTGGTTTGTGAGCTGAGCCTGTATGACAGCCCTGCTTCCCTAACCCATCCCACACCGACCCTGCCGCCAGCAAGGTTGGTGGTAGCAGGCATGTTCCATGCAGCTTGGCTGGAAAACATAAATAATATTGACAACTGTAAATATTTTATTTGTTAGTCTCAGTGGGGTCCAGATGTTTAGGGATCCTTATGTGTCCCTTTCAACTGGAGATATTCTATGATTCCATAACTGGCTTCTGCCTCTCTGAGTTTTCAAGGTCTTTTGTTTCCAGGAAAAGGATGCATGCTTGTTGGAATGTACTCGAGATTAGAGCTATCTAAACTCACAAACTTAATTAACATGTTCTCCCTCCCCCCTAAATTATTTTCTGTCCTTTTGCAGGATAAGTCTCTGTTATCTTTTTATGTGAAAGGGTTTTGTTCTCTCTTTTGTCAGTGACAGTTACCCTATGTATATTAGCACCTCAAATTCTTTAGGAACGAGGACTCCTGTCTCATATCATCCATAAGGGGCCTCTGGGTTATTATTTTTTGCAGTGAAAACCAGAAGGGCTCAATAACCTGTTCTAGGTTACCTGAAGGATCATACAGCATGTGAATAAAAGTGAAGTCTTTCAACTTACAGAACTGTTACTTCTCTCAGACCTTGAAAATTTTTCTGTCTATCACACAAACCTGATTTACCTTATTCCAAAAAACTGATTTTGCTCTTGAAAGTCAAAAGAACCCTGCATTTCTTTTGGAGGTAATACATATTACACAGAACTTCACATCTTGTTTTTCCTACTGTATCATCATCCACACCTTTCTTAATCTAATCTTGCATTTCTGAAGGAATCCTGAAATGTGAAAGCTCGTGCCTTCACTCCATTTGATCTGTTTTTTGTATGTTCTCCTGCAGTTTTTCCATTTACTGCACTTATTTTAGCACTCAGCATTTCAAGGAAGCCAGGAAAGATTATAGTTCTTAGCATCTGGAAAAAATGTCTTTAGACAAATCCTGGTAGCCTGTTCAGTCTCAGCTTTTTCTCCATCATCATCCACAGCCACTGGGGCACACTGCAGTGTCACCCAACTGGCACATGATGCACCAAGCCAAGGGATTTGAAAACTGTCTGCTGCTTTTTTTGGAACAAAACCATCACTCCTTGCTCTGAATAACTCAGGTAGCTTCTTTCAAAATCAAATATTTATAAATGATGGGATTTTAGTTTTAATAAATTTTTATCTAAGAGCAAACAGGCAGCTCCACTGTACTCATCTGCCATCCTGTCCCTCTAAACATAGTGGCAGTGTTCAAACAGTCCCCACATGCCACACTGGTGTAGCATGACTGGTCCGCAAGTGAAGTAATAAAGGTCAGAGTGTAGTAATGACTAAAATATGTGCAATAACCATTATAATCTTTTCTAAGCACTTAAGAACCCCTGTTGTCTGTTGATGTGTTTGATAGCCTTCTGGTAGCTTGTATCAGCAGAAGGTGTCTATGGTGTTTTCCTCACCCTTGAATAAGGCAGACCTTTGTGAATGATGCACAGGCAAGAAATAAACACATTTAAAGATCAAGTATCTTTTAACAAAAAGGATCACCTACACATGAATCAGTCCTCACAAACACCAAGTTGACCATTGCCAACATAAATCTTCCATAGATCTTCTGTCTACGTGAGGAGATGACAACAGCCTTCAGGTACCTACCAGACAACAGGAAACGGCATTTGGGCTAAATAAAGCACAAATTTAATAGCCCTGCATTTTGGAGAAACAGACACCAGAAGCCACTGCCCAGGATATGGGCTGATAGATGGCAAGGCCTGGACTTTTTGAATCTGAACTATTTGGCTTCAGCAGTTCCCTTGGATACAGAGCACAAACACAAGGCTGGGGCACTGGCGGGTTGCAGCTGTGGGAGCCTGCACCGCAGAGGAAGCCAGAGCCCCAGCCCAGCCAGTGGCCAGGACCCGGGTATGACACTAACTGGAAGGCAGGCTTGGATGTCTGAGCAAGGAAATGGCATTATGCTCAATTCCAGTGTTTGAGGAAAAGGGACATTGTGTACTTTTTTTTTATGTGTGTGAGTAGAGCAAGTTGCATTTCTGCCAAGAAAACACATGCTCCTGCCAATGTCTCCTAACAGAGCAGGCACTGACTGGTCTGCTGGGCAGAGACAAGAGCAAACAAGTGAAGAAGTCCTGGACCCTTCTCCTCCTCCCCAGCTAGTGGCATTTGTGAACACTATTATCCTCATTGGTTCACGTTTTGCCAGAAGCAAGAAAAAACCCTGGGTGCTTAAATCAACTGAGTACATCAAGTGTAGAGGCTAATAAAGCCTTTTATTGCAGACTGAAGTCAGATTTCAGTCTGAGTGGTTGATGTGCTTTCGTCAGCTTATTTGCTTTTCTCTTCAATTTGTTCCGGACCGCTTCATTTGCAGTGAGGTATTTGTGTCTTTTTATTACTTTTATTATTTATATGAGACATAAACCAAACACACTTTCCACCCTAACTACCAAAACAGTCCAGTGGTCTGTTTCTCTTATACAGAAATGGTCTGGAGGCGTGACAGCTATCTTTCCTCTCATTATGTTAGCCCTTAAACAGGCAAGACTTTCTCCAAGGCCAACTGTCTAGATCCATCATCACAGACTGTGTCAGTAAGCTATAGCAACATGATGAAATACCAGTTTCTGCCTGACTTGTACTGCTTCCCAGCATTGCTAGTGGTTCAACATCCTCAGTAACACAAGAGGTTAAGTACAACCAACAATCTGCCAATCAATTTTTGTAAAAGACATTATTCACTCGAGGAGGATATAAATCAGCAAAGAAACAAATTAGTGACTGTCATAACTAGAGGTTACGTATTAAGTTGTGTGCTATCCTGGAGATTTAACTGATAATTGAATATTATGGACTGTTCACATCCATAATTGCTTTGAAAGAGAAAGCAGAGAAGACCTTCTCTTTGTAAAGTTTCTGGATAGACAGAAATCCCACTGGAGCAGAAATGGCACCCGTTTTTTGTTTCTACTGTATGAAGGGATGAGAGGGGGGTGGGAAAGGGGCAAGAGGGTGGGGGCAGGGGGGCAGGAGGGGATGATGACACACACCGATTAAGAGTTTGGTTTAAGTCCATGCTGGCAACTATTGCGATTTTATCACAACTCTTCAGTTTTTTTCCTGGAGAACCAAGTTAATAAGCCCCTCAATTTTCATTAAAAAAATAACTTGAGTTTGTAGGTGTCCTTGCAGAGAAGCCTTGATTAATTCTATAGTAACTGCTATGCAGGTAAGAGACCAGAAATCCATGCCAAGTTTAAGCCAGCTAACATGGGTAACAGTAACTTCTCTTTCCTTGCATACATTTTGGCATGGGCTTCAAGCCCTACTGAAGAAGTGTGGTAGCTTGTCTCTCTGAGCTTTGGTCTGCAAACCCTGCACCACAAACCTTCAGCAGCACCGAGTGCGTGATCTCCAACTTAATCACAAGGTTTTTAATAGATGTGATTGGAAGGCCTGAAATGTAGCAGTATCTGCATGCCATATCCAATGGGGCATGAGGCTAGAAAGCAAAGGGGTGTTGTGGAAAGAAAAAAAAAAGACAAAAAAAAAAGACAGGTAGGTCAGCAAAAAATACAGCTGGAAGTATGGGGAAATAAGCCTAATTAGAGCAGGAGTACCTGAGGGAAGCAGCGAGGGACAAGCAAATGAGAGGAAATTGGCACCATCTTATTAATGGCATGACAAACATTTACAGCAATTTCAAACAAGAGAACTTGCCTTCCCCAGTTATATGGGCTAATTTATTTTCATCAGGTTTTGGGGCTGATTTTGGCTAATTCACCAACACAGAAAATGACAACTCTTCCCTAGAGCTGCAGCAGAGAGTCCATTTTGAATCTCCCCAGACCACTTTCTTGTTCAAATAAAATCCTTTCAGCTTTCTAACCAAACACAGAGTGTTTGGAGGAGATGGAGGTGCACAGAATATGGCAACCCCTCACATGAACAAGTGTCCACACCCAAAGGAGACAAGTACAGACCTGTACAACTTACTTAACAATCCTTAGACCTGTGACCACTTTATTTGCCAAGGTAGAGTAAATTTCATCACCAGCAGGGATGGTATGAAGATTCAGACACCGCTGCTTTAGACACTACCATTCTGCAACACACATGCTTAGGCCAACCACCACCAGATGCAGAGGAAAGTCCTTAAAGTATCAAACAATGATACTAATAGTACATTAGGTCCAGTGCTAGGGAAAATTGCCGAACAAAATGTACTTTATCACATCAGCATTTGTTTCTAGCAGTTGCTATCTCAGGGACACTACAAAGAGAAGTTTCTGTTAATGACCTTCTAAACCTTAATTGATCTTAGCTGTCTTGTCCAAGGCCAGATAGTGTGGTCTGCTCGTCCTTGAGTTAACAGTGACTGGACTGTTGAATACACCCTTCTCTTATCTCTGTTAGCACAGTAGAGATCTAAAAATCTCAGTACATAGCCTTGATTTTTATAAATCAGTATGCATAAGATCTTGCAAATTCCAATTAGATTATAAAAAATTATATAAATGCAAACTTTCCAATATAAATTACAGAACAGACTCCCAAGAACAAGTTCAATGGCTTCAAAATCAATAGCTGACTGAATGCTAATTGTGGCAGCAAAACTCTGTTGAAATTCTTGTGTGCCTGATGGGTTTCTAGCTTTCATTTTCAGCTGTAAACAGTCAAGGAAATAATGTTTGAGTTCCCCCTTTCCCCAGAGGAAGGGATACGTAGAGCTTTCCAAAGCTTTGTGAATTCTTTTGGCACCTCCTAATTGAGATCTCCCCTTGCCAAAGAATGAGTATTTTACCTTGTGTTTGTTTTCAAAAATGTGATATGATGCACTAGACATTCGGTCAGCATTACATTCATGAGTGTGTTTCTATGGGCTTGACAGCGATTCTGTCCCTAGCTGAATGGCTTGGGTAGCAACCATTAACGCAAGGTTACATGTAAATTTGAGCTGTTGAGCACTGAATCACAGTCCTGAAATAGTACAATTATCCAACCTTCTGGAACTGCGGCCTTGGAGAAAGGACGTATCAAACTGCCCTACCAGAGAGGCCATTTGCTCTGCATCCAAGAAAAACATGAGCTGTGACCATGACCGGAAGGTTTTGGTAGAGGCTCTGTCAAGTAGATTAGCTACAACAAGCCTCAGAACAGATCAATATAGGAGCTGCCTGGCTGCCAAAGAGGTTAGTCCTGTAGAAAGGCATTTCTTTTCTATTTTTTTTTTTGTAATGTACTTGTTCTTAGGTACATGATGTGATCAGGGCTGGATAATGATGACCTAATCTGCTCATTACCTTGAAAAAAAAGTTTCAACTGTTGTGGGATCAAAAAGGGCTGCACAAGGATTTCAGCCGTGGCCTCTGGGCTATGCCTAGGGGTCACGGGTAAATGTTCAGCCCATGCCTAGGGTTAGGAGAGAGACACAGCTCAGAGATCCAGATAGGGCCAGAATGCAAAGGGCAGCCAAACAAATAGGTCAGCCACACAAAAAAATTAACTCCTGGCATATTTGTATAGGCCATAACTGTGCATTATTATGTATTGATCAGCCAACATCTGGGGTTAGTCTTATGACAAACAAGGATTCCTAGGGTTAGGAGCACCAGGTAGAGTGGGGTACCTAACATCTGCCGCAGGGAAGGGAAGACCTGTGCAAACATTTGATCCCTGGCAGCTTATTTCTCTAGGCTGTAACTGGGAGCCACAGGTTAGGGCTCAGGTTTAGGTTAGTGTTTACCTGGGTTTTGTCTCTCTCATAACCCCAAACTCAAGTGTAATAGTAGGAATGGACACATCCTAGTATTCCACATCCACCAGTCATACTCTAAATTGTCAAGGACAGAGTCCTCGTGCAGCCTACCCCTTCCTTTTGCCTCTATACTACCTGGATCCCTTGTCTTTTTCCTTTTCTTCTCCCATCTGCAACTCTGGGCTTGTTCCTAGCCACATCCCCTAAGACCACTGGAGCTTTTTCAAGACCTGATTCTTACTGCTCTTTTTCACTTTATTAGTTAGTTTTGTCAAACCCAAGCTAGTCTCCAGTTGTGAGCATGTAGTCCTTGCTAATCTTAGGACAGTTGCACTAACTCTGGAGTTGATTATCCTGGCCCTAAATATAGGCTGTATTTCACACCCTTAACTATCAGTAAAGGACATGAGAATTAGAATATCCATTTGCTCACAAAGATAGACCAGTTTGCACCCCAATAGCATTGCAAGATGTAAGTACAGTGCCATTGTAAAGCTATATTTGTGACTCTTTTCTTGTCTTAGCATTAGTATTTTATGAAGTTAAAGCACAAATGTTAGTGCTGTACTGCTTGAATGCATTAACTTCTATCCATCAGCCCTCATTTTGGACCCTTGTCTTGATGCTGGAGTAGGACTCCAGAGAATAAATAGCCCAGGAACGCTACAATGCTTGCTGGAGTCCTAAGGTAGGAGGTGGGTGAGAAGGTGCTTCTGTGTAACATCAGGATACTTGCAGAAGGAAAGGGAACAAACCATACTGTTAACGTGCACAACAACCGCAGACCTGTAAACACGAAAATAACTAAGGCAGCTGGCAAAAACCTCTTGAGGAAAAACTACAGCAAACTTCTAACTCCAAAGGCAGAAGTAAGGATTAGTTGGCAGAAACAGCATATTGTGTGTTGAGAAGTAGTTGTGAAGATTCCTTGGGGGTTAGATATGTTTTGCAACAAACAACACCTGCGTGAGCACTACAGAGCCAAGGGATGCAGGGGCTAGAGCAGGAAAGGGATGACTATAGAAATCTTGCTAGCCAAGCTCACCACTTTCAGGAAACATTACAATATCACATACCAAAGCGCCCACATTGTTTTTCTTGCTTTACCATTCAGTTTTCCATATGGTTTAGTAGTCAGTCACCTTAGTTCATGGTACTGTTTAACATCTTTAGGAAATCTGTCTTATAAAATGCTTCCTCAAAGCAGTTCATAAGCAGATAACTGAAACTCTATAACACTTGTTTTGTGTGAACAGCAATGAGAGAATTAACCTGATTCCTGGAGGTCTGCCACAAAGCGATGTCTCTCAGGTCTGCTTTAACAGGCAAAATAATATGGATATAATGGCCAAGATGGCATGGTTGTACCAATCTAACTCCATCAACATAAAAAAAATAGTTTGTAGAAACAGGAAACAGAGCATAGGTTGCAAAAAAAACAAACCACAAAAAACAACCCCCAAACAACCCCGAACGACCCAAATCCAAAACAAACCAAAACATCTATTGCCTCAACAAGCCAGTTGCCATTAAAGCAGACACTATACCTAGGTTACTTTCCATTGTACAACAGAAGTATTCGCTGAGCTCAGGCCATTGCACAACACTGTCTGCATAGAAAGGGAGGAATTAGTTTTTCCAGACTTGGAGCCCTATCAGACAGTTCAGATGCACTCACAGCTGGTTCTTTTTGGACCCAGCGCTGACGTGAGTGAGCACCAAGCAGCAAGTGATCCGGTGCATGTTTGTCAGTGGAACTTAAACCAGACCAGGACACCACAGTAATATAAAAAGTACCTCAGACACAGCTACAGTTACAGACTGGTCTTTTGGAAAAAAAAAAAAAAAAAAAAAAAAAAAAAAAAGAAAAAGAAAAAGAAAAAGAAAAAGAAAAAAGCAACCAAAAAACCTCCACAAAACAAGAGAAACAATCCCCCCAAAAAATACAGATTTAGTCATCTTAAAAAGCTTAAGCAGCATTAAATAAATGCAGCAATGGCAAACATTTTCTGATTCCTTATTGTATCTACAGCTAAATCTGGTGTTGCCTTATACTTTCTGCAAGCGCTATGTAACAATTCCCCTGGCTTTTAAGACTAAGATCATGTCGTAAATTAACCAAGTTTATGCTGCACTTGAATCACCCTTTGCCACTGTCCTCCTTTTTCAAACATGATGACATTAGACTGCCTTTGCAGGCCTGTGCCAAAACTAACAAATCTTAGGTAATTCTTAAGCATTTCACTATGGATCAGTAGTCTCCATCCTGCTCTTTTTAGAAACATGGAGAAGTTTACTGAATAAATACATTTTAATATAGTTTCAGAGTTGCAAAATGAAAGAAGTGCAGTTGTTACCACAGAAACTATTTGTATTTGCCTGTATTAATTTCTTTCCTCTATTTACCTTTTCTCTTGAAACCATATTCAACGTCCAGAGTTGCTTAGATAAACAACTAGGCATATCCAAATGAAACAACAGTAAAAGAAAATCCTTAGATCAGCAACATTTTAAAACGTCATTGTTTCAAACCACCAGTATTTTACACAAGCCAACATTTCTTAGATCTCAGTTTTTGTAACACACTTGTTCAAAGTTGCATTTTTTCCTCACTGAGCTAGCACTGTATTGAATTTCCTATATATTAGCCACATCGCCTCTGTTAGAAAGCCAACTGTCTTTTATGCCCTCAAATAAATAAATAATTTTTAAAAAGTTTTTTAAAAAAGGCATCACCAGTCCAGCCTTCTACTGCATCAGCTGAATGAGAAACCATTTGCATAGGACCCTGCTCCATGCTAATAAATCTACAGCAAAACTCTGGTGACTCAAGCCGGCATTTGTAAGCCTGTTGGAATCGCTTTGGCTGCTGGAAGGCAGAGCACGGTCAGCACCAGCTGTGCTGTGTCCCATTTGGGCTGTCAGCGTGCTCCTGCCTTTCTCCTCCTGGGCAATGACCCTGGGATGCTTGGGCCCCGCTCATTGCTCAGATGCTACAAGCACAGGGCTGTTCCTCTGCAATGCTCCTGGGGAATCCTTAGGAGATTTGGGAGCAAGAAAACAGAGATTTATGCATTAATACAAACACTGAAATGGTATAAAACCACAGGAAAATGGAACCACACCTAAGCCCAAGCAACTGATCTCAGTTCTGGGAATACAATCTGAGTATCCAAGTCTTGCTTTCAGCTCACAGCTTCAAGGGGCAAAAGCCAGAGGCACCGCTCAGTGCCGCACACCACACCCTCCATCTGAGCTGCCACACACACAGAGCGAGACCCTGCTGTTTTCAAGTCTCCCAGACTTTTGCTTCTGTGATAAGTCCATTGGCATTACTTTGGTGGCCGAGGAAAGGAAGAGCAGCCTGAATTTACTGCGGACAAGTTAAAGCTGTTCTTGTCCCCGACCCTGCAAGCCCGCACGGACAAACTCCCCCGTGCCACCATGAGTGGAATGGAAGTCATTGTGACATTTTCATTTTTAGTTGCAAGTTAAATGGAAGTGGACAGAAAAGTGAGCCGTAACCCAAGCTCCCACTCCACAAAAATCCATTTTTGGACAACATCAGAGGAGATATCCTAACATTTGAATTTATTAAGCATTTTAAAGCTGATGTTTCACTTTGCTTAACAAGCACATTTTTCCCCAGATCAGTTTGCCCTCAAGCACTGAGCCATTCCTCTCTCCCTGCTAGCAAAGAGGCATATATTTTTTCCTGAGTCTTAAGTGAAAATAAAGGAATGCAATGCTTATCTGACTGTTTACTCTTATATATCACCATCATGTAAGGTCCATAAATATTTTCCGTATGTTCACTAAAGCAATCCCTCCATTTCAGCATCTGCAAAATCCGTCTGCAGAGTCTTTCAAATTAACATTAATACATTATTTCTGACAAAAATTGAATAAATGCATTTCAACAGCTCTTTCCCCCCCTAGTATTGGGAGAGTTTACGGTCACATGCAAACTCACTGTAGGATTCATATTCACTGCACCTCTACATTCTTATGTTCAAAGACCTCTTTTCAAAAATAAAAAGCCAGCACATTATTGTTTTTAAGCTGCCTTACCTTTGTCTGCCAGACTCAGAGCAGGCTCTAACACCAAATGTGCTCGGCTCCTTCCCCTGCACCCAGTGCCAAACAACAGCCCCACCTGGGACCCACAGCCCACATCCCCAGCTGGCAGCAGGTGTAGGCAGTTGACCCCCTGATGATCACTTAACAAACCCTCCCGCAGAGCTGGGGAAATGAGCTGTGCTCGGTTGTGCTAGCTGTAATAGCAACAGAAGGCACATAGGAGAAATCTAATTTAAGGCGTTTAAAAACAAAACACTACTTTTGGCACCAAAGCTTCAAGTCAATTCAATGACCCAACCTGATGAGGAAGGAGAAGCGTTAGAATGTTTTTATGTAACCCTATTCCACCAAAGTCACAATTCAAATAAAGTAAAGTGGTCTCCCCTTGGGAGAGAGACCCATCTCTGTGTACAGATTGCTGTGCACAGCAAATTTTTGTGGGGCGATAGGTTCTTACTGTCACAATCAAAAATTAACTTAAGATTTATGACTATAACATTCCATGTAAACAGATACTTTAGTAGAAACAGGGATGTTAGTGCATACTCAGTATGGGAGAGTTAATTGAAGTGAAAAAATCCCCATAAGCCATACTCTTGTATGGCCTATTGATTTAACTGACTAAATGGACTTCTGTTAGGATAGTATCTGGGTGGCTACACCCCAAACAACTGTAGATTGAAATACATTGGAAGTTCTGATTTTAATTAATCTTCCTTTTGCCCTCCACCTCTCCTTCCTTTGCTGTTTAATCATCTCTCTTCTAACCACTATTCCAAGCTGGCTGCACAGACAGGAAAATGTCTTCCTCTGCGAGTAAAATCATCATTAGATTGAGAACAGGATGTGAGGATCTCTCTGAAAAGTTAAAACAGAAATCCCTCAGTGTATTTACTAAATAAACCTTTCTGCAAGGATACAGCCAACTTCTCTTGATCCTCTTTCACCCCCCTGCACCCAAGCAACAAGTGAGTCACCTCCGTAGTGCACCCAGCACACACTAAGTGAATGGCTCAAAAAGCAATCTGTATTTCCAAGAAATCTCCAAAACAGTTCGGGCTGCCCCTTGCTGCTTCTTCCAGTCTCTCACCCTAATTTCAGAGAAGCCATCATGGATAAAACTACTGCCCATGGCTTTTTCACTATTTAGTACCCTTGTATGTTTGCTCTCCAGTCTGAGTGGAGTGCACCGAGAAGAGAGTCTATGGAGACAGTCCTTTCCGTAGGTTGGTTATGTCTGGCTAAAGATGGAGGAAGATGTCCCAGAGCAGGAGCAATATGGTTGCTGCAGGACAGCCCAGCTTGTCACAGCAGCAGGGAATGGTGGGCAGGAGTCCAACAAGTCTGGGTACCTCTTGTTCCTAGCACAGCTCCACCGAGGGAAAGGCAGGTTTTACTGCCAAAGGTTCAGACTTTGTGCAGTTAAAGTCTGGACAAATTAAAGAGGGATACAGAAAAAGAAAACTATCTAAATTACAGAGCAGAGAGAGGTTAGGATCAGAGTGAGGTATCCCAGTGCCCAACCTGCTGGTCAGCCTCAGCCTGGGAGCTGGGAAGAGTGGTTCTGACCCTCAGTCACACCAGAGGCGCCGGCTGTGGTCACACAGGTCTCTAAATAGGAGGGTACTTTGTGCTGAATGTCTCACTGGATGGTGTGATTCACCCAACTGTGATACAACATTCATCCTTTCAGCATGAGGGATTTTAAAATAAACTAGCTTCAGTGGAAGTGCGGGATCCGGTATATTTCAACATCCTTTAATCATCTATGATGATTATTAGACTAATTCTCAGAACCTACAAATCAACTTTACTAAGCTGGTATATTTTCTACGTCCATTATCTACAGATGAACTTCTACAAAGGAGTGAAAAGCTTAATAAATAACACAGGGCATGGCATTCATCTCCCAGAGCCAAAGAAATCTCAGAATGTGCAGTCAGCTTTGAAATACGGAGACAAAAAACCACACTTGATTCAAGTTTACCCTGGACAATGATGTTTCCTCACCACGTGAATCCCTTCATGATGCCTCCCATTCCTGGGAGCGTTTAGCTTACAGCCTGACATTCAAAACTCGTGCAGATTCACTCTTCCACAAATTATGTGTGTTGTGACAGGTACATCGTGCTATAAACACATCAGGTTATATCCGGGAGCAAAAAAGAGGAAAAACAGCCTCTAAAATCCTATGTCCTACCCTTTAGTGTAGTTTATGTACTTAACAAGTGAACAGTATTTAACAAAAAAAGTCAACGTTACTAATAAAGGAATTGTGCCTATAAAGTAGCATCTCCTGAGCTCCACTTCTTCATGGTCATTCCTGTTGTTAGTGATAAGATCGCCTCATTTATTTCTAATTCATGGTGTTATTTGCAGTAGGAAACAGCACTGAATATTTCACCATTTTACCTTTGCAGATAGCACAGGGAAAATAAATTAACAGGAACAGGAAATCTATACTTAAAAAATTTAGGGAAATTTTCTTGATGTAATGCTTTATAAGTATAGCAAAGGACTACATTTTTTTTTCAGATGGCAAAATGTGCCTTTCATCAAGAAAAGTTAGAAAACACAGAAAAGTGTTTTAACCTCTCACATTTTACTACAGATTGCTAAAGTAGTTAAAGTAGAACAGAGACCTCCCCCCAGAATGTCAGCTCTCAGCCATGCATCATCTTTAATGTGCTAAAGTGGATGTGAAAGCCTCACGAAAAGGAAAAGCGAGGCAGAGAAAAGTTAAATGCCTTGGCAGGGTTACTGGCAGAGCTGGGTTCTCCACTGCTCTGTGCCCCACAGAGTGGTTTACATCGCTCCATAGGAAGTACAGGGTTATCTTTCTTGAATGGCACTGTGTCTGGGGGACATCAATCTTCACAGCTGATGCCCAAATGAAACAGAGCAGATAAAAGCTGCCCCCAAGGGGCTTAAAGTAGATTGTATAAATCTCAAGCAATGTAATAATATGTCCCTAATGCCCTGGATTTAGACCTATCAAGATCTGCTCTGAGTTTCCTGTGTCTGGGTACCAGAACCCAACTCACTCAGGTAACAATCAGGAGTTGTGTCACAGAAATCAGCACTAATTCTCTGCTACAAAATCCACATAAAATCTCCAGATGTCTCAGAAATGCAGGCAAGGTGATCTAAATAGATATTTTCTGTGTCTGATTTACAACGTGTGAACCTTTTATTCTAAAGCTAATTCCACTGCATTGCAGTACCTGGAATATGCAGAGATAACAAAACCCAGTAAGAAATAGGCTGCTAAGACCTACTTGTCAATATCAGGTTTTAAAAAGAAAGGAAATAAGCACAAGCTGCTTTTATTGCAAAATGAACTCCAAGTGTGAGAGGAGGAACATACATAAACAGAGATCAACACTAAAAAGCCAACTGTTCAACTGGTCTGCAGGGAAGAGATTTACATGCACTAAGACTCCAATAATTTGTACCCAAAAACATGCCTTGATTGGAAAAGGCACCTGCAGTATTAGATACTACGACACAGTAGCAGGCAGTACAGCTTCAGCTCTCTGGCATTTGCCTGTTTGCATTGGCCTGATGGGAAGATCAAAGAAAACCCACTGCCATGGAGAAATGTTTTTCTTCATTAGCATCACCAGTGAAAGATTATTATTACTGTGTTATGGAGAGTAAAACCGGATGTTTTTGCAAGATTTATACGCTACCTTTGATCAACCAACCTTCCTCAACAAAGAAGAAATAGGCAATACTTCCACAAGTTCGTTTTCACTATCCCAATGACATCCATGTGAAGTTTTCAAGTACTGCAGAAGAACAAAACAAAGGTGTGAAATTTCCTCAACTGGCTGCCAGTATGTGCTTGAGTTCACAGCCAGAGGCATAAAGCTGTGTAACATCATTCAGTAAAGCAGTTTGAAATAGTCTTAACTTTAGCAGTAGAAGTTTTGGGGATAATGAAACTAAGTTTCAGGAAAAAAAAAGCAAGATTTCCCATGAAAGATGTGGTTAAGTCTCAGTTTGAATCACACATATAAGCCTTTTGTCAGGAGTAACGTGTTCTGTACTTCTATGGAAATCTGCCCTAGGAAAGATAAGTTCACAGCACATCCCTGCAGTACCTTAGTCCTGGATGATGAATCACAGAGAATGTGGAAAGCATAGCCTGTGGTACATGAAGAGCGGTTTTCTCCAATTTCACGATTGATAAAAGAACTACAATAATTCCTCAAAAATTTATTTTAGGACCATGCAACACCTTCACATGTCTGTATTTATAGAACTAGACAGTAATTTTTTCCCACAAACTTAAAATCTTCCCCAAAGAGTTCAACACAACCAACATCCTTAGCTGGTATAGGTCTTTTTTCCCCTACCCTACCTGCTACTTCTCTAGCTAGAGTCAAGCTAGTGTCTTCTAGACACTCTTCTAGTGTCAAGCTAGACATGTGCTTGGTTTGTCCAAAAAGCACGTTCAGAAGTGTGTACAGACAACCATCAATGCAGGAAAGGCAATGAGCTCAAGGGGAAAAGAGAAAGAATCCCTCCTGAACTCTTGGATCATTAAAATGGCTTTTAAGCCTCACTGGTAAGTGGACTTCATCACATGCAGTGCTAACTAGCCCAATCCTGGCCAAAGCAAGGACAAGCTTTAAAGTAGTTGCCAGTTAAAAACATCTGGAAACAGGCAATGCAAATAGGGCTTATAATGGGTGGGATAGTTACAGCTGATTCATATATGACTAAACGCTAGCATTTTCCTGGAAGCCTAACCAAGTGTTGCTTAGAAAAGAGACACAAGAACAGCAGTGGCCCACTTACAGCTGTCCCCCTTGTCAGCAGTGAGCCCATCGACAGGCTGGAAGCAATTTGGCTTCACAGGTTCAGAAGTGACAGCCCCCGGGAGACACAGCCCAGTGCTCTGCACATCAGCAGCATTTATCTCCATTTGTGAGGGTGATGTTGCCCTAGAAAGACATCAAGTATATCATGATGTCCTTGTCTGGGCAAGCCCACAACGACTCCGAGACAGGAGAGATCTTAAGTGTTGACCTATGTGTGCTGTGATCAGGTACAGAATCACCAAGGGCTTTGCAGCATCATATAGAGCCCGTGAGCTTTACTGCAGAGTACCTCTGTGACTAATTAATGATTTATCCATATGTTTGCATGTGCACTGCCCAGAATACCTGCTTTAACCTTCTTTGGGGAGTTTTGTAGTAAAACCTACACAAATTCATTGAAGCCGGAAGAGCTCTAATGCATTGTTACATTACATACCCTCCTCAGAACATAGACTTTTTTTTTAAAAATAGTATGGTGTTCTGTACTGGCTGATTTGAAATGTGAGCCTTCTTGGTTTAAATGAAAACAGGAGGACCAGCATCACAGTTGTTTAGAACTTGTTAGAAGTAAGAGCTTTTAATGCTGATTAGAGTTAAGGAAAAAGGCTTTACAGCTGCAGAGCAAAATTCAGATGTTTGGAGAAAGCAGGTAGTGTGCTGAACTAAAGCTGCAAGTATAACTTGAGACTAGGGAATAGGTCCTGTTTTCAATAAAAGTCTAAAGAAGGAGGGAAGAGCTGGGGTTCAAGGAATCATCTTTGGATCTCAAGTACGCTGGCAGCTGTTCAAGCTGGCTGCTCGCCAGGTTATATTTCTGTTATTCAGTGCTAAAGAACAGCTTATACACTTGAGAGATGCTCGGCTGGTGTAAACAGACAGCATGTGACTGAAGTCAAAGGAGCAGGTTTATACCAGCTGAGAATCTGGCCTTTAGTTTGCTCTAAAAATGAAATATGGACTCTGAATAATAACAAAACCTTTTTTTTTTTCTCCAGATGTGGCACTGAGCCTCGATGCTGGCAAGGGCCTCCAGTTTTACACACATTGGTTTCTTTCAATACTGTGAAAAATCTTCTTAAAGGCTTGCAAGCAGGAGGCAACACTTGAGTTATCCCACCTAGAAACAGAAGCTGCATACCTGCATGGCAGTGACCCTGATCTCCTCTGGCCTCCTTCAATGTAACTGTTACCTTCACTGGTTGTGTCAAAATAAATTTACATCACGGTACTTCTACACTGGCATGACCAGCACACATAAGCTCTGAGAATTTGTAAGTTCACTTCCATTCGACTACATGATTTTTGTAAGAACTGCTCTCCAGCCTGAGCAGCACTGTCTAGAGGAGATGGACACCCAGATTCACCCTGGCCAACTGGAGGTGCTCAGTTAGGAACCCCAGTGTCCACAGAGGAGAAAGACATGCTAAGTTAGCCCCAGGGACTGACTGCCTCCAGGGACCATACAGGAAGCACCAGCTGATGGCTCCCCTTATTGCCTGAACTAAACAAAGAGAATACATACTTTCAAGAGTTTGAAAGAGAGCACAAATGAGTCATATCTTCCAGATGTAAAATGCTTGTTCGCAGAAGAACTGGCTTGCATGCTCTAGATGGTTTCTGCACTATTCATGTCCACATGCATTTGTCCTCTAACATATGCATTGGCACTTTCCCTTCCTGAGTTCTCCCGCTACTAGCCAGAATGATGTGTGTTTGTATATATGCGTACATTTATATTTAAAAACACAAAGGCATGACTACCTAGCTTTTTGGTATCACAGTTGTGTCTTTGTTCATAAAAGCACAAAAAAGCTATAAAAATGTAGCCAAGTTCCATGTGATCATACTATTTGTCATTACTCAAATAACCGCAGTAATTAAGATTTCTTACAGCTTCTAAAAGAGAGAACAACAAAGTTGTTCTTGGTTCACAATTGTTTAACCAGATATGGACTACAAAGTATGCATTCTAGAAGTATGAGGTCTGACTTTCAATGTCTTGTATTCTTAGCCTATGATGTAAATTTTTATCTAAGCTCTTCGCTTTTTACCTTTGAATGAAAGAGCAAGGCCATAAATGAAAGTTTACAAAAGCAAGCAACAGAGAAATATTCTTGAATTAGCTCGGCATAAGCCTACTCCCACCTCTAAACCAGAAAACAAAACTAACCACACACAACACCTTGCCAGAGCCAGATTTCTAAAGTTCACGATGGGCCTCCTCAGTAGCTTATCCCATGATGCAGGTGATGGGCACAACCCAAGCAGGAGAAGTCACTCCTTGTCTGCAGAGCAGATCATTCTGTGAGTTCCCTGGCCCTCAGGGACAGGAGAAGGGCCAGGCAGCTGTCCCAGCAAAAGCTTCCTGGTCTATGACAGACCCTTGTTGTCTGGGATGACCATCTAACATCTTGTAAAACATGACTCACTTCAGGGACACACATTTGAGGGAAGTCACAGAAAAATTAACTAAGCACTGCCAGTAAAAACATGGGTGTACTTACTCTGGCTTTGTAATGGTACAAAGCATGTCAGCGGGGTACAGATTTTCCACTGTAATCATCCCTCAACCCTCCTCAGACAAAACCAGCACACTCTGCTTCTCATGCTACAATACTTGCTATCATAGTCTTGATCCAACTTTCTCCATCAAACAAATTGACAATAACCTCATTGCGGATTCATTCATTTTTCCATCCTTAATTACCACCATTGCCTCCCACATCAGACTGAGGGCACTGCCAGCTTAAGTCTAGTTAATATAAAAATACAGCCTCACCTTCTTTATGTAGGTGTTTGTCATCCTAATACCTGCTCCAGTCTCTCTCTCTACTGACCATCTTCAACATCTTCAACACCTTCAGCATCTGGCACTTGCATCAGTCTGCTTTTTCCATGCTGCCCTATGCACCAGAACTTCCCGACAAGCATGTTTTGTGGCTCTAAGAGAGGGTTTGAAATGATTTTGTCAGAGGACTGGGATCCAAACCCCATTTTTGTGTCTCCTTCCAATTAAAACAGAGGAGTGAGGGTGGGTTTGTTCTGTGACCGGAGCCCCAGACTGCCCAGGTGCCATCTGCACACAGAGATGTGGTACAGAACCTTCCATTGTCCATGAGGATGACGGGGCCCTCATTGCTCCCCATGGTGCAGTTAGGCAGAAATTTAACTATCAGACTAAAAATGTGAACCACCCTCCCACCCCATCAAAACCCACATGTATTTTTCAGCACCAGTAATATTTAATTTTGTCAAAAAAGGTTCTCAACAGCTCTGCCTTTTACCTTGCAGGCTCCCACTGGGCATACACAGACCGCCACAGCTGTTCCCTTTCAAATCTACACCTCAACACCCGCTTCCCACAAGGAACCACTGCCTGACACTGCCATGCACCCCCCAGCTGTACCCCCAGCACCCCTCTGCTGGCAGGCACCTCCCCTCTCCTTTTGTCCAAGCTGTCCTGCAAAACCCTCTTGGGATGGTGCCAAGCCCCATGCTGCCTTTTTGAGGCTGCCTGAGAAGCCACAGGCCTCAGCTTGACCCACAGCAGGGCCGTCCCTCCACCCCCTGGTGCCTGCTGGATAGGGAAACGCAGAAGTTCACTCTCATTCATGAAGGATATTTTTATTTCAAACTCCTGAGCATGGTTTTTAGCAGCAGAGTTGTTCCCCAGTGGGTAGGCCTAGCGCGTTGCCTGTTCTCCTCCTCACAACGTGAACACCCACCAACTGACCCTTCCCAAGCATCACCATTGCAGTTTGTCAGTGCACTTTGTGACTCCTCACCAGAACCGTTTGTGGGCCCTTCTTCCTGAAGTAAAACCCAGAGAGAGCTGCTTGGCTGCCACAAAACCCTGATTTGGCCTAAAAGTTCTGCTAATAAATGACACACGACATACCCCAGAGTTAGTATTGCAGATCTTGTCACTGATAATCCTGCCCTGGCTGCTGATGCTTAACAGTGTGTAAGCATGAGCCCCTGGTCCCACAGTCATGTCCCCCACCAAATCCCTGTGCATGCCAGGGGCAGGTGGCCACCCCAGCCAGTGTGTGGTGGCCTTGGAATGCCATCAGCTCCAGCTCCTTTCAGGCTGAAGTTTGGCACGAGTCTTCAGCCTCCAATTTCCAGACACTCTCTAACTGCTTCCTTCATGTTATTTTACAGTTTCCTTTTAGTGAATTTGCTATGACATGTTCTGGCACTCAAAAATTTTGTGGAAAACCCAAACATCCTTGCTGCAAATGTCCTGAGTGTATGATCCTCTTAAACCTTCCTATTTATTTTGTTTTCTATTGTTAACAGCTAATGTTACTAATCACTTTTAGGATCACAGCCTAATAAAAATACTGTGCAAAGACTTTCCCTACATCCCAAGCTCTCACAAACCCATGGGATACGCCTGCTCATACTAAAGGACAGACTGAGAACTTTTTGATCCTTTCACCCTATTTACAAAGCAAGCCTGGAAGTGAAATGCTCATACAACTAGGAACACCACACTCGCTCCCAAGGATCACACTTTGATTTTAGCAGGCAGACCATAAAAAATTTACATGGCTGACAAAACAGAGAGCGAGTTTGCTGAGGCACTTAAAGCATCTTTAAATATCATCAGCTTTCTCTGCCTAACACTCAATATTCTGATTTTTAAAATACCAATTCAATTTTGTCAGTACAGCGTGTTCTGTACTAGAGCTGGCGGTTTACAGGCAGCAATATGTAACAGCAGAGCAAAAAGGAGACTCCACCCAAATATTTTTTTAACCAATTCTTCAGATATACATGCCAAAATAATGGGATGGAAGAAAACCTGTCATTAAAAAATAAAGGAAAAAAAAAAAGTGTAATAGTAACACTTATGTGCTGTTTTTCTTCTTCAACTATCTGTAAAGCAACTGCTCTTTATACTTGTCCTAAACACGGTAAAGATGACAGGCAAGTGGGACAGGCTGCACAGCAGGCCTGGAGCCACCTTGGACACGTCGCAGCAGAGTCCCCGAAGGCTTCCAGCAAATGAGACTCTATAAAAATGTAATTTAAGCCATAACCTTCTTTGGGTAGGTGAAGTGATGTAATTTGATCTTTCTTGTGCAAAGAATTCAAACAGTGTAAATGCACACAGGTTCGCAAGGCCAGGTCTAGGCCAGAGAGCTAGGAAGACAGTAAAAAACCCAAGCTGCAAACAGACTTCCAGCCTCATAAATATCCGCTTTATAATTACAAAGTGACAGCTGTGAAAACGTATCAAAATATTGGCTTCTTTTCCTTTTATATTGTCTTGGATACACTGTGATAAATTTAATTCTGTTTAAAATAGAAGAGCTCTGGACTGTGTTTTTCCTGAAACTGGCACTTGGTATTTTTTGACTTTCCAAAATATTTGCTTTACTCACAAATGCCTGGCAGAAACAAAGACGCACAACATCAATGCTTACTCTGTAGTACAGTAAGACTTACTTCTTAGTGTGTGCAGATAGTCGTGCAAATATATCACAACTTCTTGGCTAATAATTGGGCTTTAAAATTAAATCTCATGTGAGACACAGATCATATTTTCACACCATTTTCCAGTCAAAATACAAATCCTGAAGGTGAAGAACAGCTCCTTCTGCTGAGAGTCACCTCTACCGAGATCATTTCAAAGGATAAAAATTGTCTTCAGGCAAAAACCGAAATATGGGTTTTTTTTAAGCAATAAATCTATTGCATGTCTGTGAGTTGTAAGTCCTAGGCAACCCGTCAGCTTATGATTGCTTCTAATTAATAGCCTTTTCTGTACTGAAAGAATCCTGATATTTTAAAATTATCATTAAACATTTTAGATCCCTTTCTTAGGGAACTCTCTTTTCTGAGTCAATAACCACAACCTTTTAATAACCCAGGGAAATGCTGCTGTGGCTGGCTCCCCCAGAGGGCCCATAAAGAATATTTTGTACATGAAACACAGGAAACAAAGCAATAAGCAGCATAGTAAACACCTAAAGCCTTACCCTGCTGATGCGTGACCAAGCTATCTGCTCTAGCACAGGAAGACCCTTCAGTAATGAAAGAACATCTCAGCCTTCTCGCGTGTCTCCAGCAAACTTGCAATCAAGGGTACAAGAGCACAAGGGAACTCTGCTGCTTCAGCTGGACAACCAACAGCAGATCCTCAGGCTTGGGTGGTCTCAAGCCAGGCCTCGTGCAGGATGGAACTGAGGCCGTGCCTTGACATGCAACAACAAAACGCCTGCAGGATCAGAGCTTTGGATGTCAAATTAGAGCAAAAAACTTAACTAAATATATCTACTGGTTTCTGCACAAAACCGTGATACTGAGAAGCCAACCAAGTAAAATCAAGGTGGCCACACAAAATCAAACCCTGCCCTAACACAAAAAATTTGCACTGAAGCTTACAGGAGATGAGGACATGTCAGTGAGACGGAACTTGATCTACTGCTGTTGGCTCTGTACAACTTCAAATAAAGGAATCACAGCAACAATTATTAATAAATCGATATATACTTTATTATGCACAAGAGACTAAGATGACATGACACTGTGGTTATAAAAACTGTACAACTATGCATTTCCACAAGTCTCTGATATACTGAATGCAATATGAAATAGATTTGGGGTGTTCAGACTGGCCACAGGAATTAGCAAGTAAATTTCTCACATTCTTTGATTCTTCATCTGGCATTAGGATCTTAAAGAAATGTACTTATTTATTTGAAGGTGAGAATACTGTGTTTGGAACCGGTAGGAATATGGCGGTGAAGATCCAATAATGCTTTGAACGTCCCCATGAATGGCAACAACAGGGTGGAACAGTCACCTCACATGAAGGGCTGTCAGCACAACCAACAGTATAGTCTCCTTGTGAAGCATGAGGTAGATAAACATAACAAAAAGAACGGTACGTATAGTAGAGACATGGTTAGAAAAGGGCAGGGGAAGGTTACAATCATCAGCATCTACAGACATTTTGCAAAATCCATTTCCATGTGGAAAGTGCTACAAAAATAGCCTAACACAGAGATCTGACTTTTTGAAACACGAATATAGGTATGTCCACAACCAAAAGCTGTAAAAGATTAGAGTTAGTGATTAGACGATGCAGGACACAGTGAGCAGTCTACTTTGGAGTTTAGGTATGTTACTAATAGCTTGTACAGACAGAAGGTGTCCCTTTTAAGCCCAATCCTCCTGTTCTTACATAAGAAGTTCCTTCGCTGTCAATTCCATCATGCTGAAATTTACCACCGAGCCTGTCCCTGCAAAGCCCTGCTTTAAAGTCCTCCCCTGGCATGGGAGCATCTCTCTGGCCTTCACACCCCGCAGGTATCTGCCATGTGAAGTCCAGTGTGGTGAGACCAGGTTTGGCAGAGGCAGGAACCAGTGGTTTTTTGGTTCCGCGTTCAGGAGCTTGCCACACCACACACAGAAACTTGCAGTAGACAAATGGCTGCTATAAAAGTGGAGCTTATAGATGTGTCAGTACTCTGAACTGCAGGCAGCTGGAAAGTACTACACATTTTGGTAATAAAGCTATAACTGGGAATGCCTGGGTTTAGTTCTCTCTCTCTTTCCCTGTCTACTGAAGCAGAAACGGCTGTTCCATCTGCTAAGCAATTACATATAGTTTTGGTAACTTCCAACAGAGAATTAATTCAGATTGATTACAATTTCTGAATTAGATAGCTGAGTCCACCAAGATCAGTTAATTTAAACCGTATTTCAAATACAGGTCAGCAAATCGAATCTTTGATCTTTATATATTTTTGGTTTATCCAACGGTAAATATAAATCTGTAAATTATTTTAAAATCAGAGTAATTTTTTTATAAAAAACATTGATAATGCAGCATGTTCCTCTCAAAAATATACAATTACCTATTTTACATAAGTTTTCAACCTGTTCATCCCAACAACCATACCTAATACTTCCTATGAGAAACTACTTTAATAAAAAATTTGAGGGAAGAAAGGGTTAAAAAAGGGAAAAGAATTTACAAAACATGTAAATTTCACAGTAATTGAATTTAAACATTTCATATAGAGTAACTTACATTTATCTAAAACATTTAAATATATCTTTATACAGAAATTTAATGTAGTAAAATATAGCTATGATTGAACTTAAAGACTCTAGTCTTCTTTGAAGACATCTTTAAAGACTTTACACATAGAATATGCTTATACAATACATTCTGCTGAAGGTTAGGCAAAGCGCTTTCTTTTCAACCACACAGGTAGCACATTCATCCTCCTGACACCTCGAAACAGAGCCAATCCTGCATACCCTTACGCAAGGGGATAACTACGCCTATGTGACAATCCTGTCAATGTTATCAGGGCTACTCACCGGCCTGGTAACAACGAACACTTCTGTTAGGTGTAACTCTCTACACTGACTATCTCCATGGACTCTGAGAATAGCCATTATGTGTAGAGTTGAGCACGAGCTCGTACTAGCAAGGCCGAGGCATGTAGTTACTCGAATGCATAAATGTTTGCAGGATTAGTAACAGGTTTGATTTTAAGCGAGTAATGTTCCACCTGATCCCGGGCACTTAAATCTATTGTGTAACTTGCACTTTGACCATCCTGGCATCAGTAAGGCACAAGTGTAGAATCAGCACAAGAAATCTGCAGCTCAGACTTCAGAGCAGACTATCACTCTAGTGTAATGAATTCCCTTCTCCTCTTGCAGAACACCAGTAACCCTCACCGAAATTCAGGAAAGTTACTCAACCCATTTCTAGAGGAAAACAATGCTCATTTTTCCTCAAAGGAGAAGGATTCAGTAGAACACATTACAAATACAAAGTGGCAACATAACAGTCAAACAATTACACATTAAAAGTGTCTTTTATCTTTTCATTTGGCATTGATTTGAAGGTCAAGATATGGCAATAACACTAAAAACATACTGTGGCAATTAGTACCTTTCTACCATTTCCGAATTCCGACACTTTGTTGGGACTACTGAATTGCAGTGTCCATGTCACAGTTGGACACAAACAACTGCACAACTATCTTAAGTGAAGAGCTTCATCTTGAGAGGCAGAATTCTGCACAAACAATAGGCTCTACTGTACATTCTTTGTGCCCCCAAAACCATCTCTTATTTGAAAGGGAATTTAGGCTAGCTAAAGGATTAGAACCAAACCACCTTTTTTATCTCCTCTAGCTATCTATTATAAACTGAAGAGACAGTTGTTTGTTATCTTCTTTTATATAGACAAATGCATTATGCATTTTATATGTGGAAAAAAGTGGTAAGTTAGGTTCTGTATACTTAGGTATACTTCTATTTGCATAAAGAGATTGCCACTAAAGGTACACACACATCCATGTTAGTGCACAAGAACATTATTTGTCTTAAGGTTTGTGTGTGTCCGTATTTGGTATAGTAGATTATACAAAACAATATCTCTTATTAAGAGCTTTGGCCCAGAGAACAAGAAAGGGAATGTTAGAGTGTGCTCTTCTCCAATTAGCAAATCAATGCATATTAAAACAAAAATACCTGGAACAAACCTGAAGCTGCAAACACAACAGGAAAGCAAATGAGATGCTGTAGCTGTAAGCTTAACAAAAAAAAAAAAAAAAAAAGTTTTACCAAAAAGGGGAAAANCTCAAAAGTGGCTAAACATAGCTGAAGTAATAAAATGTTCTTAACCAAAGAGATCTGACCTTGAGGCCTTCTGGCTTGGACAAATAGAAATCCTTTGACCTAAGATCATCTTTGTTCTGCTTATCTTGTTGAATTCCCGTAATGAATACCTTGTGTCAATGAGAAGGCTTAGGGAAAGAAGTCATACAGACAAAGCAGCATTTTTCCAAACTGGCACAGATTTCACATTGAGGGCCTGCGGACCCCTAGAACAGGTTGCAGTACTGTAGAATTAGTAGCTTTGTCACATGTAGCAAAACATACTATAGAAGATCCAACAGGCTGTGTTTACCCACGCATTGTGTGCACATAAACACACTCACACACAGTGGCTTCCCCAAGAGAAAATCAGTCTTTTTTTTTTTTTTTCTTTTTTTTCCTGTAGAAAAATCCCTCCTCTTTTTTCTTCTTTTTTTCTTTTTCTTTTCTTCCCCCCAAAGCAACCCCACCAATCCTTTTAGCTTTCAGAAGTTGGTGTCCACACACAGTCCTTTGAACCTCTGCTCTCCCATGCTGCTCCTCAGGCGTGCGCCCCTCAGCCCCCGCAGTTAGGTTGCGCTGCTGCTGGAGCAGGGGGTGCTCTGCGTGCTGCCAATGCTGTGCGCTGCACTGCTGTTCTCCGAGGCTGGTGGGGATGTAGGGACCTGCTGCCTTCCTGCTGCTTCTCCTGAGAGAAAGGGGAGAGAAGGGAAACTGGAAGTGTTAGTTGACACAGAAAAAAAAATATAAATATAAAATCATCATTCCTTCCCAATCTTCCTCTTCTGATGGTTTGTATTTCCATGGTACGAATATCTGGGGTGACAGAGCTCAAGCAGAATAGAGCTGAAAATGTGACTAGACTTTGGCACTTTAGCATTGCTATGCACATGGGGAAAATAACACTGCTGTTTCCTTAGGCATTTTAAAAGCAGTTGATGGAAACTGCCAAGACAGCCACTGTCCATCTTCTGTTGTCAGCTGCCACTCAAACAGGTCCCCTTAGATGAGTCAGGCCACTTTATAGCCTTGCTCTTTCATGGAAAAAGGCCAATGAAATGTAGGCTTTCATTTTAATGCCAGTTTATGGAGCAGCATATTCACTAAAGCGGAGCTGAAGACAACGTCCTTCAGTCAGCTGAATACCACATATCCTGAGACACGGCCAGTTTTCTTCGTGTAGAAAAACAACAGGCTACCCTGCAAGTTCAACTTGATTTACTCTGAATATAAACATGCAGGAAGCTTCCCTGTAGCTACCACAGTATGTATAGCACTGTAACCTGTAGTGGGAACAAGTCTCACCATTTCTTGTTAATTGCTTACTGACGATAAATTAAAAGCCCTTTGTTATTTGTATTGCCAAATCAAGCACTAGGAGGTTAAAGCCAGATTTATGGCTCCTGATAAAACCTACATTTTTGCCTGCTCTCCTCACACCCTTTCTGCACCTGTGGCTGAGATCCTATGGAAAAAGTCCAGCTCTCAACCAACATGGAAGTAAAAACTTCCCCATTATGTGAATGCCCAAAAGACCATAATGAGGCCATGGAGGAAACAGTAACTGTGGCATTTTTTAAGTTACAGTGCTCAAATCTGCAACCTTAGTAATACTACAAATATATTACAAAATAGCCTCGTCAAAACAAATGGCAAGACTGTGCCACATACCGAGCACTGGAACTGCCCCCTCCCCTGAGCTCATCTCTCAGAACGTGAACCCATGGTCTCAGGACAGTAGTACGGCCAAGAGTGCTGACGCTTGAGCAGCAGACCAACCGTGGCAGCCAGCACCAGCATGGCTGCTTTCCTAGCAAAGCAGCAAGATGGAAATGTTCTGCCTGATCATGGGCAGGAATGACTGGGGAAAATCAAAGGCTGGTACATCTCCTGCCTCACATCATTCACAGTTGACACAGATCTCCTGCTTCACATTGCCCTAAGTTATCCAAAACCTGACACCATGGGCCAGGGTCTTCAGGGCCCAATTTCCACCCCCCTGCCCAGGATTTGGTAGCGGTCCTGTTCCCCAGCGACTGTTCTGGTGACAGGTTGAAGGCCGGAGGCACAGTCTGCATCCAGAGGGTTACAGAGCCAGGACGAGCCAGCTTCCTCCCACAGGAGCTGCTCTGGCACATCCCCATGCCCTGTGTGCTGCTGCCCAGCTGCCAGAGCCCTGAGCTCCTCTGGAATGCGGCCGTGGAGGAAGTCTGCCTTTAACGCTTTCTCTCTCGGGCCAGAAAATGTCCTTCTGCAGGCTGCTCAGTGTTCAGAGGTCTGCTGCAAACAAGGGAGGTCTGAGGATTTCTCACAGCAGAGGCTGCAAGTGCTCTTTGTAATGGAAACCAGTGGGTTTGCTGCTAGCTCAGGCCACAGCTGTAAGTGCGTGTAAGGCCCCACCATGCACAGCTCTCGCCTTGCACCCCACTGCTTTAGGAATGGGGAGGAATGAAAGGACAGGACAGGACAGCAAAACAAACTAAACCACATCACCCAGGAGGCCAATGAAATGGTTAAGAAGAGTCAGGATCTCACTCTTGAATTCAGCACTAAGCCCAGCATTTACTTTTTCGAGCAGATTTTGACTCTATTTTTCCTGGTGTAAGAAACCACTACAACACATGTCCAGGAGCAGCAGGTTAGAATGTACCCCCAGTCATCTGCCAACAAAATGTGTTTCATCTCTTGCACGGGAAACCACTTTGCAGCCCATCAGAATAAACTGTATAAAACCCAGTATCTGTCATGGTGCTGTACAAGCTTTCGTAAGCCTTGTTTGGGTGTTTTCTCCTCCCGGCTTGCTCCCTCCTCCTTCAGTTGTTTGTGTACAAGTCTTCCTTCCTTTTGTAGTATGGGAGATATTTATAAAGGCGGCGATAAGCAAACTCCCTTTCATTAAAACAAAACAGGGGAACACAAACACGAGAAAGCAGCAAGCGGGCGGCAGGCAGCACCCGGATGGAGAAGCCAGGGCGGCCGCCCTGCTCCCCGAGCCGGGCCCCTGGCCGCCCCCCCGCTCTGCCTCCAGCTCCGCTGTCACCCGTCCTGCAAACCACACGGCTGCACACAGCCTTGCAACAGCCTCGGCACGTCCATACAGTCTGTACGTGTTTAACCAGAAATTCATTTATAAGCTAAACACACGCTGTATTTACTTCATGGCGGTGACAGGCGCAGTGCCGGAGTCCCCGTGCGAGGCCAGCCGCTCGCTCCACTCCTCCCGGCTCCTCGGGAAAGCATCTTCGGAGGAACCTTCCTTTGGTTTGGGATGGGAGCCCCCTGCCCTCCACTGTGATTCAACTGCCCCATTTCTAAAGCATGATCAGCAGCTCTGATGCACCGCAATTGCTTGAGTAACAAATTCTCTAGGTTCTGAATGAAAAAAAATCCAAATCAGAGTGGTGCTATGAGCACAGTCCAGAAGCTACATTTGGACTGGCTGATTTTTTCCTACCGTTTTTTTTCCTCAACACCTACCTAATCTGTAGCAAATTATTTTCAAAGAATATTCATGAGAAGGATGTAAAGCAATGTGAATTATCACTGAAGAGGCATTCCCCATCTGCCTGTTTCATGTAAACAGCTTCATGCGTCTCATGTTCCTGAACCAGAGCTGCTCAAAATGGACATGTCTCATCTATTGACAGTAAACAAGCTTTTACCCATCTGAATGCGACAGCATGCTCTTTATTATTCACACTTAGGAAAGCTGCCAGTTGTACTCCCTGTCCAGGAAGTCTGAATGTTTGCTTTTCTATCTCCATTTGCCAAATATAATTGGTTGCTATGTCAGTTTATTTTAAATCAGATCCCATAAAAAAGGCAGAAGTGGGGGAGGAGGGACGCTTTTAACTTCTCAGATTTTGGAACATTTTATCCTGTTAACTTCCAGCACTGCCTGGAGAAGAAGGAAGGCACGCTTTCGAAGAGAACGAGGCGACTGATACTCTCTGTAACAGCGCTCATTTCACTTGGCTTAGCAGCCTCATTAACCAATCAGACTTGTGCACGTCCCTTCCTAAACACAGTCAATTATCCCTGTTAAGGCAGATACTACATCGGCAGATTTTTACATGAGTAAATTTTGACGGGTTTCTGCAAAAAAAAAAAAGTTTTTTGTTTCTTTGTAAGCCTCCCAGGTCAATCGAGAGAATTGTGGGAAATCTCTGCTACCTTCCCTTTGCTCTTGGGTCCTCTCTGGGCAGAAGCAACACCAGTGTGGAAAACTTTCAGCCACCTTTCATGTCCTTTCATCGACCGGAGTAAGGATCAAAAGTAGAGTCCTTTGCAGAAAAGTCAGCTAAAATTCCTCCTCCGTTACCATACTCCTAGCTTCCCCCTTCCTCTCCTCTTCTACTGCTTGTGTGCGTATAGATGTGTACAGAGGACATCTGTACTCCATGTTGAATTTGGAGAATTCAGAGAATCTGGAATTTCAGAGAATCTGGAGTATTTTAAAGGACATTCTTCTTCACCAGCAGTAGCTTTTGTCCATGCTCTGAGTATCATCAAAACACAGCTTTAAAAAAACCTCATATTTTTCAACCTTTGGTCTGAACTGTGTTACAAACCCAGTACTTGCAACAGAAGATGTGGCTTCAGAACACAATTCAGCAGTGCACGAATTCTCTAACAGCAAAAGACAGTCACTCTGTAGATGAAATTTAGATTATCTTTTCTCTCCCTCTCCCTTTTTTTTTTTTAATAAAAGTCTGCAGCCAGCTCTAAAATGTTTCCACTGCAGCTGGATTATCTTGTCTGCCACAGCAGACATCTTCTAAGAGACGGTCCCTGCCAGAGCCTTCACTGCACTCTACACCAAGTTGTCTTTGTAAATACAAGATACTATGCACAGAAAAATGATGTGCACAGGAACATAGGTTCACTTTCACAATCCTTTGAAAGTTTGAATGCAATAGTCACAGATAATATTAGTAATTTCTGTAATTCTCTGATCTGATGAGATGCAACATCCCCTTCTTTTTCTTCCCATTTATTACTTTGTCTGGCCTTTTTCTCCACTTATTTTCATCTCTCAAACACAGCCAGAGCAGCTGTCCTCTCCACTACTTGTACATGGTCACGATAACCAACACAATTTGTTAACAGAATTCTTTTAATGGGACTGGTCCAAGTCATATTGTTGCTGAAGGATTTATCATGTTGGCTTCCCAGTACTCCTTAACCACTGACACACGTGTCTATAAATGGTTCTATGTATGAACAGAAATTGAACTTCCACAAATGCAGCACTGACAATATTAATTTAACAATTGTTTCAAATCTTTGCTAATAAAGGCTACCTATTTGGAAATTACCTTCTCAACTTACACATTTACTCACGGAAATGGCACTTAACTCTTCTTCCACAATGTTTCAGCAGTATACACGGCAGAATTCTACTATTTATACATATTATCACAACCTTTAGATTTTCCACATTTGCCTCAATTCCAAACAAGTTTCATACACAGCTGATGCATTGAGAAGTATTAAACTGCTTATACAAAATCGTTGTACTGCCAACTGGAAAAAAACCACAGGGTTTTTTTCCAAATTAACATGAGCTCCTAGGTCATAATATTTACAGAAGTTCTGACCCAACAGGACTGGATTCTTACTCCTAACTAGCTTCCATGAGGGTTTAGAAGCTGAAAACCCTCTGCAGTGTGCTACAGGAGAATTCCAGTGCTCCAGAGCTACACAGGTTTGGAGTAATTGACTTCACATTCTCCCACCTTCCAGAGATCTTGGCAGGGTCTGGCGAGGTCAGAAGTGGAAGTAGAATTAGAACTGCCTACGTAGCTGAAGTCCAGCATATTGTGAGGAACTGGAGATACTCCATGATCCACAGCAGGCCAGGTCAGACACTGCAAATCAAGGCCCCAGCAGTGTCCAGTCTTTGTCTGTACCACCACATGCAACTGAAAGCTTCCAAAACTCCCTCTTCTTCCAATACAATATTGTATTTCTGCTAACATAGTTTAGTATGCAAAAGAATTCCGAAGAGATACTGAAAAATTATCTACACATAAAGGCTGTACCAATTCAGGCACATACCTGCTTATTTGGTTGGACACAATTAAGTGAGATTACACACAACTTCTACCAATGTAATGTAACAGTTGAAGAATGGACTAATAAATAATTGGGTCATAAATTCTACGTAATTAAAGGCCCAAGAAACAATTTCAAGTCTAGTTATATTCAGAGTATGTCTGTGCCAATAAAGCATTCTTTTAGCCATTTGGTCCACTCCTTGTGCTGATCACATCACATTCCCAGTCACATCAGCCTAACTTAACTGCAAAAAAATTTTGAAAAAAGGAGTGTGGGAACCAAAAGGGATCCATTAAGTGAAATGTTAATTAAATGCAAAATACAGAGACGCTACTAATGATAATGCACTAGCCAAGAATACTCAGTTTTACTCATGTCCCAGGTGAGTTTTCAAGATCTGTGTTTAAAATTATTTTAGCAAATTTTAAATTATGTTCATGATGCATAACACCTCCCTCTAGGGAAGGGCGGGTATCCGTCTGCTGATACACACCAATGGGCTCAGGGGAGAAACACCCTAAATGCTGGAAAACACCCTAAGAAGAAGAGAGAGTGGGAAAGCAAGCCCAGGACAGCCACTGCCAGCCCCCCCTCGCCTTCCCTTCCCCCTTGCAAGAGCTCAGAGCACCCCACATTCCCTGGAGCATGACGGGCAGTGAGGTCTGGAAAAGCCCTCAAACTTACCTGTGTGAGAGTAGATAAACCAGAGCGCTCCTGTCAGCAGGGCTCCGATTACAAACGCCGCAAAGGCGATGCCCACGACAGTCAGCGTGTCCAGACCGTAGAACACAGCTACAGGGGGAACACACATAACAAGGACGGTTGGTTTTTCCGTTGCAAATACCACTGCACAAAAATTCATGCTTATACTTTCATGGAGAAGTTTTTCAGAACTCCACAGTTAACTAAGCACCATTTTAAGGAACAGGCTAGCAGATTTGCATCAAGGAAATAAAAGTGATGCTTTCAGAGCCTGGCTTCGGTCCAACCAACTGTTCTGTATCACAAAGCAGAGCCCCAGCTCAGCACTCCCCAGTGTGGAAAACGTTGCAAAAAAATAAGCATTTTCAGTTGGCTGTTTAATAACTTGCTTGCAATTAAGTATCCATTTATCTCAAAAACGTGCTTTTAAAAAGCTGAGATTTTTGACGAAATGTACTTTTCATTTAAATTCTCTAACATTCAAGCAAACTTTCCCCTACATCTCCTGCAAGTTCAGTCTGAAATCTAGGTGGAGAACGGAACTGCTGTTAAGAGGGAAGAGATGCCAGCAAAAAGTCAGCGAAAACATAAATAGAAACAATTGTTTTTCACATTTGGCAATGCTTTCAATAACTGAAATTAATTCCAGAACACAAAAATAGAACCCCACACACGCAAATCACTTTTGCGGGGAGAGGCCCTTTTGTAGCACCATTTTAGGGGTATCAGCATCTGTTGCCCGGATGTGTTACCCCCCAGCGTTAAGCATACAAACACAGAAACCATAAGCTTTTGTGTTTTAATTTTTGGTGTTTAGAAATGCTTCAAAAAATAATGATTACTCTTTTTGCAATCATTTGGGGAAACTTCTTACAAAACTGATTTCTAGTTTCAGTATTTTTAATGTCTCCCAGTGCACAAAATGACTTAGGCCAGTGAATAACATTTTACTGAGCTGGCCAGGAAATGAACTGACTGGATCTTCTCAGTAGTATCCTTCAGTGGAATGTCAGTTCTCAAAATGCAACCCTCACTTTACTCATTCCTGTATCCAGCAGATTTCTCTATGGACATCCCTTAGCCCAACAGCCCCTGAGATCCTCAGGGCTATTCCACTTTTCTCTTTTTGACAAATGTCTTCTCCAGCAGTTCCTGTTGGCAAGGGCCTTCAAGACCCATTTCTGGATGCCTGCAATCAAATTTGCATGGGAAAACAGACAGGTAGTGTCTTAGAAGGTTTTTCTCCCATTTCTTATATTTCAGATACCTTTGGCCACATCTGGTTGTTTTAAATACAAACAGAAAAGACTCTCTGAGAAAGTCACATGGAAGCTGAAATAACAGAAGTGTAACTTCTTATTCCCCTTGCCATTCTAAGCAAATTTAGTCCCAAAAACATAGGGACAGGAGCAGAGGAAAACAACCTTCCTTGTACTTCCTTTTCTAATCTTCCCTTTTCTCCACTTATTCTTGGTTTTGGCTACAAATAACCTTCACCTTCCTGTTTATTATTGTCTTCTAGTACTGCTTCTTTCCTTCCCTTCCTGGGACAGTAATTTACTCCTTTTAATTCACTATGCCAAGACAACAGAAAAAACAAAGAAATTAATCCATATTAAGTCAGTGATCTCATCTACTACATGGCCTGTAAATGCTGGTGCCAGATGGCTGGATACAGCCAGCTGCAGCGCAAAGGCAGGAGTCAAGCTTGGAGTAAGACACGGGAGCTCCTTAAGATGGCATTGCTGCTGAAACCCTGGTATAGAGAAGCAGTGGCCTGAGCAGAGAAGGGGGAAATAACACAACCCCCCACACACCAGCAAATGAACTTACTAAGGCTGAGACTCTCAGCGGTGTTTCCCCAAGTTTGATTTTCTCATGCACAAAAGGTCACAGTCTCTCTTCTCTAAAGGCTGATGGGAATCTCAATCAGCAAGAAACTTAGAATTCTGTTTTGTCCCAGAAATTAACACACACACTCAGAAAGCTTGAAGGTAATTTTCTTCATTGATCTAATGCTTTCTAGACAAAAGCTAAAGGCTTTAAAAGAGATTGGTTTAAGAGTTACTTACGTGGCTGTCTCACATTTGGCTTTGGAAGGGAAGGATCTAATTAAAAAAAGAAAAACAAACCACAATAAAAACCACAAAACATTAACCAGGATAGTTCCACATACAGCCTACAAACCAGGCAAGCAACCTTCAGTATCTGATCTGGCAGAAAGACATTAGTTGTAATTTTTACAAACCAGGAACTTCAGGAAAATCAGCTCGAATTCAATAATCTTGTTCAGCTCAGAAAAATTCTAATCATATATTGATGATTCCTAAGAGGAACATATCTACATATAGCTCATGCAGCACACATTTATTTTGCTGGCAACTACACCGCAACCTTTCCCAGTCAAGATGTCATCAGGTTTGACCTGTAGGAACTCTGGCCATCCCAATGTGGAGCATTTAAAGAGCACAGACTGAAAAGGCTGATTTTAAGGTGATTACACTCATACCTGCATGCTAAATCACACCAAAAAACTTGAAATCAAACATTAGCCATCACCTCTAAAGAAAAGTCAGTATTATGGCATGATACACACTGCTTTGTCCAAACTGCATGAATGTGAGTTCACACGTATTCCTGAGTCCTACTTGCTATTATGTCTTAAAAGCTGGGTGGTTGTTTTGTTCTGTTTTTTAACTATATATAGGAAATAAAAGATCATAGCTATTATATCAAAACTATTATTCTTGGCAAGAATATCAAATATCATCATCATTATCAGCATGCAACAGAGACAAGTAAACATATGTTAAAAAATGAAGAAGTTTTCCCTTCTTTTGCTTAACTGACTTCTCTTATCTGTCTCCAAGAATGTCACCTCAAGTAGAAGAGCCAGAGATTCTGGCTTCAGAACCTGAGGACCTGTTTGGTTAGCTGCAGTTTGCTTACTGGGCAGTAACCCAGGGATCCCATTTAAATCTGGCCTATCTGAGCGTGTTCAGTGCAACAGCTGTAAAAGGATTAGACAAATGTGTTCCAATTTGGGGTTTTGCATCTTTAGCAAGTGGGGAAAAAAAAAAAGTTTAATTTCTATATAAGCATAGGGGCTCAAAAATACTAAAACCAAAACTACTTATTTTTTAATGTGTTCTTAAACTAAGACTATGCTTCTAACTTCTTAAAACTCAAACAGCAGCACTAAATTGCCAGCAATATCCTGTAAGATCATTAGGCTCTAAGATACACGTGCCTACAATAACCAAAAAAGCATTTTGTTCTTAAACTGCATTATTGTTGCTTGTTCTAACACATGACTATCTCTTCCAGATCACTGATGGTAGGAAACAGGTGGAACAGGAGTAGGAAACAGATGAGAACAGAGAGGTTTGTGTGTGTGCATGCATGTACAAATAAACTGGAAAGTTGTCAAGCACACTTAACAGCAACAGCATAACTGAATGTAAGATTTGGGAGGAGGGCTGGACTGAAACCAAGGAGCACCGAACGCTACAAACATGGGTAAGGGCACTATCAGATTGTCCAAACACTCCACTAACATGTCCTGAGTGCCAGGAAAATGTCTTGAGAGCTGAGGGGAGAATGAATTTTCCACGCTCATTCTGTCATTGGCCTTTCTACAGAGAATATAAAGTCTGCTAATTAATGATAGGCTGTGTAGTCCATTATCAATTCTCCACAGTCATCCAGTTCTTACATGTATTTTCATGTGGTTTGCTCAGAGTGACAGAGAAGCAGTGGGAATCCTTGAGGCCCAGGAAAAGCATCTAATTAAAAAACACCAGCAGCCAGCCTTTAGAAATCATCATAATTTTCTACACGTTTGTAGGACAGTGGCACTTGATAGCTGCTCACTTGACCTCCTTTCTTTG
The DNA here is from genome assembly GCA_013400555.1 of Jacana jacana. Classification (NCBI taxonomy): domain Eukaryota; kingdom Metazoa; phylum Chordata; class Aves; order Charadriiformes; family Jacanidae; genus Jacana; species Jacana jacana. Next base: position 44,162 of record VZTM01025536.1, read on the forward strand.
ACCTTATTTCCTTTTGTTGTGGAAGTAATAATCTAAAGTTTCTACACTTAGCAAAAACCTGGACAATGAGATTAGTAGATTATTTCAAAAGAAGGCCATGTATTTCCTAGCGCTTAAATGGCAATCCATATGCCTTTCATTGAAGTGAGGGGGAGCACATGTGTGAGATGCAGGAATGCAAAGGGAAAGAACATGGCATGAAGTTCAGATTTTAGACACTTCCATTGGGATCTACTGCAAGAATGTACGGAACTGAGCTACAACTCAACGTTAGGAGGGGAGGAAGAATTATTCTCATTTAGATATACAGTTGTGATTTGTATTACAGTCAATGACAGTCATAAGCTTGTGCCTGAAGAAAAACAGTGATACCTTTACAATGATCAGTTTGTTCTGACTTTTGAAATGTCAAGCACATGACTTCTATATTTGGCTTGCAGAGCAGATCCAATGGCAGTAACTCATATAATATGGTTTACAACAATGAAAGCTGGCCTGTTCACATGAAAGACAATAAAGACCACCACCTCTGAGATGCAAATTCTTCTGTTCAGTAATGAAATGTAATTCCTTCTCATATCTTAGGTTCACGTGTTGCCAACAATGGCATTTGGCTTGTAAAAAGGGGTTGCTTGATTCACTGCAGAACAACTGCATACCAACAAAGCTACGTTGTTATTGTGCCACTTTGTATTACGCCTGAAAGCTGTGAAGTGCTGGGGAGACTTCCACCAAACAGCCCACAATTAGACTAAATCACGCACAATGCAACAAAATATCACACTGTTGTCTTGTAACTAATCTTTATAAATTTAGCTCATCTTTGCACACTAAGACCTTGTGCCTCTGACAAAGGCAACATTCTGAGTGGAGCCCGAGAAGGGAGCTGCACACAATGCTCCACACATCGGAAGGGCGAGAGAACTTGGAGTATGAGTCTGTTTATTGAAAACTGAACATCAGTTCCAGGATTTACTCATTTCCAATAGAAAAAACACTGAAAAATAAATAAGCACTTTTCAAAAAGAAAAAGCCCAGAATCAGGCCCAAAGCACAGTTTTAATTGTACCACATAGACAGACCAAATACTTGTCTTTAGATCATAGCCAATTTGATCTGTTTTATTAAATTTGTAAAAAATACCAAACATGAGCTGACTCGCAGAATTCAACAGAAACAGTTGCTGCTTATGTCCCCTAGCAATGCTGTATGGTACTTTAAATTGTTTGAAGACTAAAAAGCACCACTGTTACAACAGAGGTTAAAGGACTTCAGATCCCCATCCTTTTGACACTCCCTCAAAAGCATTCTGAAGGTCAAACAGCCTGTGGACACAACTGGAAGATTTTGATGTGCTTGTGAAGCCACTGAAGCTTCTGATTAAACTCCCACACTAATACAAAAATAAAAGATAATGTACATCTATTTTATTCTACCAATGCATCAAAACATGATTGATGCTGTTGTCTAGAAGAACTTTCAAAATTGAGACACTGAAAACAGTTCTTATTTCCCATTGCTCAGTGGGCATATTCTTAAGCTACAGCACAGTCTCAACACGCCATTTGGCATTATCTCATAACACTCTTTGGTCTTTCCAACTCCTTCAACCTGCCACACTCGTGAGTTTTTCCACAAAGATTACATAACCAAGCAAGCCCCACCGAAATGGAGCTACAATACCCTTGGTGCATCTCATCTTTGCTCTTAATAGTTTAACAGTCTAATCAGTGTCTCTCCAGTGGCCACTCCTTTGCTTTACAAACTTATCAGGCTTTAGCATCTTCAATACTTTGTAATTCCATTGTTGTTGTTCCTAAATATATATTTATAAGCACAATAAGGAAATGATACAGCAGGGAGCAGAGCACTGCCTTTGATCTCTGGGCAACAAGAAGTTGCTGGAAGCACTACTGTTGTATTCAAACTTCTGAAACCCATATTGCTGTGTAGTACTGTATTCCTTTCTCAATTGCCTGGCAAAACCACATGTCCAGAGATCAATAAAGGCAGTTTAAATGCAAGGAACTGCCATGGTGATTGCTGCCAGGGAAATGTCTGAATAAATAATACCTTGCAAACATAGTATCCCCACAAGATTATACAATGCCACATACTTGGGAGTACTCCCTCATTTCAAGTGTCTGTATGTTATGCAATATATATATACACATATCTTTATTAAATATCTTAGGCCCATTTTCATACCTTCTGTTTTTCCTTCATGTGTTATTACAACAAGGGGCTTGGTGAAGGTTTTCTTGTTGTGCATCATGGCCAAGATCATATCCACATTGAGAGAAGTGCAGGCTTCATCAGGAGGAATGCACTGCAGGTGGAAAAAAACCCAGTGTGTGAGGTCAGAGTCACTTGCCTGCCAGGACAGCTGTGCCAGCTGCACAGTTGCCTCATTATCAGTTTTACCATATATTATTTACCAAAAAGACGAGGAGAAGCTCCAAACAACCCCTGTGTAATGCACTGGCAAAGCTAATTCTTAGCTGTGCTTCAGGACACAATCTTTGGCTTCGTTAAGGAACCTCTAACTTTTATAAGGCGTTACTATTGAATTTCAATAGGAGTAATTACTTGATTTTAGGATAAATGTTTTCTAAAAATCTGATAGCCAGAACTGTAGCCATCAATGCAAGTGCATTTCTAAATCCTTAGATCACGTTCTTTAACAACTAATTTACAGCCATTTCCATTAGTTACAAAGCAAAATTTGGCAATTCTCTTTCGTAACAATCAGATTACGATTCTATCTGATATTATGTATGTCTTTGAAAATTAAAGCTAACATTGTTTGTGCTTTGGATATAGATACCAAAGATAAATCTGAACCACTTGAGTAATAAAAACAATTTCTATTTATTCCACATAATCACTTAATGAAATTTAAACAGGAACTGTAAATTACGCAGTCACGCTGCACAGTATCACAACTCTTACCTATTAAAATCTTGAGCCTAGAGATAACACGTTAATTACATTCAGTTCCACAGAAAAGTTTATTCACTCCAAAGTTTAGACGAAAAAAATATCTTATTTTCAACTAAATCAGAAGGTTAGGCTTTAATAGACTACTGACCTTTGGCAGTCCTTGAGTATCTTTGTCTTTATTTGTACACAAAGTCAACTCACAGTGAAGAAAGAGCAGCGAGATGTTGAACATGGGTTTAAACACAAAGCTAAATCTTTTTTTGTCCTTCTGTGCATGTGGTATTGGAAAGTTCACCTTCTCTGTGCTGTAGAATTTGACAGATTCATCTTTAGGACAAATGTTTTCTATAATAGTGTAGTCAGACATTCTATCTGGATTTGAAAATGGGGAAACAAAGCATGTTTGAATGGCAAAGCCCAAGGATCTGTCAGCTTTAGTCACAGACACCTGCAGGAAAAAGAAAGAGATGGGAAGATCTCAGAACTTACATTTTTAGTTCACATTTCATTAACAACAGTTTTTTTAAGCAGTTTTCCAGTGCCACTTCCAATCTGAACTATTTTGAAGGATAAACTATTTTGAAGGGTAGATTGTCAAACTGAGAGACAGAAGATCTGACATTTCAAAACCAGCAGCTGTTTAATAGCATAACTGTGCATAAAGCCACTGTGTATCTGTTTGAAACTTGAAGGAAAAAGAAAAAGGAAAGAATCAAAAACTCTACAGACACAACAGAGAACCCACCCCCAGCCAGGAGAGGAATGCAGAGGCTGAGAGGAGGTCATGGTCTGACGTGTGGGTGGCATTCCTGAAATGGGGGACGTGGGGGAGTCTCCTAAAAAGCCATCGTTTCTTGTGAAACGATCCATTTAGTTTATTGTAAGTCTGAAATCCATACGCTTTTATGAAAAATAATTAAGACTGCAAACTTCCAGGGCACGGATATTGTTCAGCTGGACTGGAATGCAGACAACAAATGCTACAGAATAATTAGGAAAAAAAAAATTAAATGGAATTTATAGAAAATGAAGCATGTTGTTCTTAATAAACAACAGAAGTGCTGTGCCTAACCATTAACACTACCTGATTAAAACAGTTCCACGATAAATTATTTCTTCTTAGAAATGTACCTTAAATGTGTACTTAATCCATACATGCTGCATGTATATTTAAGGAAGATCCTGCCAAGTTTTCCTGTGGTCTATACAGAAATTTTTGGATCCTATGATTCAGCGAATAAAGGCATTTCTCATTTTTTTTCTCTCCCTTATGGGAGCAGCAATCAAATTAGAGACGAAGGGATGTGCTGTAGTGTCTAAGCAAGAAAGACCATCCTCTAAAAAGACCACAAATAAAGACAGATGAATGAAAGTCAAGCCACAGATACTGACAGATAAACAAGCTCATGCTGTAAACCAGTTAAAAGAGATTACGGCAAGGAGGACAAGCATACGACAGTGTCATGAAACACCACCAGGTAAATAAAAGGATGAATGATATCTCAAGGACAGAAGATAACTAAGAGGAAGAGGAGTCCAAAATATGATAAGAAAATGACAGCAGAGAACAAAGAAAAAAAAACAAAACCCAAAGATTCAAATGCAAAAACCCCCATTTTTAGCAGAGAAGGAAAAAGGAGATATCAAGTTCTTACAAATTATGACCTAAGCCATTTACTGACCAAAAAACCAAAATATCTGTTAAATAACAAAAGCAAAACAGAAACAAATATGAAAAAGAATTTTTAAAAAAATCTGTGTCAGCTAAAAAGGGAGTAACAGAAGTTCAAAACTGATACAGATTTTCCACTGTGCAAGGAGAAACAGAAAAAAACAAGGGTTCTGCCAGGACAGGTGATGAAGAAATCAGAACCTGTCTGATTAAGCAGATCCAGAAGCAGACAAATCCAAAGGGCTCTGAGCCAGGGGGATTCATCCCAGATTGATGAAGGAAGCAGTTGGTTTTATCCAAATGAAAAAAAAAGAATGTGTCTTTTATAAACATATTTTTAATTAAATGTGGCCTACTTTCTTTTTGCTTCAATTGTCTTAAGTACTTTTCACTGGGTAGAGAATGAGGAAGAGACACAACACACTGAAACAGTGAAGAAAACTGCACCAACCTCAAATGGACCACCGTGTTTACCATGTGGAGCACAGGCTCACAAAGAGGAACTCACTCGGGCCGGGGAAACATGGCACAGCACTGCTTCAGTCAGCATTTCCTTCATTTTTTCCCTTGGTCTTACAAGCTCATGGCTCACCAGTCATCATTTACTCATCTATAAACTGGTGACAGTACGTCATTGCCAATGTTGTATTTATTAATGCCTACCTTTACTTGAAAAATGTAGAATTCTGTTCACGTGACTATCTTTAGAAATACTGATTGCATTGGTTTGAAATTCCCCAGATTTCATGAGCGACTTAGCAACACTTGGAAATATTACCAGGTCCATAACACACCTGAAGTCAAAGGTACCTGGCTGTTGACTTTGCTGGTCCTATTTATCTAAAGCTGTTAGATCTCTTGTGTGATAGCATTCAAAAGGAATGTAACTGCTGTTTGTAAGCGGATTGGAGAGAGATGAGAATCTGTATTTACTTTGTAACCCAAGAACACTACTATGTGGAAGACAGACACTTGTAATTGTTGTTTGCATGTCTACATCTTTCAGATGAGATTCAGCCATATCACCTAATAAAATGGAACCTGAAGTCTTCGGCAGGAAATGTCCATTCAGAGCAAGGGCTCAGAGACCACCTTTAAGTTCTGCGTAGAAAAGCACATTTGCCAGACTGACCAATTTACCTTGTAGTGCAATTACCATTTTGCAGGAACCCTTTCATTTTGACCCAAACATTGTCCTGGTTCTTACTGCTTACTCGGCAGCCACCAAAGCACCTACCCATGTGCCTGAAGCAACTGCACAATGAGACATTTCAACTGACAAGAACAGATTTCGCTCAGTTGCACGGCCTTGCAAAATGCTTCCCTAGTTTAAGAACCTTTTTCCGTTTGTTACCTCTACATATATTGGTCCGTTCTCAGCCACGGAGAAGAGTCCCTGAGTGGGAGCAAGGAACAGGTCTGTTTTGTACAACTCCATGTTGAAGGTCACATTGGTGATGCGTGGTTCAGGAGGCCAGAACATGCCTCTGTCATCCTCTGGCTGGGGCAGTGTGCAATTAAACTGAAATGAAAAAAAAAACAACAATGCAAATATATCCCGAGTCAGGAACGGTAGCTGGATAAGGACAAATTTGGAGTGTACAATAAAGGGTCACCCACATCCTGTCAACTTAGTGGAAATTTTCAACAGGGTCACAAGAAATGGAAGTGAGAAAAAATGTGTTAAAAGACAAATTAATTGCTATACAATTAATGCAATTTATGTGAAGTGCATATTACAATAGGCATTTCTCTATTGTCAGGTGTAAAAGGTAGAGTAACATACCGCTATTTCAGGCCAGCTTGAGAAAGCAACATCTCCCTCATCAGCGTCCCCTGGAAATCCATTATCACCTGATTCCATATCATCATCATCAAAGCCACTGCTTTCAGCTGGTGATGACAGCTGAATGACAATCTGCACAAAAGGTATTGCAAACGCATAAAATTAGGTGATAACTGCGCACTCCTTCCATGGTTATTAGTTTCTTCTCTCTTCAGAACAATGCAAAGGCCAAAAGAAGGGCATCAGCTTAGCAGATGGTGAAAGCACGTCTTAAATAGCCTTCTGCTGAGCATGTAACACATGCAGGTTGTATTTTAGAGAACGCCCTTTAGTTTTTTTCCAGAATTCCAGAGCCAGCTCAGACACCAGTCTGGGTGCTGGTGTCTGAACGAGGACCCTAGCATTTCCATTCTATTTCTAGTATTTATATAACCAACATTGGAAAACCAACTGCATTTCTAAACTGAGTTTTTGCAACTTACAGTTTTCTTGAACACGCTCACGGAAAATCATTTGAAGTGTGATTAAAAGATTTTCTCTACTGCTATTAGCATATTTTTTTCAGATATGTACACCCAAACCCTGTGTGATGTGATGTCCATGTGATGTCCGCCCAGGGAAGTGGTTGTTCTTTGTTTCTCTCTGCATTTCCCCCGAATTTAAACCCCCCCTTTTTTGTTTCTCCTTTGCAAACTCCTCCATTTCTTCACCTGAAAATTCCCATTTTTGTTTTCCAACATTCTGCACTCTGCTTCTGTATGCCCTGCAGCTCCTCAGCTAGTTCTCTCCCTTCCAGGACTACCTCTTTGCTTTCTTGGACACAGAGTAACTGCTACAAAGTGACACGGACACTTCTTGAGACTACACTGCACTGGACTTATTCTTAAGGAGAAATGTTCACAAATTCTGAAAGATACCCTACGTGATTTGGAGTTTAAGTAAGTAGCCAAGACTATTAAAAGACATGATGGAGAAAGGAGAGAAGACAAATATCCATTTTAGTTTGGGCTATAATAGAATATAGGGACAATGACAGTATTTAGCTCCAGAAACGTGCTGTTCTGTAGTTTGGAGATGTTTCTATCCACAGTCTTGGTTTGGGACTGTTTCTAAAGTTAGCTGCTACAGACTTGCCAGTATAGAACAGTTTTAACCAGGCAAGGTCAGATCAGATTGCTTTAGCTGTGTTTGGTTTGGACCACAGGCTTTCCATCACTTGCCAGGGTTACTTCTATGTACTGGAAAGCTCCAGCAAGAGAAACGTGTTATTACCTTCCAACCCAGATTAGCTGCACTCTACTCAAGCTCATAAGATGTGCCAGTCTGGAAAGAGTCACTAAGAACCTAAGCATGCTCCTTAGCATCATCACTCATATACAGGTACTGAGAGTCCCTTAATCACGGACATTGACTGATAGCAAATACGAGTTCAAATCAAAAGAGAGAAGCAGGCACAAATAATGTCTTTTCCTCACATTTTGGAAAAAACCCAAAAGTTAACTTAAAATATTTCAGAATACAAATTAAATGGTATTTGTGCAGTCACAAACATTCATTCCTATTTCATCTTTCAGCTGTGCAGCACTGCTTCTGTACCAGTACATCAAAGCTGCATACCAAAAGCTGGTGCAACTTCTCGGAGATTGGTACAGATGGTCCCTAAAGTGCAGCCCCACAGTTTTGTGAACGCATTTAACTCCAACACCTCCTTTTTCCTTTGGGATATTATCTGACCACAGAAGCACATTGAATATGTGGCCTTCATACCTCCTTGAATATAGGGACTGTAGATGCAATTAGCTTTGAGCTAGGCAGGAAAAGATCAGGATGCCTCCCCTTTTTGCTAAGACTAAAGCTAACTACAACGGCTTCCTTGTACCACTACGATGTGCAGTGCAGAGGCTCCTCTTTGTAAAATACTCACAGAGTTCAAATAAACAATCTTGTTGAAGATATATGCTGTCCGAGTCCCGCATTCGTTCAGCAAAGACTCCAAAATGAAATGGGTACCATTCATCCTGGCTTTGCAAGAGTGATCCAGCAGCGAGAGCTCCGTCCTTGTGTAGCCGCTAGCCTGAAACAAAGGCGCTTTGTAAGTGGCTGAAACACAATTGTGTTAGGCTCTTGCTTAAAGCACAGCTCGGAACACTGCTCATGACTGCTGATAGGAGGAAGTGAAGTTCATTGTACTGACATCCAGGGAAGGTCACTCTCAAAACACTGTTATACAGGACAGACAGGGAATAAATGTAACATGGAAAAAAGAAAACAACAGGTTCATTCTTAATCCGCTGATTAATAATGCTGACTCTGTTTGGCCTGAAATGAGCTAAAAATGCTGTCTGTACCAGACTCTTTTCCCCAATGCAAGTGGACACAAGCAACCTGTCAGCTGGTAAATGGTAAAGAGATCTATTCAGGTCTCACACAGCTATCAAAAGCATCTTTTCTGTACTTTGGAGATTAAAAACTCGGACTGGTGATTGAATACAAAACCAGCCCTGCAAAACTTTAATGAGAAATCGCCCTACAAACTACCAGATTGTCAGGAAGAGGAAACATGACCCTAAGTTATAGCAAAGACTATCTGCAGTATAGTTTCCACACCAAACTATTCTTTGGAAAGTTGCATGGTGATGCCTGTAGATCTTAGAATGCTTATTTTTTCTATCAAAATACAAGCAGGAAAAATTTATTCACTGAAAGCATTGGAGCAGGCTGCCCAGGGAAGTGGTTGAGTCACCATTCCTGGAGGTATTTAAAAGTCATGTAGATGTAGTGCTTAGGGACATAGTTTAGTGGTGGACTTGGCAGCTGGACAGCTGGCAGCTGGACTTGATGGTCTTAAAGGTCTCTTCCAAACTAAATGATTCTATGATTCTATGAAATAAAATGGCCTACCAAAAAACCCTGCCCAAATTTGAGAATAAGAGATCACACCAACCTGCAGAGAGTCTTTTTCTACAGCTACTGTCATGGCTTTGTCATCACACTTTATTGACAGGGCTACACCAGCACTGCCCTGAACCTCTTCTGGTTCTTTATGTTTTGAGAGGGAATGCTCAAAGTCATGATTTATTAATGTATCCACTGAATCCCTAGACGGGAAGATTCCTTCTCCCACTGTGTCGTGTCTTCCTCTGTTAATGTGAAAAGGAAAACCCAGGCCATCACTTAATGCAGGATTCTTTGGGGCAGGCAGTGGGTTAGCACCCAGTAATTCTGTCAGCTCCGGAGGAAGGGAATGGTCTTCTTCATCATTCATCTCTTCTGAAAAACAAGAGAAAGAAAGAACATTAGATTATTCCATAATTTTCATACCAAAAAAAAAAATCCAGAAAGGAAGTTCTTGAAGGACAAAGCAGCATCTTTGTACTTTTCAGGTAACTAGTCACAATTCCACCACTAATGGTTTACTTGTTACTGAGACATCTAACCTTGGTATAATCCCTGCTATAAATCTGCCTCACCAGGAGCTGAAAGTGGGCTTTGAGGAGTGAGCAACCACAGTGATAAAAGAAACATCCCATTCAGCAAATACACTATTATAGTGCTGCTGAAAATAGCCTAAGTACAATTCATTGGGTGAAATTCTTCCATTACCTGCCCTATCACAAATTCAGTCACCCCTGTTGTGGAGCTACTGACATAACCAGAATGAAGTTAAAGGAGACTTAACTTTGTAGAAGGTAAATAAGAACACTATCTCATGGCTTATACGCACAACTGATCAGGACAGAAATCCCAACATCTGTCCCAAGTAGATAATTACCTGTAACCCATGAGAGTGCAGTTGGTAAAATTAATGTGAACACAGGCTTTATCAAAACAGCTAAAAAATTATTTTTATTAATTAAAATTCAGAATTTGTGAAAAAGCAGATGCAATACCACTAGCTTTGATGGACCCAGACATCTTTACATCACCAATCACTTCAGCCAAATAATTAATTATTTTTTTAATGGTTGTATTTATTCCATTTGAAGCAAGTTTGGTAAGCCAGTTCTGTCTGTAAACTATTTAAAAGTTTATTAATTTTCTCATGGAAACACTATACTAATATTTTCATGAAAGAAAATAATAAATTATTTATTATGGATTTATTAGCTAACAAGATAGTTGCTGAAGTCGTTTCCAGTGAACACTGAGCATGGTCAACTATAATGGCTTGTGAGTTGGATAAACTATAACCATTTAATTCCACCAACATTTCATAAACAATGCAATTTGCCTGGACTTTTATAATCAAAAAGCCACAGATTATATTTTTTAACCTGCATTGATAGATATTACCAGCATTCTTGACGATAAGCAGCGAAAGTAGTGCAAGACTCCACAAAAAAGCTTGGAAACTGAGAAAGCACTTTTCAAACCATCACATTGCCAGAAATACAAGATACATTTCTTCTATATGTTTCAAACATACCTGTATCTTCAAGTTGCAGATGAAATCTGTTAGCAACAGGAGCTTTTGTGTAGGAAGTAACTGGACTATAGTTATGCTCATAAGCCCACTTGATCAAACTCTCATGCGATGAGGGGATATCAGGTATTACTGATTTACTCATAGTCATGGATCGCTCTGTTTCCTTTCCAAAACCAATACTATTTGACGTCTGAAAACAAGGAAAAACTTGGTTCATGGTTTACCACTTAAGGATACTTAAAACAGAGTAATGTATCTTGACTGAACATGGTTTTTTTTACTCTATTTTATTTTTCTAAATAACAGCAAACTCAGAACACCTGGGAAATAAGCCAATCTCTGCCACCTTGGGCACAGAACTGCTGCACACATGGAGAAAAGCCTCCCCTTCCTCCCAGCCTCTGCCTGGAGTACAGTAAATCAAGGGAGAAGGAAACTATTAATCCCTAAATGAGAGAAAGACTTATTTACAGCCATTTGTATAACGCGGTACTTTCTTCAAAACTGAGTTGAAATGACTTCTGAGCTGAGGTAAACTCTAGTCCCCTTCCTTTCTTTGATCAGAGCACTACTTAAGCTACACATGGGGAAAACTTTGTTCAAATGAGCACTACTGAAAAAGGCGAAACATAGCATGCTCATGAAGTAAAGCGGATACCAGCTAATGCTTTAAAGTCAGCTAGTACCGGGGACACTCTGTGCCTCTCTGAATGAAATGTTGTGAGCCTCCTGCAAAATGTTGAGTATATTAAACAGGATGGAATTAGATGCTTAATAGAGAGACAAGTGAGAGCATGTACATTTAAGCAATGCCAAATGACCTAGAAGCCAACACATACTTTCTGCACAAAAATAAAATTTAAAGTTCAATTTCCAACAGAAGTTTTATGCAAATACATCAATACAGCAAACTCAGAAATGCACTTGCTGACCTCTCTGTTTTATTATTAAAGAGTTTACAAATAACGTTTTGTCAAAGTTGGTGATGGAACTCAGACGAGTCACGGTCAAAAGCAAAGCTTTTGCTTTACCATAAATGTTTTGAAAATTTTGAAATTTTCATGTCCAAATGGGCAAGTTGAAGGAATATAACAAACATTTCTAGCTGTCAGAGGGGCAGTTAGAAAATATTCACTGGTATTACACTGTAATTTGCTTTTAAGTGCTTGGCATCTTCAACTTAAACATGTACTCACACACAGCTAAACATACATATTTATTTTCATACAGAACAAGCTGAACACACAGCAGGAAAGGCACAATGACTCACTTCTCAATGATACCTGTGATGTGATTGAATTGCACTTTCTATATGCAGATGACACCATGGAATGTTCTACAACAAACACTTCCATTTCCATGCCTGATTACCCTCTCCATCATACAGGCTCCCTTTTTATCTTTTTAAATCCCCATTGTTCTCCCTCAACATGAACACATCTTAATTGCTTTTTATTCTAGAATGTCAAAAGATTGACTGCACTGATCTCTTTTGCCCAGGTTGCTTTTATATAGTGGTGGTGCAGACCTGCTACCCAGCATCACAGAGCTTGGTTGCATTTCTGTGCCTGAGCTCAGACGGAGCTTTTGACCCGAGCGGTGAATACAGCTCAGAGTCCCACCAGAATGGCATAGTTTACTTTTAGCTCTCTCCCCTCATTTCTTCCTGATGACCCAGTTCTGCATCCTTTAAACACAGCTTCAAAACTGTAGTTAAAGACAATTTTAGCTGCAAAGTGCCTTGGTTTACGGATGCTCTTACCAGTATAGTAACCAGTGACTAGCAAAGGCCACTGAAGATAAGATACAAAAAGGAAGTAATAAGTATCCTAAATTTTAGTGTCTGATTACTGTTTTGGATCAAATAGTTTTCTAGTGTTCAACAGATACAAATCTGGCCATGATTTATCACACATTTTCATATTAGCACACAGCTTTCACTGGTTGGAATTATTATTCTATCCCAACTTTGCTGGATCTCCCTCTTTGCTTTCCTTTTCTTTTTTTTTTTTTGTCATGAGGAGACAGCTGAACAAATATTATCTCAGAATTTTACTGTCCTAGCTGGCACCTGACCATGTCCAGGGCTTGTTTATACCTCTCCACTCCATGCTGAGCCTGTAAATGTTCAGTACTGCATCGCCTTAACGAAACAAAACCGAGCCCAAGGTTTTGCAGGAATGGACACACTTTCCTCCAGTTGCTTGCCCTGCCAACACCTTCACACACAGTTTTGGAAACCAGGCAGAGCCACCTAGCAACCTACTCAGAACCGTTTCAGACAGACCATTTCAGAAACAGCTGGGCAGTTGTTCTCATGCAAAGAACAGACCCTCCAAGCTTCTGAAACCCTCACAGGTTCATTCTGCCTATTTTACCTCTCTCCCTCTTCACCCCTCAACACATTTACTTTCTTTCTGCAGTTTCACTTATTTGAGCACTGTGCAACCCACAGCTTTGTAAAACGACCCTGAATCCAAAGGATGCAATGTGAACAGCAGACAGTCCTTAAGCACGGGGCTGATGGAAGGACATACTGCAAACAGGAGTTAAATGCAGCCTGGGAAGAAAGTGTTGCATCTGTATTATGTGCAATCACTTTACCTAAACTATTCCCATTTTTACTTGGTTTTGTGTCCATCCTTTTTCAGAGTTTCAAAAAACACAGCAAGCTAGAAGATGAGCAAGATGATGTATCCTAGGCTGCATCAAAAGGTGCGATGCTAGCAGAGCCAGAGGCTATTCTGCCCCTTTGCTCTGGTGAGACATCACCTGGAGCACTGTGTGCAGGTCTGGAGCCTGCAATATAGGAAGGACATGGACCTGATGGAGCAGGTCCAGAGGAGGGCCACAAAAATGATCAGGGGGTTGGAGCACCTTTGCTATAAGGACAGGTTGAGGGAGCTGGAGAAGAGAAGGCTCCAGGGAGACCTAATAGCAGCCTTCCAGTACCTGAAGGGGGCCTACGGGAAGGCTGGGGACAGTCTGTTTACAAAGGCCTGCAGTGACAGGACAAGGGGCAATGGCTTCAAGATGGAGAAGAGCAGATTTAGATTGGATATTAAGAATAAGTTCTTTAGCATGAGGGTGGTGGACCACTGGGAACAGGTTGCCCAGGGAGGTGGTTGAGGACCCTTCCCTGGAGATATTTGAGGTGAGGCTTGACGAGGCCCTGGGCAACCTGGTCTAGTTGGGAATGTCCCTGCTGACTGCGGGGAGGTTGGACTAGATGCCCCTAGAGGTCCCTTCCAGCCTGGATCATTCTATGATTCTGTGATTCTATGTAAAAAGTCTTTCACATTTTTTTGTCTATGAACTTAGACCTTAACAACTCACAGTCCTGGGTTAGAGGCAGCTTAGCACTAAGTTTTCCCTCTCGGTTTGCCAATCCCCTCAAGACAATTCTGATTTGTACTGAGGCAAGAAGTTAGGAGAATTGAAGTGCATGGAACCGATTCAACTAATAAAAAAGAACATTGTGAAACATTACCTAATTGTTTAGTAATGTTTTTATGTATTGTCTAAATTTGGGCTTGGAAAGGCCTTCAGCTTAATAGAGATATGAACAGATCCTAAATACTGGATGTAAAGGCATGTTAATGGCATGGGGGTGGTCAGTTCCCTCCCACACTCCCCTCAAAATAAAGGAGCCCAAACAAACTTTCAAAAAATGAAGCATCTATATCAATGAAGCAATATAGCAAACAGTTACTCACAACTCCTAACATAAATATACAAAGGCTTTTATATACTGACATTTCCATTTATAGTTCTACCTTCAATTTTGTTAATCTAAATAAAATGTTACCTACTGCCCCTCATTACAGAAAGAATTTTCACTTACTTTTCACTTTTACTTTCAATAATTCATAAAGAAGAACTTTAATAGCAGCAGCCTTGCTTTTCTATACTCAGGTGCAGCACTATAAACACTTTAAAACCCTCTAGAATCCCACCTCCCAGCACCTATAAAGAGGTAGCTTCATGGATATGAAATATGCTACTTTAGCTGTCTTCAAGCATGAAGTAATGCACAATTCTCTATCCTGTGAAAGTAGACCAATATAGGCTTAAATATAGACTGGTGAATTTTATGTAATAACCTAGAAGGAAGCTTCCATGTCAAGCATTGAGCTTTGCCCTTCTGCTTATAAATATGGCAATCCTGGGCAATGAACCTTGATCATTTTTCTTTAAGGGCTGATTATTTAGGACCTACAGAATGACCAAAACATCCTTTCCTGTCCGTAAGACAAAGATGTGCCACGGTTTAAAAGGGAATTTCATCATCTACCCTAAACAATGTTTCCATTCAATTTTCTGAGCAACACCGTAATTTATTTCATTTCCTCTACTCTCAAAATCTAACATGAAATCCTGCCTACCAATCTGTCCTCTTAGAAGATTTAGATCAAGCAGCCATTGGATCCTGCCAGACTTGCCCTAGCAGTCATTAAAAGGAGAAAGCTACTAAGCAAAGTAAAATTCTTATAAGTACAGATAGCTGGAGTTTGAAAAATGTATCTGAGTTACTGCAAAATTGTAAATCAGGAGGCTGCTGGGTGGTCTGGAGCAAACATCCAGCTCAGTTGTACGATGTGCTGATCGCTTAAGACAGAAATAGGCCACACATTTAAAGGCAGCAAGATCAGTCCCATTTTATTTACTTATTTATTTCAGAGCAAGGGAAAACACATTTTTGTAGTAGAAATGCTGCTGAGACACAAAGTGTGAATAAAAATCATTCTGAATCAGAACCTCCAATTATGTGTAACTATAGTTCAGAAATTTAGCTTTAGAGATCCTGGGTTTAATTTTTTAAAAAGTTATTATTTGTGGTCTAAGGAGAGGCGAGATCAAGTTGACCAAACACTTCCTGGGGACAGAAGTACTGGCAGGGAAGAGGTCTAGAGACTACTGCAACCACAAGAGTATAAAAGTTTCCACTTGTTAGGGGACATGGGTGCGTGCCGCGTAGCAAGGATTATCCAGTCTGCACTCACAGGCATCTTTCCAACTTCTGAGATGAACGGGTAGATCCGCTCACCAAACTAACAGCAAGAAGGGAGACGGACAGCCTACTGGGTGTTTAGGGTGCTTCAACAGAAGTTGAAAAGACGTAAGAGCCTAAATCCTTGCACTAACCACTTGGCTTGGCTCCTGTGACGTGCTGGTCAGCTTAATAGCCCATGTATTAAATGTTAATGAGAAAAAAATACCTAGTTTCTGTATTCACTCTTTGAAATGCAGTAGTAATTAAAAAAGCAGCTAAAAGAGAAAACAGTCAGAAATCAGTATGATTTAGCACTATATCACATTTAAAAGGATTACATACTGTTGCAGTATAATATCCCAAAAAATAAAGGTGCCTTAACTTACAATCACTTCCAGCTTTCCCTGGACATCATGTGACTTGATAACCCAATTGACAGACTTTTTACACTTGAGGATAAGTACGACGTCTCTGACAAGTTTGGTGCCTGGTTGAGATGGCTTAATGTCAACGATTATATCCACCTGGAAAGCACTGCATGTGGAAAATAGAGAGAAAGTTAGATTAGAATGCCAGAAATTTTCAGCTATCAACCTTCTTCCAATCCATCATGTTTCCACTGTCTGGCCAGCTGATTAAAATGCTGGAGATTATCCCAGGCAACACAACATGTGCAAAACAGATTGTTCTTCCACATACGCTTAAGTGATTTTGCATAACAATAGAAACAAATACTTTTTAGACAAATAATATTTTTGTCTCTTGTTTACAAGCAGTGTACTACTCATTTTAGCTATTATTTACATCAGGTTAGTTATATGACTAGCAATTTGCTTTATAAAGTAAATAGGGTTTTCATATTTCACTGTGACAGTGCTTAAATATAGCAGATTCAGTTTCCTCTGGCTAAAACTGTATTAAACCAAATAATACCTTAAAAAAGGCAAACAGACAAATTAAGCAGGTTAATACTAAAAAAATGTGCAAATACTATATTGGGGAGTGTCTCTGCCTAGGCAGTTAAATTGTGGAAATTATTTTTCTTAGGATCTGCATGTGTTGAGGAATTAAGCCATGTATTCAGTTTCCAATGCTTCTGGATACTTACTTTAAAAAGAAAAGAAAAGAAAGCAGATGTCCAGCCTACTGCTTGCTGGAAAATAGATGAGCACTATCCAGGTTTTCAAGACCTCGGTAAGATAAGTAGAGCACATGGCTTTGTACCCATCAATAACATCTCATCCTGCAAAATCCTACTCCATCAGAAAAACGTTTACTTCCAGATCATCTTATGGGGCCATATGTCACAAGAACGTGCTCGTCCCCAAGTAGCAGGTTCCAACTAATACTCTGCACTGAGACTTAGTGTATCTTGGGACCTTCGTTTCACCTCCTGCAGTTTTACACATGCCCAGCAGAGCTTCTGGATGCTTCTTTGTGGATATAAAATTTATAAAGATAGCTGTGGATAACACATAAAACTAAGAACAAAGCAAGAGGAATTTAACTTACTACTTCTCTTTTACTTTTAATAACAAAACATTTAAACATTTTGCAGTGTTATAATCTGAAAAATCAAATTCCTATCATATTATCAGCCAAAGCCAAAAGCTCAGAGGGCTTGGAGACTGGGCTGTCATTGCGTAACACTGCCAGGAACTTAGGATGATGTTGATACTAACGAGCAGCTCTGTTCAGAATGGGGCTGCAACTCATGCCACACAGATACAGATCATTTGGGCTTACCTGCTCCACTTCTGCTACATCTCAGCACTTTCTTAACTCTCCCAAGGTTGGTAGGCAAGAATAGTCTCAAGCTTTGGGTTCACCACCTTGCAATGAGATAATTACTCTTCTTGCAAAGACCCCTCCTCCCACCTCTGACTCCCTGATTTCCTCCTTAGGACGTGCTTAAATGTAACTGCAGCAGGAGCACAACTGGACAACTGCAGATCACTTGCAACCTCTGGACCACTGTTTGGGAACCACTGCCCTAGGCCTTACTGCCAGTCATCCCTACCTGTAACAGGTCAAGATTACTTTTAACCTCTCTCACCTCCTCCTACAGTGGTCCCATCTTAAACCTGATGACCTTATTCATATTCCCCTTATTCACCTAATTCTTGGGAAAATTTGATTAAGCAAGAAGGGGGCAGGATACAGTCCACAAAAACTGTGCTTTGCAGACTTGTCCAGAAAAGATCCTCGGATCGTGAAGCAGAATCCAAAAACTTTACCTAATGAAGAACTGGTTTCCATTTAAGGCAAAGTACTAAGGTCCAAGATCTTCTGATAAGGATGAAATGGCTACTTCCAGTTGATTTTTCAACAGACAGGTAAAATCTTTAGCTGTGATTACAAACAGATTTAGTCTATTTAGACAATACTTTACCTGTATGGATTGGAATTTGGAGTGATTAGTTCAATGATATGAACTTCTCTTTCGTGGACAAAGTTAGACATAAGGCACCCTTCTGCTGTTTTTGGTTGTAGGTATCCCGCAAGGTAATTTAAAGAGAGAAAATTCTTTTTTATGTTGCACGAGGGAGGAAAAACTTGATCTGGAGAGGGGAAAGAAAAACAAAGCATATGCACCTTTGCACATAGATACCAGCTTACATGCATGTACGTACCGCGTCTACTTCAGTGCAGCACTATATTTTATGACAGAGGTCTATAGAGGTATATCTATTATTTATCATAAACTCTTATGACCAATCAACGTAATATTGAAAGGGAGATCACTGTTGCAACAACACACCACATCTCTGATCTAAAATAGATACTTCCAAATGGAACAGTTTCAATTCACAGATTAAACATTTAAATGAAAGAAAAATCTCTACAAAGAGAAATCTGAAAACAATACTGAAGCAAAGTATGTTGGCATTTTTCAAAATTAATAAAATGCATTCAGTTTGTTTTTTGTATCTTTAAAAAATTATTTTCTTTTGAAATTAACTCATAGAAAACTTCTGTGATCAATTCCTTCTCCCTTTAGAAATGTTTTGTTCCTGTTATTACGAACTTACCATATTTTAAAGACCACTGAAAGTACTTTCCATTTCCTTACTTGATACATTTTTCTGTATATTGTTTAGTCAGTCAGTGTTGTCTAGAAATACTGTGGTTCTCTTGTGCATGGAAAATTGAATATAATAAGAAATGGATGAAGACAGTTGTTGATATTAAGGAAACCTGACCATAATATCCACAAATGAAGAAATTCTAGAGGCAATGTTCAATCTCTTTTTTTTTTTGGTTTTCAAAGCCTTGTTGATCACAAGCATTAACTAGTGTACAATGCAAAATACAAAAAATAGCCGCTTGGTATGAAGTTCTCATGCACAGCCTACACACATTGCTGTAGGCCAAGAAGCAATATTTCCATTGAAAAATATGAATGCTTCACATTTCTGAGATAGTTTTATATACAAATTGTCATAGTACGCAGGAGGACTAAGTATCACGTTTAAAACCACAAAGTCTGTAAGAACGTAATTCCAACTGGCTGGCTCTTTGACCTCTGCCTCACAAAGAAGGCTTTCCTATTGAGGTCAGTAGCAAGACAGAAAAAGGAAAAAAACCAAATATAATGCATTATGCATGTAAAGCTGTGGACCAACTCTTAAAAGCTGAGCTGAGACCGCTGTTAGCTTTTGCTCCCTAAATGAGAGCTGAAATGTCACCCCTGAAGCGCATTTGTGTGCCGTACACAACTTCGCTGGGAGACCCGACTCCTGTGACCCCAGTGACTGCAGAAACAATTAGGGGAGTTTCTTCTCCTGATCTTACACAAAGTAGTCTTTGAATGTTAATCTTGTCGTCTTCCCTACAGAATCTATGAAAGCAATAGTATGAGGATATAACTATTCATACTGCCCAAGCAAAGCACTCCTCTAACATCTGGTATGTGCCCTGCCAGATTAGCCTTGAATGCAGCTGCAGTTCGGCCAGCTCCTCCCACAACAGCAGAGAATGGAAAATGATCCCAAATGGTCTACACTGAGCTTGAATTTATATATATACATACACACAGACAGAGACACTAGGTCTTTGCTTCCCAGCTGCTGCACAATACAATTCAGGCTGTAGAATAACAGCCTCCGACTAGCTTGTGGATAATTACCACACATGCTATCGTTTGCCATTGCAAAGAACTTGGTTCCTGCTCCTGGCACTTCCATTAAACATCTCTGGAGCGCTCAAGAATGGCTTCTTTGGCTGCCACCAGCACAGAGCCTCCCCAGCTTGGGCCTCTGCTCGATAGCACGCGTCTCTTCTGCAGCAAATTTTAACTCTGTCACTGGCTACTTGACATACACATTTACTTCCCCCCTTCACCAAAATCTATTTACTCTCATCTGTGCCAGTTACCAAGATCTGGGCTGGAACAGAAAAGAAAAGGGGATCCATTTCGCCTTTCTTTGCTCTCTGTACTGCTTCTCTTTTTTAGTTTCAGGGCCGTCTACTTTCTTTGGAAAGGGGCTGCAGGTGCCTGCAATCAATTAAAAACCTTACTAAACCAGCCAGGAAACAGTCAAGTTATGGACCCTGTGCCTCTCCGATCTCCACAGACTCCCAATATGGAATCAGACTTGATGCTGTGCTGTGCAAAGCAGCTGGCAGCCTCCTTCCCCTCCAGCCTGCCAGGCTGCTCGCCTGGAGAGGGAGGACGGCACACTGGGATCTGTAGTTTTGGTGGGCAGCACCTCCCTCCATTTTACAGACAACGATGGACACCGCCCGCCCGCTCTGCTCCGCACAAATTAGGTGCCATCCACAGGTCCTTGGCTAAACTGGACTAAAGTTGAGTATCATGAGGAGTTTTTTTTGTGAAAATGAGGGCCATTGATCAGGTGTCACTCTCCAAGACGGGCACCCTGGGCAGCAGCAGTCCCATTCAACAATAAAAACGCCATTCAAGCAGACCTTGCTTTTCAAAGTCAGAACTGGGGAATAAGCAAGGCACCTGGGATTTTCCTCAGTCCACTCTGAGCAGGGGGTGGGGTAGGGGGCTTTTTCAAGTGTATTTTGCAGTTTACTAGCCCCTTGCACAAGGGAGGTCAGATCCTTGACTGACATTAAATGGCAGGGTAGAAAGGGCTGCAGTGGACCCAGGAGGGAGGGTGCAAACTCTGGGCAGTACTCACCCCCCAGCAGCACACACAGCGAAAGCCTGACACAACACACACACACACAGGTATTAAAACCAAGCAAGTGGCGTGTGCAGGATACATGCCCTGGTGTGTACAAGCAGTTGTACATGTACTCATGTACAAATTCAGAGTCAGGACTATAAGAGGCTGGCTTTATTTTATTTTTTTTTTCTTATTTAGCTAAGGAATGTGTTGAAATTAGGCCCCCTCCAGGCTAGCACATCTGTCTTGGATTTACACTGGTGGTATTGGATGCGTTCGGTAATATTTAGCTAACTGATAAGCCTTCTGGACTTGTACAAGCCTATCATATTGAAGCATTAGGAATTAAACTGACTTCTGCTGAAAAACATGTACTGAGATCACTTTCACCATGAGCAGTCCTGCTTTCTAGAACCTGATTGTGATTATCACGGCAATCACTTTGCCATCTCCTTCACTACACAAATAAAAGCAAGACCAGGAACCCCATTTCCTGTGCCTCCTTCTTCCAAACCCTCATTCCTGCCCCTTGAGGATCTCATTGCTCTCCATCCCCATTCTATCCGATCGGCCACTCTTTCGAATGGAGAGGATTCAGATGCACTTGGCCCTGACCCAGTTTGCTAACTCACTTCAGCTGCCTTTCATTTGCAGCTTGAAAAGTGGTTACAGAGACCCATGGCCTCAGAAGCAGTTTTATTCTATGGAAGATCCCCCTTCTTCAGATATTTCCTCTGGTTTGCATTTTCTGATTGCTGTATTCAGATACAGCCCTGACTTGTAAAATGTTACATCTTCCACTATTAGATTTTTCTAACTTGAATAAAGCTGAAATGTAGACAATTACACAAATACTGCCATTAAATTCTGTATCAGTCACGTAGCAAGGAACTTCTACATATGACCACCTATAGAATATGAGTAATAGTAGCTGTGATTCACAGTCTGGCAGCTGAGGGTACCTGACTAAAGTGTGAGTTTTGTATGAAAAGCCTGAAATGTCCACCAGCATACACTGTGGTTTGTGGAATCCAGCGATTCCATCATCCACTCTGCAGGGACACAGACCAGGTCCATGCCCCACGTGGTTTCCGCAGAACTCCTTGCACAACTGCAGCAGTTCAAGAATTGACCCTCTCCCCACCCCTGAACACATGCACAATCCCCACATCTATGCATTCTTCTGCCAAGAATTTAAATCAAAATCAAATACAGTTACAGCTGAGCTAGTCTGGAGCAGCCTTCTCAGAAACCGCCTATTTTGGTTGCCTGCCAAGCTCCATTTTGTGTACTTACTGCTAATGAAATTGTGTTTTAACACATTCTAAAGATGATGCAAAGCTCTCCTATTTAGCTGCTTTGTTTGACTGGAGACATGCAAATCAACAAAACAAAATTTTATCTGTTTTTTGACATATCTAATTAAACGTTCATCTCTGCAACACAGAGACCACTACTCCCATGTATATGTTCCAAGAGCACTTTAATAAGCTAATAAATATATTTCTGAATGGTTTTCTGGCATTAAAATCCAAGACTGGTGCCAAGTAGAACAAAAATCATGCAGGGGAATCCTGTACAAATTTGGCAGGCTTTGGATAAAACCAACACAGGCATGTTCCGATTTTGGGGGGCAAGCCTCATGGTTTAGGAAATCAAATGATCAGATACAGGTGGTTAGGAAAGAATTCTTTCTTCACAGAAGGACAGAAGGTTTTGGTTCTTTTTTTTTTTTTTATGTAGTCAACTAGTTCAGCTATGCAGGAGTTCCTCTAGAAACATTGCTGAAGTACTACTAAATTAGGCTGCTGGTGCTAGTAAATGCTGAGCCCACCAGTACTCTTTGAATATTGATTAAATATTCTATTGATTTCTACTTTTCCAATCACTGAACATCTTGAAAGACAATTCGTTTCAAAATTAGTTACAGTGAAAATCAGATCCAGCTCACTTTTATAAGCCTCTATTCTTGCTGCTTTTAGTTTAGCCTAAACCTGGATGTTTGCTTTAGCCTGAACTTGGATGACGTCTTCAGAGAACAAAAAACCCGAGTGAATTGCAGGCCATTGGGTAAAGAAAACTGACAGCTTAAAACATTCCATACCTGCAAAAAATGAAAATTTTAACCCCCATCATCCCGTACAATAGAGGAAAGCCTGCTCTCCCTGCAAAGTTCCTTTTACTGTGTATTTTCCAGAAAATGAACCTGAATAGAGGTAAGTAAGGCATAAAGACTTCTAAACTAACTGCCTTGATCCAAGAACATCGTGAAGAGAAAAGCCCGGGCTCTTACGTTATTCACAGTTTATGACCAGCTCAGGTGGAACTCCTCTGCAGAAGACATGCTATGTGACTGGCAGCCAGCTGAGGGAATGCTGGAGACAGAAGGTGCTGCAGAGACTCATTTGTTCTAACTGTTCCAGCACTGCTCAGCTACAGAGCTACAGCCCAAACCCAACCCCAATATGGGACTGTGAAATGGGAGTCCTCTCCCCCCTGCCTAGACCACCTGATGAATTTGGCATGCAGCTCATGGGGACAGGAAATCCTACTCCTTGGAGTGAAAATACACAAGGACATCAGACTGAAGCAACTGAAGGAATAATTCTTTGCCCATGGTTGGCTGGATCCTTGTAGAAGGCAAATACAGTAAAAAATACAACTCAGGTCTTTCTAGAAAAATTACCCCCTACCTCGCGTTCTCTATTTCAGTCCGTCAGATGAAGACAACCCAACGATCACCACGAGTAGTTTACTGCTTTTAAAAGGTGAAGCTTTGATCCCTGTAAGATTCTGGTTGATTGCATCCACATTAATGAGCAGAAAATTACAGCACCAGCATCCATTAAAAGTTGCCTAAATCCAAGTTCTGGACATTAGACTTGGTCTTATTTCTGCGCCTTCCCCTTTTATATCACATCTCTTGGAAAATGAGAGGTATGTTTGAAGATCAAAATAAAAAATTTGAAATGATACTACAGCAAGACTTAATTCTCACCATTTAGAAGTGCCTATCAGTTCTATTGGTTTTGTTTTGGTTTACCTTCTCCTACTTTAATATAGATGTTTCTTGATATTTTGAGTTCAGTGAAAGATGTTACTGCTCCATATTCCTTCTGGGCCCACTGTAGCAGTTGTTCATTTTTCTCAGGAAAAAGCTTTTCTTCCGTTTCTGCTGACAAGGAGAAGTTTCCCCTCTCAAACTGAACAACGGAACCTAAAGACACCTGATGGGAATAAAAACATATTTTTAATGTGGTACATTTATCCACACAGATATATGGCGTGTTTAAGCAATGTAATCTGTCACACCCAAACCAGTAACTGAAAGCAAGTAAGGCCTATTTCCAACAATGCCTAAACTTCACACGCTTTAACATCTGCATAATGATTCCTTTTCCAGAAATGCTTTTAAAGCTGCTTTTAAAGCCATCACCCCAGCTCAGGTACACATGGCAACTGACTAACGGAGGGCTCTGAGCCGTTCTCTGAAGAGGTACTGCTGCAGAAGTGACACAACAGTGGTGCAAAGGCAGCTGAGCAGTGGGGCGAGGGGAGGGCTGGAAGACTAGAGGAAAATGAAGGCAGGAGAGAGCGAGAAAATGGTCTGAGGAACTGAAGGGAGAAAAGGATATCAAGCTCCATAAACTGTGAACTACTGAACTAACTCCCAAATCTGAAAGATCACGTGTTCAAGCTCAGCGACAGATAAAGGCCAGCAGAGAAACACAGAGTTAGGAAAGAGAAAGGCTAAGAGAAAGGGAAGATTATTTACTGTTGCTTTATTTACATGAAGTAAGGAAATGCTTTATTTTAAGCCACAAAGCAGATGAATTATACATCCTTACAAAAATCCTTATAAATAGGTTATGTGAACTCATGTCAAATGGATAAACTAAAATGTTGTTTAAAATACTCAAAATGGAAAAAGTAAGTAGAATCATAATAATTTGTGTGGAAAAGCCTGAAATTTTCAAATACAACTTCACTCGAGTAGCAATACCATCAATCAAGAAAAGAAGAGGACACAGGGTCAGAGTCTTTCAGATTGGGACCTGCTTCAAGTTGTGTTGGTCTTGAGAGATAAACAAGTCATCCCAGATTTACTGCAAAGCATGGTCATCCCAACAGCAACCTTTTGACTCTCTTGTTTCAGCAGAGAGATGTGACCAACACTTTAGAACATTTGTCCGCTTTCAAGAGGTTCCTATATCAAATGGTGAAAGAAGAGCATTCCTTTATCTGCCCAGCCTCAGGAACCATCACCCACCCATACAGTTCACTGTTTCTTCTGCTAAGGTGCTTGAGGACTGGGGTCTGCATACCCTACCCTGGTCTGGTGCTTCCATACACACTTTCACTGAGATCTAAAACATCAAGTCAAGAAGAGTATGTGCTTGAGTGAGAAAGCACAGCAAGATAAATAAACTTCCAGGTTTGAACATGCCAGTGAATCATAGAATCATAGAATCNAACTCCCTCAATCGATCCTCATAAGCCTTATTCTCCAGGCCTCTCACCAGCTTCGTTGCCCTCCTCTGTACTCGCTCCAGCACCTCGATATCTCTCTTGTGCTGAGGTGCCCAGAACTGGACACAATACTCTTCTTCAGACAAAGAAGAAATCTGAAGATTTCTTTAGACATATTCCCTGCAGCAGTGTGTAAGCAGTGCTTGACCAGATACAACACACAGCTCCCTCTTCCAGACTGCTGCAATAGAGAAAGCTTCAGGAATGATGTACCATTTTCTTCTGCTGTTCCCAGAGCAGCCTGGGAACAAGTGTGACTTACTCTGCTGTTCTCCACCCCCTTTTCTTTCCCCGTCTTTCTATTAACCCAGATTTCCTTGGTGGAACAAAAGTATGTCTTTTTCTACAACTGAAAATCCAAAACTACTACTGATGATGATTCAAAGAGTGAAAAATACATCACAATTTCTGTCCTGTCCTGAGTATTATTCGCATGTTATAGTGGGATAATGGTCATAAGTATCTCTCTAACCTTTTAAACAACAAACTATATGAATAGCAGTTGCTTAACAGGGATTATCTGAAATCAGGTTCCAGTTACAGAAATTAACTAACGGCAACCAGTTATTACCTTCTCTGGAGTTATTGTTCCCAACACTATTTCAGGATGTTACATATCAGTTGTTTAGCACCTACAAATATTTGTCCAAGTAGACACATAAATTATACCCTTTGGCACACTGAAAGACTTTCAAAGTTCTTCCCTTGTGCCTCCTCACTTACTCTCTTGTAAGAGAAGGCCCATGTAATTCAAACTTCAATTTGACCAGACCTATCACAAAAAACAGCTTAGGAACCCTTTTTCCAGAATAGCTTTCAAAGTTTAAACTAACATCTGTTTCAATTCTGAATGATCTTCCTTATTTGTTGTTTTTCATATGACTATGATAAAACATTTCCTTTAAATAAAAAGTGCCTGTATTCAGTGTAACAGAATACACCCTATTCTCTCAATACTCTCATACCTCTCAAACAAGAAAGTAATGCTGCCATTAGAGAATTTCCACTGCCACAAAATATTCAACACTAGGAAAAGAAAGCAACAGTTATCTTTACAACACATTTAGCAAATAGCATTCACTTTCTATTTCCACCACTTAGAAGCAGCTACACCAGGATGTGAAGCAGGATTGGTTTTATGGGGCACCTCTACAATGCTCCTACCACACTGAATTTTATAGCATGCAAGTCCCGTAGGATGACACCGACATAGCACAAGACCTGTCATACAGGGATCACATACAGAATGCCTCTTGGCAATGCTGTCTTTTATACTAGAGACAGTGGGACACCTTTGTAGAGCCCTGGCCCAACTAGAAAAATCTCATGTGCATAAAAATTGCAGAATTTAAGGATGTAACCAGCTATTGTTTTGCAGGGATATTGAATAAAAGCTGGCATTCCACTTTCAGGAACAATCCTCCTTAAATACCTCCAAAACACTATGGTTTATCCAATAAATACAGTAATTACTTTTCACTTACACAATGATTCTGGTATTGTTGATGATCAGTATCAGAGAAGTCTGATGCTACCAGAAGTATCAGTGTAACCTCTTAAGACATTTGAGGAAAGTGTGAAAGAAAATATTATACCTTCTAAGTACTGACCAAAGAAGTGCATTATCTTGCAATACTTGAGCTGTTTAAATGTCTGCTAACGCAACAGCTTTCTTCCTCAGAATACAATTGGGTTTTCCACTTATTATTAATTAAAACTTGAAAACCTCCTGCATCATCCTGCAGCATGACAAATGTCTTCCTGCAAGACAGATCCTATCAATGAACCCCAAAGTTACTGAGTCCTACTAGGGAGTAACTGACAGACAGAAAGCAGAACAACTAAAAAAGTCTGGCAGAAGCATCCTCACTAGGTGATCATGCAGTAAACATCTTAAAATAAACACGAAGCTTATCGTAATTTATTTTTTTTTTAACTCCATACTAAAGTCTATTTGAAATGCTGGTTCTACTACCACGTTTTAGAAAGGAGTGCAGAACTCTGTTGCGCCTGCCAATGTTGGGATTTTTACTACATGGACCTAAGGCAAAGTTAAGTGAGCCAAGCACGTTATTTTTTCTGGAAAGAATTCAACAGACTCTTCCAAAAAAGGGAACCATCACTGTTTCAACACCTGCCTCAAACATTAACTACTTACTCTTCAGAGCAAACCAAAAGCAGCTCGCTCTAATGTACTTAGGATAAGCCAGAGCATTAAAACCAAAGAATGTTTTAAATATTTGGGAATATATCAACAATTTTTATCCTAGCACTCACTACATAGCTGACTGGGTGATTAAGAAACTGCTGCCACATACACTTTTATCTCCTCACTTCATCTCCTTCAGTGGGTACTTTCAAAGGTTGTGGAGTGGAAAAAGTGCTCCAGCTCTATTTCTTCCTGTTGTTGTGAGGACATGAAAAGTGACTGTACCAGAAACATCCCCTGCTGCTGAGTTCACCTACATTCCCTGTCACATTTCTGAGACTAAATGAGAAAAGTTCCAAGCCTGACATGGAAAAATCGGTTTGCAAGACCAAAAGATACTGGCCACAGCCACTAACCACAGCAAGGACGGTGGTTGAAGGGGCTCTCCTGCAGTCGGAGGAAATAAGGATTAGGCACAGTATTGTGAAAATTTGCTACAAAAACCTGAGTATTCTATCAAAGAACAAAACATGTTTAGGAATATATTTTGATTACACAGACTATTACCTGGCTGGCTACTTGGGGAAATAGGGATTGTAATTTTCTTTGCACTCTACAGAGGCAAGGAAGCATGCACCCCTCATGCTAGGGAAAAAAAAAGCACCTTTATACAACCCTTAAGAAAACCTTCCAGTCTTACAAAAACTGCCCTTGCAAGGCTGCCACAGTAGTTCAGGACCATCAGCTAACTGGCAGAAGCACCAAATGGCACACGTTACTACTCCCCAGAAGGAACAACTCTGAGGACCAACCTCGAGTCAGCTCAAATACATACACTAGTGAGTGTGACCACCGCACACACTCAAAATAACATTTTCTGTTTCTTATTTTACCTATTTCCTTCTCTCCTTTTAAACGTTTATTGCCTTTTTTTCCCCTTTGAACCTGATCCAGCAGGGATATTAACTTTGTTTGCTTTATGACATTTTAAGTATTTAATGTAGTTATAATTCAGAACTCCCAAGTAGGAAGCAAGTTCATAATTTAGCCTTGAGAGAGAAGTAGGCGCCTTTGGGAGATGACTCAAAATACAAAGTTAAGTGTCCACAACTACACAGCATGAACCAATCCCTCTCCTCGCAGCAACAGCAACACCACCACTCACCGAGGCCCCTCCAGCACAGAAGACCAGCAAAGCCTCTCGTAAAGCCAAGACTGAGGTAAATAGGCTAGGCAGAACAAAAGCAGCATCCTTCATATTTTTCTGAGCTACACGGTATCGGACCTGTTGCTGAATGTGTAGGGAAGTAATAAATCTGCTCAGAATAACATTCAAAAACTTGAATCGACTTTCAGAGCAGCCCACATGGGGTTCAGACTCAGTTGGTGTTTTTTGATAACATACTTTGATGTGCTTTGGTGCCCTTATAGGGGAAAAGTAAAGCCATGGATTGAAAAATATCAGGTATTTGGAAACTCAAAAATATATGCTTTGTTGTTCATAAATCCTCATAAAACATAGAGTAATCACCAAGAGAACAATTCTCTTTGGCACGTGACTAGGAAACATGCTGCTTTTGAAATGACATGCCACACGTGTGAATCATCTATCAGCTTTGCATAGCCCTTGTGGCAGCAGCCACACCAGAGGTGAGACGCTTTCAGGCAGTAGTAAAATTTCTCATTTTCAGTTTAGTGTTCTCAAGGCCACTTACAGATGTCTCAAAATTTCACCTTCAGTTTCCACATTTTTGAAAACTAACATGTAAAAGAAGCTGCATTACCCTAATTACACTTTAGATTTTATTTCTATTTCCTAAGAAATGCCCAGTTTGCCAATTAACAAAGATCTTGATAGGAATTATTCCTGCTCAATGCTTTCACCGTATGAAAGCAGAACCTTGGGGGATTAGAATCTTTCCATCTTTATGTATCTAGAAAGAAGATCCTCAGATTTTCCAAAGCTGAAACTGTGTCAAAGCAAGTGTGACTTTCACAACCCTCATGGAACACTTATTAGAATAATAAAAAGGAAACAAACAAAAGAAAATCTGTGTAAACGGGAAACCTATTCCCAAAGTTTAGGGCTCAACTGCAGACAGGTAATTGCCCTCTCATCACACATTAATCTAACGACATCTTAGTAGACTCCACATAGCACTGGTTTGATCTGAACAAAATAAGGTAGCAGAAGCTTTTCCAGAGATTCTGTTTCAAGTTAGATTCAATTTAGAGGAAGAAGAGAAGGGGAGAATTAGAGTATATCTATGCAACTGCAGCTATAGTTTCCACTGGAATAGATGACTCAGTACCACAACCTGTTGTGATTTATTATCTCCATATCACTAACACCAGCAGTCTGCCAAAATCTGCTGCCTGCTTCTGTAAACTTCCACTAGCTAAAACCCCTATTTACTGAAGCAAGCTAAGAAGGGAAGGAGCTGTGACCATACAGAAGACAAAGGACTGTTCCAAGTGCTTCAGCCTCCTGCAAGATGGGTCTGGCAACACACCTCAACCACAAAAATATTGTTCCTTCCTTTTTCTTGCAGCCTGGTTTAACTTAAAGCCTAAGTCTTCCTAACTATCAGTCTCCCTTGCTCTAAAAGTGTGGGCTCCTAGAGGGACTGTGAGAAGGAGGAGCATTCAGTATGAGTCAGTGGCAGCAAGGAGAAAGACCAGCAACAGATCTGAGAGGCAACAGCATCCAGACTTGGCCCATCCACACTCTCAACACAAAGTTTTGGTTGGAGCTGTGACGCACAAAGAGATCCTGCTCTTGAAACTGAAAGAAACACCATGGAATAAAGTCTGATTTTTGAAAGATTGCTTAAATCACCCACGACAGGAGAAGATCTGGTATGAACCATGTGATACTCTTAGCAAACCAGGCTTCAAGCTAGTGAAGGACTTGAACATTGATCCGCCCTGCTTCCTCTGAAATTTACTGGCAAGTTGGTATTTTTGAAATATTTCTGCCCAAACTGAAGTCCTTACAGTAAAAGCAGAGGACATCTATATATCATAAAATTTCCCTATTTTGGGACATCACACTACCACATATAGACATTTTTTACTGCATATATGCTTCATGTACTATATCTTGCTTCCTAAGCCAAAAATACAACTTCTCTTCTGCAATGCCTTCATGAAGCAAGCTTTGAATGACAAAAAAACCCAACCCTACCTGGATATTTAAAGACGCCTTACTGGTGTTACTGTACTCAAACTCCTTTTACTGAAGGCGGACAATGCATCACTTTCAAACATGTATTTACCATCCTGTCATTTTCTGCCATTCATACTTCTGACAAACACCTTTCATTTTATTGCCAAGAACACAAGAACAACCACCATATATAGTATGATGTCCCCTTGATATTTCTGGGAATAAACTGTTATATAGACTTCAGAACAGCAGGATTTTGCAGGAGGTTGAATCAGGCCACAAGACAAAGTCTTCAGAAAAATTTACTATTGTGAAAAGCGTAATAAGTGTTACTGTTTACTAAACACTGATTTTAATTAGATACTTAATGTTATTTCTACATTCTTTCAAAAGGCAAGGAAATAGTGTGGGGAAGAGAAGGGGGAATATGAGCTCTGCCAAGTGTAAAAGGGCAACTACAGGATTATTTCCAGCTCCTGAGTAGAATGATGAAGGTTTACAAAATAAACAAACCCAGGATTCTATAGAAATGTAAACGTCCTTTTAAATTCCTCTTCACACTGTTACACAACACTGAAAATCTATGGCTTTTACTTTGAATAGTGAAA
Source organism: Jacana jacana (assembly GCA_013400555.1). Taxonomy (NCBI): domain Eukaryota; kingdom Metazoa; phylum Chordata; class Aves; order Charadriiformes; family Jacanidae; genus Jacana; species Jacana jacana. The sequence goes on from VZTM01025536.1 coordinate 75,579, forward strand.
GGTCACTATTTATACCAAATTTATCACCAGTCATGCATTTCCTACCCTTCCTCACTCTTCTTCTAGTAGAGCACTCTGTTCACATCTGGGTCTGTTTAACCAGTGATTGGAAATTTAGCCTCCTGATTTCCCGTTAAATACTAGGCACAGGAAAACAAATAGCACTTGTTTTTCAGTGAGTCTTGTCAGTCATCCAAAATCTAGTGCAAACCATAGAACAGCCTGTGGTCTGGTGGCAGAGACCCAAAATATGTGAACCATATTTTCATGAACTGAAAGGAACAAACCAGCTATGGCTGAACTAATAAGAACACAACTTTTTTCTTCTTAGAAATTCATAAACGACTAATAATTAAACTCTTCATTCTATCAGTTCCTCCTTTTTAAAGCTTTTCTTTTTTCCTTTCAAATCTGAAGCCAAGAGTGTGTGATCCAGTTTTGTATTTATCATTACTGCATTTCCTCCATTTTACTAACTTAAAACACGCATTCAGTCCTATTAAAGGGGTTCTTGTGAGTAAGGTTATTTGCTTGCATGAATGCTTTCTCATCCATAACTCCTACTCATTCAATTGCCTGAATAACCAACTCAGAGAAAGAGCTGAAGCATCCCATCCTAAGTTAAATTCTATATATATAAAAAAATCACGTATTTAGATATTTTAAGGGGGTTTTAAAATCTATTCTAACAGTGATTTCTGCCAGGAAATGACAAAGGATCAAGTTCGTTCTTTCACTGATTTAATTCTCACTACTGTCCTGGTCCTTTCACTTGCCCAGTAAAGACACTCCCAGGCTACAATTACAATTGAGAAAGCGACCAAATCTAAAGGAAAAAAAATCACTTGCTGAGTAGCACCTGTAAAATGCTCTTTCTGGGCAGTTTCAAACAGCCTCTGGGTTTCTGTCAAGACAAGTTTGCAATAAACTGTTTTTAGGGAAGGAAAGAAGTAATGACTTGACAGAAAAGAAGGAAATCATTTTGTTATAAGAAAATTTAAAGTGGGATGGTGGGAGAGGTCTGTTAAGGTTTTTCTGCAAGACTGACCTGTAACAGAATTCCAGATAAAAGTATTTCCTACAGGTGTTGCCTAGCTTATGTAAAATTGCGATCTGTCATGATCTAACCAGCCTAATCACCAGTGCAGATGTCCTTCAACTTCCTCTCCCAGTCCTTCTTTCTGATATAATTTTGCCAATTATTTCCTGCTGAGAAATATTTAACATTTATAAAGAAGCATTTAACATGGATGCTAACTATCACCCTTGCTGAACTGAGCAGACCTTCCCACCCCTACACTGGTCTTCTGAGTTATGAAGGGGGACAATGGTCCAGCTCAGGAGCACTTGAACCAAAATGTCCATTCCAAAACTGTTGGATTTTTGTGACGTGTAAAAATATCCAATCAGACTAATACGAGTAGACATGTCAGTAACCAAAGTGGTGATTTTCAGTTACTTAGGTCAGGCAGAGTTCATGCACTAAGTCATTTCATGTATTTTCAGATTGAAAGGCTATGAAATTTAGGTGTATTTATTTTTAACATGATGAGAATAAACTTAAGACTTACTTTACTAAAATCACAATAATTTTCCCAGCACCACCTACTTAACCCATCAAGAGATATATATAACACATGAAGAGTCTGAAAATAATCCTGCCTATGCCAAATGTGTTGTTAACAACATGCTGTGCAGTCACCATATACTCATTTTTTTTCTAACACAGAAACACATTGAAATTTACATCAGTTTTTTATCAAGATGTTAACATTTTTTCTTGAGGCTATTCACTAGTGTTCTCTCTGGTTTACAGATTGGGAAAAGTGGCTTGATAAGCAAAATGACAACACAATAGGGCAATAGACTAGTAAAGAACAACACCCTTTAGCACTCCTGCCCCATCTCAGATGGCTTCCTCCAAACTACTGTCACTCTGTAAGCATCACTGTGCTCCTGTTCACTGCCATGGGTTTGGAAAAAAAAGTCTTCAAAAGATGACATATTAACAGAACATAACATTTGGTTTGTTTGGGGCATGCTATTTAACTTTAATAGCAATTTACTCCACTGTGAGGTTTAGCCACCAGTAAATATTTTGTGAAAGTGAAACTGTGAGCTGCCTGACAAGTCACTGCACTGAGTGAAACTATATGCTTCATGTGAAAAAAATAAGTGCAAAACTACACTTATAGAACAAAATACTGAAAAATGTTTATGAAGAAGGTACTTTATGCTTCCCTCTATACTATACGCATACACCCAAAGGCTGGCTTGTCTCCCCCATCCATTTTAAACTTCTGCCTAATGAGGAAAACCAGGCCCAAGGAAAAAATCCAAGTTTGAGCTATACAATAAGAATTTGAACTCCAGCCCAACTAAGTAGTATAGTACTTTCCTGGTCTCCTGGACACGTGCTGACACAAGCTTTAAATTTTTTCATCCTTTCCTTTAAATAAAGCAATATGGTGTGGCTTAGCTCTAGTGGAAATGCAAACTATTTCACAGAGCCAAGCTAGCAAACCATCTTCCTAATGAGGATACTGAGAACACACAGCCCTGACTTCTCTCTGCTCCAATATAAACATCTCTTAAGTTCAGGATGCCTTCGTTTCTCTATCCGTGCAATGGTACTAAACAGCACTTTACAGAGTGCTCCGATTCATTACCTGCTCATATCATGGAGTTACTCTCTTTGTTAAAAATTACAAAGTAAAACATCCAAGGTTTGTTCTATTTAGTTACTTACTCAAACATACTTCCCTGTAACATTATGATTCTTTACAGGCATTCTTTACATCATTATGATGCTTTACAGGCAAAAAATAATGGCTGATAATAAAATGAAATAAACAGCTAGGACTTCACTAATGGTTACATGATCCCTTAACTGCAAACTTTGACTCGGCTCTAGAGGTGTTGTCTTTATCAGCATAAGCCCCAGAAGTTGCTGCTTAGACTTCCTCATACTACTTACCTTTCTAACTAGGGATCAATCAAGAAAACTGTGCAATTCATACTTTACATACAGTACATTACTAAAAGTGTGAATGAATGTATTGCTTGAGAAGTCTGAAAGATAAGCTGGAAAGTCAACAATTACCCTGCTTGATGCTTCCATAGAGACAGACACAATAGTTATGACACTCCTATGGTATGCGTGACACAGATTTCATGGGCATTAAAAAAGGTTTTTTTTAAATTTGGAATCTTCTATCATTCAAAATACTCTGTTTTCTGGCTTGGCTATGCATTTAAAGAGAACGGACAAGACAGAGCAGCAGAAGTAATGGATAAACCAAGTATTTTCAAGCAATGGCCATGGAAGCAAGCTCTGCTCTGTGCACCCTTTGCAGCTGTGATTTACAATCCTAGGCTCAGTTCTCTGAAACTTACTGAAGGCTCTGGCAAAGAGAGAGGGAGTCTTTCCGTTAATGAAGTAGAAGCAGTACGTCCATCTGCCCCACGACCCACCTGAAATAAGAACCCTTGATTCTGCAAAGGGACAGTCTCCCCTAGGCCAGAGACAGTCCCGGGGATTGCAACCTGGCATGGCTCAATGCAAACAGCTCTGCTGCAAACTACAGCCCCTCGATTTCTATCTGGCCCTTGCTCACAGTTGCTGCTAAGACTTACTCAGGATTTCCTACGTTTTTTGTGCTGCAGGATTCTGCGCTCTGTTTCTCAGAAAGCTTACGGGAACACAATGCATTTCTCCTTGTGAGCAAAGCGGAACTGTGGAAAAGCAATGGATAATCACCAAGTTGTTCAGCCTGTAACCTCATGGCCTGCCATCCCAAGCCACACTAGCTACTGAGAAAACGGTACATAAAAAGCAGGAAGGCTGATGAGCCCTTGATACAAGACTGAAGTTAGCTTGTATAGCAGCAAAAATACTGCCTAATGGAGAACACAGCGAATGCAGTTCTGGAGTGAAAGAGACTTCAGGGACTGAACTTGGAGAGGTAATGGTGGATAGATACCCTGGTGTTTTCTGTTCTGCAATTTCGTTCTTTGAGTTTTTTACAGAAGAGAAAAATAGAAACCTTAACATTATGGAAAGAAGAACACATAAATTATACAGCACTTGAAATCCAAAATTGTAATGGAGAGTTATTCAGATGTTTAAATATTAGGGATGAGTCAATAATAAGAGCTAATTCACACTTTGAAATGGTAAGGCGAGCTCTTATATCTGCACAGCTTAGAGGGAGCAGCGCTACCTCAGTGCCACAAGCATGTCCTGGGGTGATGGTGTGAGGCCCCACAACTGTAAACCCTTACCATGACCAGCAGAGCCTAAAAGAGGCTGGAATACTGAGAGGAGCTATCTGAGTCCCACCAATGGAGAGATGAACCTGTAGCATCTGTCAGGTAATGCTGCTGTACCTGAGAGACAGCAGGAAGTACCTTTCTTGCAGCATCAGTGCTGTGGCAGCTCCTCAGGTCAGATAACTTCTTGTTTGGTACGAATTGTGACTGCTGCTGCTCCCATTTTTAAGCCTGTTTTTGTAACCAGGAGAGCTTTAAACAGTTTTCTGAAGCAAACACTTAACTAATCATACCATTTGGGCAGCCGAGGCCTTAGGCACATTCCTATTGCTCCCATGCCTTAATGAAGCCCGCTGAAGCCCTGCTGAACCAAGCCAAGCCAAGCCAAGCTAAGCCAGCCCAGCATGATCACAGCCCAAACACCGGTGCAGTCTGATGATCGGAAATGGATGGTTCTTGGCAGAGTACCTCTTCGCTCCCAGAGGCAAGATGAGGGGAGAGGGAAAAGCTTGCAGGAGGAGGAAGAGAAGGGAAGAGATAGCTGAACACAAACTAGCTGATATGGAACAGGAGTGATGATGTAGTAATTGCAGGAGAAGATTAAAACTAAAGACTTAATTAGCTGATGAAAGGTGCTGTTTCTTTTGGCCTGGAGAGGAGTGAGGAATCTTATCATACTGTTGTTCATCACCTTGTTCCTCAGATATTTTCTGAGCGGACCTGAACTGTCCTGGTTGCAGTAAAGACCAAGAACGGTCAACAAGAAGATAACAGTTAAGAGTGTCCAACACAGCAATGAGAAAAACCTGAGATAGTGAATATCTTAGAATACAGATAAGCCCATGTTCTTTGCAATGGTCAGTAACATGTTGCACTGGAAACAGGATGGAGTCCTTCAAAGTTCAAAATACCAGGGGTATTCCTACTCTTGTAAACTGATGACAATCTTAGAAAACTTTTGGTGTCCAGCAAGTGATAGAGCTCTTGGTGCACTTAACAGTGTCGCCATCATATCAGGTCAACTGAGAGAGCAGTGTCCCTTCCCAGTGCACTGATGCCGCAGCACCGTCCATTTTTTCCTCCTGCTGGTGCATAGTGTCACCATTAAATTCCTATCTGGTACTGCATAAGCAGTCTTGCCTACCTGTCAGCTGTGCTGGAGGAGCAAAATTAAACCCTATAAGGATACAGCTAAGAATAATCAAGCTTACTTCTGCAATTAGAATGGAATATAGTAAATGCTGCAACTTTAATAAGGACAACTCATGATTAGACATGATGTCATGCATTAAAAATTTAATCCAAACAACTTGTCCGTTTCCCTACAAATAGCAAACTTGAATGTCCTGGCAAACTCCAAGGACATGATTTACAAATACTAGGTAATATTTGGATCCTACATTATAAGCAGTGCTCCAGTCTTTCTGAGAAATAAAAATGACTTCATTCTGGGCTCAGCTCGGTCGTTTCAACAGGCCAAGCTTCATTAGAGACATTAACCGTAATTGTACATATTGAGTTCAACACATACAGATTTTTGTTTTGGTCACAGACCACACAACTAGTGTCCACCCATAACATTTCCCATTGCTTTGAGGCTTTTTGCATTATGGTACTATTAAACTTCTAATCAGGACTAACAATCTCTTATAACATCACAGCTTTCTGGACTGGAATGGTTGCTAGTGATAATAACTACACGATACGCAGATTCTGAAACAGCAGGTTTGGTTTCTTTTACTTGAATTCACGTAACAAGTAATTTGGTACTTTTTCCAAACTGCTTTGCCCTGCCACCGAACTGTTCCCCAGAGCCATACACTGAAACTTGACCTGCTGTTAACTTGTTGGTTTTTGTAACATATGTTTAAAAACTTTCCGAATGAATGCCATTAACTCTATGTCTTGTGCACCAAGTAGCAATGATACAGAGCAGGCCAGAGGACTGGGTATACTTACAAAGAAAAACCTTTGGATTCCAGGTGCCAGTCTTTCTGTTTTTAGCTTCCAGACCAGAGGCAAAGGAGAGTTGAGCAGAAACACCAGAGGCTTCTGGTGAATATGCACTGATGAAATTGGATTCAAATGTAATGTGACCTGCAAAGAAACAGAAATATATTAATATCCCCCTTACAAGCTTCAAAACCAAAGTGGAATTTGAAACAATAAATTGCAGGTCATTTTTATATATATACTATGGCTTCCAGCATTCAGACCTCTTGACTCATGGTTATAGACTAATCTACTTCCAAAAAAAATCAGTCAACAGAGCAGAGATAATACAAAGAATGAAACAGTTAACGTTTGCACTCTATGCTTGCAAAGCACTGCTAAAGTGTTTAAGAAAACCTTGGCAAATGCTGATGAAAAATAGCTTAAGCAAAAGGTCAAACCACTAAGCTGAGAGTTGGAGAACAAGGAGATAAAAAGAACTGCAAAGCAAACCTTGATTTCTGGTTTCTAGATGGTAGCCTACAAAGCTGGCTTTAGAGTACAAACCTCATCTGCTGATGCTATTAGGGTATAAATCTAACCTGCAAAACAAATAAAACCAAACAAACAAAAACCAGGAGAAACAAATCCAGAAACACAAGGGATCACTACGCTAGTTTATGGAAGGAATTCCAGCAGAAATTTTAACATACACTAGGGAAAGAAAATGGCTGTCTCCAGGCACTAAAACAATACATGGGGGAAAAGATCCCAGGGACATGGACATCACAAAATTGAGGCAATCTGTTAGGGGTGATTTTTAAGCAACAAGTTTGTGTTCACTGGAAGTGCCCTCCTGCCCAGCTCCTCAAATGCCAGTGCTGCCCTTCTAGAAAGGGGACAATGCGAGGGCAAAACTCTAACCAAATGCACAACAGAGAATAGCCTGTCAGGTTTTAGCACATAATAACTTGTAACTGAAATAACAGTGTTTTTGCAGTACCCAATTAGCTTTTTAAGAAGTCAGCACTTGGCTTGATAGTACATCCTGCTTTATAAGGAAAAACCTTTAGTGTGCAAGTTCAAGGAGCGCCCAGACAAAGATCTTAGTGATGTGGTTTAGTTTTAGGTGGTCCTGCAAGGACCAGGGAATTGGAGTTGATGATCTGGATGGGTCCCTTCCAACTGAGATATTCCGTGATTCTGTGACTAAGTAGGTAAGCCACAGTGGGTGGCAGGTGGGTTCTCTGACAGAGAATCACAGCTCTTCCTAGAAAAGGTGTAGAGGGAGCAAACAGAAACACAACCACTAAATTAATTGGCGGCACACAGAAACGAGCATACAGGTAATTCAGAATTAATTTTGTCTCCTGCTAGAGAATTTGAAAGGAAATCTGAGACATGAAAGCTACTCTATATAGTTTATTACATCATTCTTACACAGGGGAAAGCATCAGTTAGTTTACCATTAAAATAAACAGATTCATCTGGCAAAATAACTAAATGAAAGCAAGAGATCAAACTGGTACACATTACTGTTGAAAGTATTTAAAAAAAAACAAGTTAGCCTTTAAAAAATTATTTTCTTTATTTTTTTTCCCTACCCAAAGCAAAAAGTTCACCACTGTAAAGTAAAAGCCAAACCTAGGTCTCAGGGCTGACAGAAACCTGGAAGACAGCAGATTTATTTGTCAGCTATTTAAGAACTTAGGAAAAACTGGAAAATACCTAGCTGTGTTACCACACCAATCTGTACACATAAAATTACAAGCAGAATTTACTAGATTCTTAAAACCCACTGAATGAGGGTGGGTTCTATCTCGAGCCCCCCCAGCGAAAGAGATGTCAAACCCTGTAAGCACACCTCTGGGAGCACTGAGGACATCCGTATCTCCACTTTTGTTATGCTTGATTAAAACTTGTTGGAAAAACTGATAATAATAGAATAATTCTGTATTTGTACTAAAACTGAACTGCTTTAAAGAATGAGCATTTCCTCTCTTCAGCAGCCAGGGGCAGTGCTATATCCCTGCCTGCAGGAAGGCTGGGCACTGCCACCTTCCACCCAAAAGCGGCCACCTTTACCTTTACCACTCCTTGGTCTCTGACAGCAAGAGGCCTGGTTGTATTTATGCATCCCCAAAAGTACATTAAGTACCATAGATTACCGTGTCTCCCAGGGACCAAATTTCTCTCCACTTTCTGCCTCAAAAGAATAAAATACCTCCTGTTAGAAAACTGCAGGTTGTCAGCACTCTGAATGCTAACAGGTTGACTGAGACTTCAAATGATCTTAGCTATAAAAACTGCTTCAGGATATCAGGCTATAGAGCCAAAATAATTCTGTTAGGTGAAAATAAGAAGATAGTTTGTTTTACAAAGCTGTCTCTTTTTTCATCTGTCTAGAAATGGAGAGGCAAAAGCGGAAAGAAAAAGGTGTTTGGAACTACTATTAAATTCATGGCTATTTAAAGCTTTCATTAATTCTTGGGGGTTTTCAGCTGTAATCACAGCTAATTAGTAATAAGCTGTTTAAACTATTAAATATAATCACCTTGTTCTGGAGTTATGTTTTTTTACTAAGCAATAAAAATACTGTAATCTAGCTTTACCAAAGTAACCCAATTATATCTTTCACAGTCCTGATCTAGCAAATAAGAGTTCAATTTTATTGTGATTTTTTTTCAGCTCCAAATGGTATAAGGTGCATTAAATTTTAAACTCCCTATATTTCAAAGTGTCAAAGAAAGAATGTACCTCACTAAAAGGAGAAATATTAAACATGCCCACTCTTAGATGCATCCATAGTCACATTTTCACACCCAATGGTAACTAGTTTCTTCTGCTTTCAAAGTGAAGACTAACGTAAATATTGACAAAATTATGTATAATATAGATTTATGTATTTAAATATCCAAGAATGAGGAAATAGTAACAATCCTCCCATTCTGATCAACAGGGGCACTCAGCTTTGATTTGCACCCTGGTGGTGTTTTTATTAGAATGTCATGTCAATGTAAAGAAGGGGCTCCTATTAGAAATTTTTAAAATTTTTGCTATTTAAATCTCTGGTATTTATTAAAACCAGAAATGACACAAGGAACACAACACACTGAAAGGTTCATCTCAGAAATAGCTAGGCCAAGTCCTTTGGGTAATAGGGAAATGGAGAAGTATCTCTGTTTCAACTGATCTCAGAATAGTTTATTCAAAGCCAATATCTATCAGACAAGACAGATGGTTTAGACTTCATGAAGATTTTTGCCTGTTGGCTTGGTCACATGAAAGAGCATACAGAGTGATCATCCTACCTTAGTGAGAAAATCAGAGACTCTGCCACTGGATCTACTATTGGGTTTCATAGCTGCTATTCCTTTAGGCTTTGGAAATTAAATATGTATATAATATACACATGTATGGAAATAATCAACAAAGTTTGAGCCGTATTCAGAGATGATGATATATCTATCCATGCCTTTGGCTGGAATTGCAGGATAAATTATATCACATAATGGAATTTTCCTACATTTGTGCCTGAAAAGTGCAGACTGATCCTTAAGAAAAGCTACATGACTTCAACAAAAAATTGATTATTTTTTTGTAAGTAAATTAAGTGCTCCTGTGAAAATTTACAGAATAAATATAATTTTGCACTAATGTACTCATAAGTAAGACAGCAACAAAACATATAACGTGGAACTCATATTCCTAGTCCTAAACTTGAGAAGGAATACAGTTAACATGAGCATGATTCTGCAGCAGCCTCTGTCAATATATTCCTTGGCAATATATATTCCCTATCACTATACTTCTTGGCAAAAAGGAATCCTTGGTACCAATTTTATTTTCCAAAGTAAAAAAAATCAAACCATAGAGCTGCTTAACAACTGCTCAGGACAGTCTTGGTCATCATATTTTTCAGAAACCATTTTTGCTTCAGAGCTAGCTCTGCTGAGGAGCAGCTGGGTAGCCCTGCCTGAATGGGACCATCCCACAAAATTAAGTCTCCTCGTAGTGTAACTACACCCCCCACCTCTAACATTTATGATTGCCCCCATCATCACCTGTGCTAAATAACACGCAATAGTGGGATCCATCATGGGAGACTTTCCTGGTCCTTAGAAAGAGTTTGAAGCAAACTGCTGAGGAGTTACTAGCATTCAAGAGCGGTTTTACCAACTACCCAGCTGACAAGCATACAGATTCCACCTTGCGCAACAGCAGTGGGGGGGCAGGCAGGCTACCACACACCATTTTCAACCCAAGTGGGGTAGGCTTGGTCAAAACACCTCCCCAACAAAGCTTATGATCTTGACACAAGCTCAAGTTCCAAGCTTCAGTTGTACCAGCACCTCCAGTGTGAAACTGTCACACTCTCTAGCCCTGTCTTAAACTTTCTGCTGTCATATCTGTGCTCCCAGCTTCTTGCTCCTCTGCTAACTTCTGGCATGGCTGCCTCCATCCACAGTACTGCAGTGGAAGATCCTTACTCCTACTCTCCACAGCAATACCTCTCACCAAAAAGTAATCTCTGCTAGACTGCCTCCACTGTGGCTCTAGTTAAACCATATATTCTGATTGCTAACTGGTGCTCCCCTTCCCTCAGCCACTTTCCTGTCTCATCTTAACTCATGAGCTCTTCAAGGCATAATCCTTTCTCAAATGTCTAGACAGCTCAACACCTTCTAAACATTCCACAAATTCACAGAAAGGTACTGGGTCACTTCAAACCACCAAACAGAATGTTTCTAATTTATAGTAGAAGAGCTAACTAGAAAATTTCCCTTTCTTTTTGAATTTCCACTGGTAGAAACCATATTATTAAGTATTTATGTGAAACATTGCCTAGAAACCCCATCAGAAACCAGTCCTATACGTGTTCAACCTAGTACAACTAGATGTGAGGATCTGGTGTGAAATTCTGAGCTCAATGAACTCTGTGGTAAATTCAATTATTTTTCTGAAAATCCCAGATAGGCTTTTTTTTCCAAATGAGGTACTTAGATACTCTCCGCTCATTCTTAAAGGTTCAAATAAGCTTATAAAAATACACACATTTTGTACTTCTCAGCAACATAACACCTTAGTCAAAGTCTTCTGCATCTCAGACAGTTTGGTCAACCAAGATCAAAAGAAAATTAAACCACAATCATTATGGACAAAGCACTTCTAGGTCACCTGCTCCATTCAACAAGCAGCTGCGATTGCTCTGCCCATGTTATTTTGAGAACGTATTAAGGGACAGCACATTAACCAAGCAGACAGCAGCATAACAACAGTACAGGAAAATAAGTAGATGTGGTCCAACACATCCCTTGCTCCCAGTGAAGGGCTCATTTGATCACTGAGCTGTTACATAGCCACATAGTGCAATCAAGAATTAGAGCAGACCTTCTGGACACATGTCTCAGTAACGGTCCTCTCAGCTTCAGCAGCTGTTTGTCAGAGCAAGCTGCTCTTCCAGACTCATGTCTGCCCTTCGTGGCCTCCTTTGGCACACACTCCTCCAAACAACAGTTGACTAACTTGTGAGGAATATGACAACTTGGTCATAGGTGAAAATTAAAGATTAAAACTATTCTAAAAATCTTATATTGATGGTTCCTAATGAAACCTACAAATTAATTTTTAAAAAGTGTACCAGCAAGAACCACAGAGAAGTTGTGTCCTTTTTACATGGAGGCATTTTTCAATATATGCTATGAAAACTATAAAAAAATAAGATAAAGACTTTATAAAGGCACCATCTTTCATTGGTGCCATGTCTATCAAACTTATGCTGGCATTACTTAGCCAGCTATATTTGCATGTATTCGTGCTGGTCACTGCTTGTCTGCACAGTCTGCAAAGAGTTCCTTTAAGGTCTCTAGCAGCAGCAAGGTTAAGGCGGTTGCAGAGGCTTCTCTGTCCCTGGAGATCACAGTTTCATGGAAGGCTGAGTATCACCACAGAAACCAACTACAAAAACAGTCTATGGGCTCTTGCCCCGTTACTCTGGTAAAGCAATTTGTACAACGTGAAAGGCAAGGGGAGAAATGCTGAAAACTGATCAAAGTAAACACTGCTGCTAAAGTACCATTTTGTTTTGCTGACTTCAAGGCATCAAGTCACAGACTCTGTGTTTTGTTCTAAAAAGATGAAAGTCAAGTGCCAAGGATTTGTAAGGTTGAATTAACTATTCCAGTGTGATAAATTCATAGCACATTTTCCAAAACAGCCATTATAAATTTGTGCTAATAAACCAAGACCAAATTTGCTGTGTTGTATTGAATTACACTGCCCAGGCTAGGGCAGCTGTTCTCCAAAAGAGAAGAGAAAAAGTGAATTTTAACTCTCAGATCATATAAACACATTTTTTGACGCAGTAAAGATGGATTTATGGCACCTTAACTCATTGCTCAGCTGCAAAGGTTCATTAGTACATAGAAGGCAAAATCCAGAACAGAAATCTGAAAACATATACCTGCCCTCTCTAAGTGGTTTCACTCTTTTTGTTAATATAGTATTTATAGAATATAAATTATTCCGGAATTGCAACAGTCAAAGTAACATGAAGAAACTTACCCTTAAATTCATTACCGTGTATTTTCCAGTATAAGAAGTTTAGAATTTCTACTGAAATTCACTTGAAAAATACATCAATACGTTGGCTATAAAAGAATTCAGTCAATGATTAATCCATGAATCCACCTCACGTGGTGGGATCTAGTACTGCACCACTTTCACATGTATTTAGCATTTGTTTTGGGAAGGATCTCCAGACCTCTTTTTTTTTTTTTTTTTNTCCAGACCTCTTTTTTTTTTTTCTTCCTAAGTTGACAGTAAAAAAAAAAAAAAGTGTATTCTTTAGGCAGGGGCTGTGAATTCAAAATGGAACACGTCTCCCTGCTCCCCCTCATACTTTTTCCTTGCTCATTGAATATTGGGTTACAGATTTGATAGCAAGCCAGCTGTAGTAGATCGCAATGTCCAGCTTTCAGGAGCCAACAATTTTTGAGAGAGAATTTGCTATTTTTCCAAGAAACGCAAAATATGTTCACATGGTATTACTGCTTGAAGGTAATATTTGCACTCGTAAATCAAACGATTGTATAAGCAAGTTCCTATCAGCACATGAGATTCCACAACTTCCCTTCTGAGAAGGTTCTCCAATGCAGACTCTCTTATTCATTCAGGGCAAGCACCTTTTTTTTTTCTGAAATCTCAGCCCAGCAATGAAACTGAAGGTCTTCAGAACACCATCAGAGAAATAAATATCTCCAGGAAAATTGCAATGCCATTACAAACAAGCAACTCATACCCACACACAGTTACTTTTTCTCCTGCAGAAGTTGAAGCTATGCCATCCTTAAGACACACCACGCTTTCTTCTTTCTGCCAGGCCAGCACAAAAAGATGCTGCTGTGGCAGGAGAGGGCAGGGAGGCTGTGCTGCATGAGGGACACACAGGGGGGAAATCCCTTTTTCTTTCTTTCACTTAGTCCTCAGGGAACAGGTCTGAGCACCCAGTAGCTGTGGTAGCATTTTCCGGTGTGTGGAGGACTTGAAGTTTACTTGCAAGGCTTAGGTAGCACTAAACTAATATGAAAAAATCAACCTTTTGCTTATTTTATACTAAATGTATTGTCACAAATGGATTGGCATTGCCTGGACCTTTTCACCCACACTCCACAGACAGAATCAGATTGACTATAAACAGCAGTTACAGCTCAACTATGAAAATCATGGGAAAGATTCACCACTGGCCTAATTCCACTGAAGCTACTGGCATTAAGCCACAGACTGATGTGGTCCCACATGTTACCTAATGAAAAAAAAAGAATACTATCACACAATCTGCTGACCCTTATGATCTAACACTGGAAAACTGGGCTTCATCAAAAAGAAGGCAAGAGAACAGAAAGGTTGATAAGGACTACCCAGCTATGATCTACAGCCTATTGCCCTCTCTTCATTAAGCAGCACTCTCAGGAACCTCTGCCCAAAAGGTGTTTGAAATCGCACGACACACCCGCCCTCTCTCCCTCCCCCCATTTGTCCTACAACAGGGGCTAAATGTCAGGGTGCACTGTGCTGTGCTAGACACAGACAGTTCTCTCCCCAAAGAGCTTACAAATCAAGACATTCAAGTCCTGCACCACACATGAGTGCCAGCATTCACTAACAAACTATTCTGAAGAAGGCATGATGTTCCCAGAAGGCCACTTCAACATGGAGATGCATTATTAATGATTCAGAGGAGAAATGGCAGCCCTAAGGCATATGTTCAAGGGAAGAAGTAAGCAAAGCTCCATTCACCCCTGGACACAGCATCACCCCTGCACTTGGCACCTGTTAGGTCAGAGCAAAGCAATATACTCAAATGGGCATATCATCTTGAATGAAGAACTAAGATTTTCCTCCAGAACCAGCTTGCAAACTGACCTGCCCATCCACTGACTCAGTACCTGCATCTGACAGACTGATGAAAGGGAGTCCATTAGAACAAGAGCCACAGAGGCTGCAGCATATTCAAATATTGTCTGTAGTTCTTCCTCTAGTCTAAATTCTGGTACCTTTCTAGCCTAAAATATTAAATGACCAAGCTGAGGATCCATGTAATAGGATGGAATGACAGCACATTTAGATCTCCTCGTATGAATTCTTAATTCAGCTGCTCCAGACAACAGACTGAAAAAGCAATTATGAGTAAAATTTAGCTAACAATATCAAATAAGTTGTGTAGGACGAGTACAGTATAGTACAGCATCATGCTGTACAACACTAAACGTAGTTCTCAGTACCTGGCAGCACTGGCATTTGTATCTGGTTCATAACTGATGTTTTACTGCACCTTAATTTCTCCTCAAAACTGCAAGAGTAGGCAACCGCACTGGGAAGTTTTTACTAGATATGCAGCAACTGAAGTGTCCATTCAGAAAGCACCTCAGCTCACAGCATCAGAAAGTTCTGACACAAGGAGACATTACAAAATTGTGCTTCTAACCATGAAAATGTTAGACCATTTCTACCCACAGTTCAGTCACATCTGCGTGTATCTTCAGGCTAAATTGTAGCCAGTTCATTTCTAGTGTTCCAAAATTGTTATTTTAAGCTGGAGCTGACAAATATGATCACGTTATATTACAAACTAATAATTTATGCAAATACCTAGGTAATAAAAAAAATTAGGACCAAGGCTACTCCCAAAACAAATAACTTGGCAAACAGACAGGACAGTTACTGAAGTCCTATTTGCACTAGAGAGTGGTATTACTTTCGTAGTGCAAGAATAGTAAAAGTGAAAATACTTGAGGCATTATATCAGGAGAGTTATTTCAGAAAAAGGGTAATAACTGTATTAGCTGTATTAGTCATACTTAAACCGAGAGAATACTTCTGTGACAATAATCTTAAAAGTATAACCTAAAGAGTTTACTGAGAAATTTTACATAGAGTTCATACACATGTGTAAACTGACTGCTTTAGCTTCATTTTCCTAAGTAATAGAAGATCTAACTTTCTCTGTGCATATATATTTCAATGCAGTTTTTATGTAGTCGGTGTCATCTCATGCTTTATGTATTTTGGAGAACTAGAGCTCTCCTGAAAGACAAGATCTTCCAAGAACTTCTGGCTGCAGCAAAGAAAGCAGACAGTCTCTGCTCACCTCTGCCAACCAAACCTAATCTACAGATGGTACCCTGGCTCCGGGCACCTGCAGACCAAGGGCTGCCCATGGTGATCAGCCCCAGGCTTTGTTCAATGGAAAGCCTGTGCCTGCCTGCCCAAGGCTGGGACTAATTCACCCATTCCTCCTGTGACTTGAAATAGACACTCAGACTCCCAAAGATTAAGTGAAACCATTTGTGCCATCTGCCCTTCCACAAAGCAGTCAGGCTTCCCAGCACTTGAGACCTAAAAACATGATGTTTCACCCAGCTTTACATAAATCAGTAGATGTCAATACTGTTCACATGCTGTATAATGAATCCTAAGGGGAAAGTCCTCCTTTTATACATTTTGTGGGAAAATTTCTTGTTGGCTTTAGATCTGTTTAAGGGCACAGGATCCATTCCTGTAAGCCGCTAGTACGGCACCTCCCCTACTGTCATTAAGTGGCCTATTCACAAGGCAGTACCGCATAAGACTAAGCTTTACTTTAACAATTAAGGTAGAATACTCATGTGAAAATGAAACTTTCCCAGACAATATTCTATGCTGCACTTGCACATATATTGCAGAACTAAGCTTTCCTTTGGGGAATCAGCTAGGCTGCAAATTAATGTTATACTCCTCTTCCCTTCTCCCATCCCTAAACTAGTTGTGGCTTTTAACAAACACAGGACCCAGTGCCCTGAAAAAACAAAGCTTGAGGGGGAATCAGTACTATGCTGGATGATATAAGAGTATCTACTAAAACGCAGTCACGGCTGACACTATGAGGAAATCTACCCAAGCTTTTCCAGGTAAGCATAAGCTTCTGCTTTTTATATTTTCAGCATGTTAGATAGGCACGAGCCACCCAACCAGAAATTACATAGCTGCATTAACCTACCACTACAGTATTGATACATCTTGCCTCAACAGGTCCCACTAGTCACAGATCAGCTACGACACCACCCATGGGTTCCTGAGCCTGTCTCAGCTCTACCAGGCTCTTACAGTAGACACGGACAGTTCATTGTTCACCTCAACTGCAAAACACCATGCAGATGTAACACCGCACGCAACATCATGGCAAAACTGCAATCTGAATACAGAATTTCCAAATCTCAAG
The DNA here is from genome assembly GCA_013400555.1 of Jacana jacana. Taxonomy (NCBI): domain Eukaryota; kingdom Metazoa; phylum Chordata; class Aves; order Charadriiformes; family Jacanidae; genus Jacana; species Jacana jacana. Next base: position 92,542 of record VZTM01025536.1, read on the forward strand.
GTAAATCCCAAACAGATGAACACCCTACTCTCCATTGTTTCAAAAGCTGCAGGTGTGGAAGGGGAAGAGGACAAGATAATGGGCCTTCACATAGCAAGAAAAAATTACAAACATGAAATAGATGGGAAGAGTGCGAGACAAAGGGTTACACCATTTGAAATTTCCTCCTCAAAGGTTTTGCTGCCGGACCACACATGGATCCAGATGACTTGAAAAAAGAAACATCATTCTACAGGTGTCTTTTAGGAGGCACAGTCACATAGGGAAGTGTAAAATGTGGAGTTCACGTTTTTATTGGACATGTAAAACTAAATTCTTGCTTTCTGAGCCAGGATAAAGAACAGCGTGTGTGCATGAATCATAAAAAAATGAAAACCTAAGCACCACCAGATTTAGGAAACAGTTTTGTTTACTTTATTGTCAGCAGCCCACCAGCCTGAGTAACTGTTAGTGCAAGAGTGTGTCAGTAATACATGTTGGCTCAACAAATGGTACTAGAAATTAAATAAGAAGGAAATTGCTTTCAGGTTAAAAGTAACTGTAACCAATACATTGTCTCTCTAGTGCCCTGGAGCAGGTATTCATTCTTCCCAATTTTCTTCTGTTTTCAAACTTAAAATAATCAGAACATTTACTCTTTGTACAAACAAAACAGTATCTTAGGAATATTTCAAAAGAAAATTTTATATTTAATCGAGCCTACCCATATAAGTAAGACTATTCACATCTGTATACACTTGCAGAATCAAAGCCATGAAAGCTGACAAAATCATCCAGAAAGCATCACTAGGGCTGTCATGCAAGTATTTTCTTGCACAATGATGCCATTCCATGTGCTTCTTATCTGCACTGTCTTGCTGGTTCTTGCTTGAAAACAGATTTACTGAAGAAAATACTGGCTTGCTTTCCAGCTAAAAGTGTAAGAATAGACTGCTGCTCTTTGCATGCAATGTTTTTCACGTAACTTCAGGTGCATTTTCAGCATCTAATTTACCTCATTACAAGTACCACAAGAAACTAAATTAAGGAGAAAGCAAGCATGTTCCAATCGTCTATCCTGACAAGGTATCTACAAAGCAAGTGATACTCCTTTTCTGCAAAACTAAGGTCATACAGAGTCACGTTTCCCAACAGACCTCAAAACTTCACTTACATATTCACATGCACTAGCAGATCATGTCCATGCAGAAGAAATAAGGACTCTGCTTCCTTGTGTGATAACAGAAGAGTGAGTCAGACTTCAACCATTCTTCAGGGTTAGAGAATGCCTGTTATCTTCAGAAAGGTGACAGATTTTAATACCTTTCCCTCACTGATGAGATTTTGGTCACCAGCAACTATTTACCTTTCATCTAGAGACACTAACTACTGACAATGTCACGTTTATCACATCTGACAAGAGCTCAAATCATAATAAACATATTCCTCTATCATAAATTGCTATGGTAATTGTAAAAGAGACACTACCAGCTATAAATTACCTATAATTCCATCAAACTTTTTCAAGCAATTTAAGTTTCAGATTCTTGTACCTCATGGTGGTGCTATTTTTGCATATTCTCCTTTAAATAACAAGTTTTACTACAGTAGAAGTACGTTTCACAAGAAAAATAAGAGACTCTTGTAGAGAAACACAAACTTGAGTATGTGGTAAGTGTCAGCAAAAGCATGATCTACATTAAAAACCCCAGAATAACTGAAGCATTTGTTCATCTTGCCACTGCAAGGTTTTACTTTTTCAGCTGACACAGGAGCACAGCTATCAGGCACAACAAGCTCCACACAATTTATGTTGGAAATTTTCCCCGATGCTGGGAGATGGCAGGAGAACAACTAGGACTTCATTAATTGCAGCTTTTGGTTCAAACAGACACTCCAGAGAACAACATCAACATGACCACTCCGGAGAAGCGTTGCTCCAACATTTCATACGCACATACACACACACACACACGTAAGAGCCCAAAGCTACACTGGAACCTGCCCATGGAGCTTGTGATATAAATGGACTGCTGGAAATGTCATCACTTCCTTAATTATCTTTTCTTAGGGAAAGTAACTATAGACAAAACAGTAATTTATAAATACTCCAAGGCATGTCAGAAAAAAGCTTCGAGGAGGGAACTGGAAACCAAGAACATGAATCACGGTTCATGATCAAACTCAAAACACATGCATCTGCCTGAAAGAACGTGTGAGCGCATGTGCACAGCATGTTTACACACACGAGCAACAGCGAGGGAAGAAGAGTCCATCCAGTAAAGACTGCAGCAGCAGCTGCCTCGATCTCTCTGCAATCCTGCAACAGCACATCAGTACCTGCAGGCACTTGCAGAAAAACAAGAGTCCAACTTTCAGCTTCCAACAGGTCATTCTAAATAGCAGTCAGCAGAACTGAAAAATTGGAGTGATCAGAAAAGTCATTCTGACATTTTTTATTTTGAAACCTTTAGCCTTCTGTGGTGGGCCTTGGCATGGCTTCAGACACCGTTCCACACAGCTCTGAAACTGAGAGCAGGTCTCACACGCTGCGAACAGCCAACAGTCTGTTTCTAAAAACAGAAAATACCGAGGGTTTGAACAGCACTTTCAAGGCCACGAGAAGTCACTGCTGCCTCTTCAAGAGTAGACACATCAAGCCATGCTCCTGCAGGACAGCAGGCCTTGCACAAACAGCCTCTTCTAGCAGACACAAGACTTCCTCTGGCCGTTCTGGTGGGCAGAACTTGGAATGATTGCCAAATGCAATGACCAGCAAATCCTGGCTGAAAACAACCCACAAAGACTGCAGTCCAGAGCAAATGAGATAAAAAAGCCACGTTAAAAAAGGCTGGATTTCATTCAAGCACAGATGCTTCAAAGCACAAATGATGAGAAGAGGGGGAAGAGGGTTGTAAGGGTACTTTAACAGAAGGAGACTGGGATGGCTGCTCATTTGTTTGTTTTTTAAAAACATGGCAATGCAGTGTCCATCAATCAAGGCAATTAAGACAGCAGTGTCATTTTAATGCACTAGCTGCATGGGAACTGCAGCTTTCAGTAGACGTGGCATCATCTAAAATGCTGAACAATTACAATTTCTGTGGAGCACACTGTCAGTATCTTTAAGGTTTTATCAGGTCTATTGTATGCTTCACATCTGATGCAGTTCCGTGGTCCAGCAGACCAGACAGGGCTCTTAGGCAGGGATGGGAGTAACAACAGCCTGGGAAACCACCCTGGTGAGCCAGAGGAACTACCACAGGCTGTGGGCAAGCTTTGGAAAACACCCAGGGTCAAGAGATGCATGTGATGAGGAACTACTGCTTTCCAGGCAACAAATACAGGCTGTTCCTGGAGTATGTCTGCCACAGCATCACTCACAACTTGACCTCACTGGCATAGAACAATGGTGGAAGTAGTAATTCATCTGGGCTTCCTGTTCTCAGTCTTCTGATATGGGCCCTGTAAGAGCCTCGCTCTTACAAGTGGCATGCAAAAGAGTGTGAAAGAAGATCATGATAGGAAGCAGCAGCCTTAAGCCTGACAGAGACATTTGCGGGTGGCCAAACTCATTTTCCAATGCCTCTCTGCCGGTCCTGTCCTGGCAGGACAGATAATATTGTCTCTGCATGACTTTGTGAGCCACAGATCATCAAGGAACAAGAAGTAACAGGGTGAAAGTGATCAGGCTTATCTTGCTGGGCTCAGCATAACAGGAGAGCTGGCCTCCATGCATGAGGTTGAAACCAAGCAAGTGCTGCAGAAAATCTGAATATTATGCACCCATCCAGACCCAGTGATGGTCATTTCAAGTGTCCACACTGGCCCACAGAAGAACACAGTACAAAAGCAACTACCGCTTCTTGGTAAGGTCAGTCTAGCAAAGATCTACAGCCCCTACCAGAAGCACCAAACACGCCTAAGTGCAGCAGTGTAGGTTTCCCACTGCCCTACAGTAAACAAGCAGAGAGCAGATGCTATACAGCCTGGCAAACCAAGCAACATGTACTTTATTTCCCAGCCTAAAGTCGACTCCACTTATCCTGGTCAGCTCACACCATCATCAAATTTGTACAGCCAAGTGATTTGGCAGTGCACAGGTCCAATATTAATGCTCGTGAAGGCTGTGGCCTTACTCAAAAGTTTAATGTCAAAGAATTAACAAGTATTCTTGAGCCTCTTAACCTTAATACGAGCTTAAGACTGCATAGGATAATGATCCAATTATTTTAATTTAGATTATTAAACCCAAACTGCAACATAACTCAAAAATCGAAATACAACTAGTCTGTCTTAAGTTTTAGAGCAGCTGGTCAAGTTGACACCAGGCTCAGCACTAAAATGCCACAACAGAAGAGACGCTGACCTTATTTTTATTACATGTGAGATCTTGAGGTCTCAGAAAATAGCCTTAGTGGACACTCGATTGGTACCAAATGGACACTTGTTTTAATACATGCACTTTTAGAGGAAAAAATGAATAAAATGGAATCAAGCAAACAACTAGGTAACAAGAACCTCACTAACTCCAGCTGTCAAATAACAAACCTTGAATTTTCTTCCTGTTTGCTGTCAGTACAAGACCTCCAGGCCCACTCTGACCATGGCTCTGGTGCAGCAGGTCAGCGTGTTTAAACCACACTTAGAAAGTGGCCCCTTTATCACAGCTGTATCTCAAGGCTATCCCCAGATCTCTGGATGCCTGAGCATGAAACAAAACATATTTTCCTTGACATGGCCTTGGGTAAGGCTGCTGTAGTGGTAAAGTTTTGAAAACAGTTAAAATGAACACATGGGGAAATACAGTAAATATGGAGAAAAATAGGTAAAATGAACCAGGTTTTCATCACCCTTCACAGTCTAAACTTCAAAACCATTGTGACACAGAAGAATTATCCTGAATTTAGGATGCACTGCAAAGATTAAGATGTAGAAACACACTATCAGGTGACTGTTTTAGAGTCTTTTTGTGTCCTATTTTCACAACTTAGAGTATCTTTTCAGAAAGTACTTAAATAGTTTTGCCCATCACGTCATCACTTTAATAGCGATACCTCAGAAATCTGAGATACGTCACTAGTATTCTGGCTATTATAATTAGGTTGCTCCACTGGAACTAACAGGAATTTTCGTATTGGGTTTGCTCTCAAAGGAGAAGATTTTTTTATTATGAAATTGTTGCCAAGTAACACTGATTAAACCATGGAGGGAAAGACTGTCAAATTATTAGTCTCAGTGGCATTACTCAAAATCGTAAAAATAAAGATGGGTCCTTGGTTTTCCTGCCTTAATTTCATATATCACGTTAAACGTCTGTATCAGGCATAACATCTTAAAGCTATTGAAGATGAGGATGTCAATGAAAACAATAGTGAATCCATTGCCAGGAACTCTGATTCCATGTATTCACATGTATTCAATCCTAAATTGTCACATGAGATTAATTTTATATGCCCTTTGCTCCCCCTTTAGCTATTTCAATTGTGGTTGTGCCTGAAGCAGTTCAGGGAAATTCAACTGACAGGTATAATGAAAGAATCCTCTACTAATTTAGGACTTGGTAACATACCTAAGGAGTGACTTTCATCTTAAAGTAGTTTTTACATTTTTATAAATACATTTCTCCAGTGCAAATCTCCAGAGTTTCCAAGTGCCACCACAAACAATTCTTTCTCAAAACAAGCCCCTTCATGAGGAAGCAACTATTTCCTTTCTGAAAACTGGTAAAGTGAAGCAGAGAAGATACCTAAAGCTGAAGAGAAAGTCATTGCAAGAGTTCAGTAGTTCCTGGCTTTCAGCTGAGACCCAGACCAGTACAGAAGTGCACACGTGTACTCACTTCCCCATGAATATTTGATCAAATAAAACGAACAAAAAAGGCTTGCATTTTTCATGCCAAGTTCAGTATAAACACTTGTGGTTATTACATGCACCCGTGTTCTCTTGCCTATGATAAAGCACAGCCAATATGAGTTGTGATAAAAGAAATTTCTATGAAATACCTGAAAAAGATTGGAACTTTCGGGGCTTTTACTTGAAGAAAGCATCTTCACAGTCTCAACAAATGAGATGTCAACCCAAGAAGGATTAACCAAGTAAAATACAAACAAATTCCTTGAAGATCACAAATAAGATTACAGCATTTCACTAGGTGACCTTATATTTACCAGATTTCAGCCTTAACTTGAAAGTGCTAAATTACCAATTTAGTTTTGCAAAACTTGTTCAGAATACATAATCCCATATATTTTAAGTCCACCTTTTTTTTTCTTTTTCTTTTTTTTTTTTCCTGTTTATGGGGAAGACAAAGCACCCAAACCTCACTAAGTGTTACAGAAACTCCTGCATGTGTTACAGGAGGAACACATGCCCTTGCCGTTCCCCCTCTCCCCACATCAGCCACCCCTCCTATGTCTAAATTTGCCAATACTGTATATTCTCCACAAGTGTCAAAATAAGTTAAATGAATGCATACATGTATATTGCATATTTATGAGAACCAGGATAACTGCACAAAGTATGTTTAATGCATGAGCTCTCCAAGGAATTTGCTAGGGGAAGTTTACACTCCTCCCAGCAAGTAAGGAATGTGTAATTTCACAGCATCTAGCACAGGGCAGGTTGAAAACAAAACAAAACCCGACCTCCTCCCCCAAAAGCAAGACTTCACTTAAAGATTTTCAGATCTTGCATGCCATGTCATCAGAACTTCAGCCAACATCTGAATGAATGCATAATTTATTTCAAACATGCTTTTAAGACTGCTGAATCTAACTAATGCACTGTCAAACAAAAATACTGGTTTTATTCTGAAGTATACTGGAAATACTGTATGACAAACAAATCTCTACCTTTGCTATCAGCATTTGCAGGCAACAGGAAATACCTCAGCTGGTAAATCAAACTAATGTAATTTGAGGTGATGGGTACATTCTACTTCAAGACAAAAGGCCACTTGGACTTGGTTTTCACAATAATGGAAAAGATAACATTTGCTCTGCTTTGTTTTCCGAGTCCGATCCTGTAAGTAAAATCCTATCTTTCCAAGCTGTTTATGCTCTTTTGCTCAACACTGTTGCCAGCAAGCCTTGCTCCAGCTTCCCGTGCATTTTCAGAGCAACCATCTCCACGGGCAGTGACTGGAAACTGTTTGGGAGATGGGAGAAGGAGGCTAAGGGCTACAAATTGTGAAATATATTCTGTGCCGTACACTTCAGAATACTACAGAAATACACAGAAAAACAGCTTGGGGCAAATCGCTTTCTCACCATAAGCATGCTAGAGGAGACACAACCAGCCTCTTTCTGCTAGAGAGCAACTATTTTTATTCAAAGCCCAATATTTAAATCTTCTATCGTTCTGCCAAGACAATTAGACAGTAGTGGTACAGCCTGCAACCTCGTGCATGTGTGACTCCAGCCCTGTTGCATGCACACGCAATACTGCAGAAGCTGCACTGTTAGGCAAGCAGTGGTAGAAGCATCGAACCAGAGGGAAATTTGGTTTTATGCAAAAGTGCACCTTTGCAGCTGATTCATTCCAGTCTCTTAGGAGGTACAAGATCCAGTAGTAGCCTGCTTCATCCCATCTCCGGGAAACACTTGACTACAAGCTACAAGTTCCCATGACACCACATCCCCGCAGCACAGGCACTCTTCATTTTCAACACAGGCTGTGATTACCTCATGAGATCTGCCCCTCATAACAGGCCAGTCTATGTCTTGTCAATGGATTCAGAAGTTTTTGGGTGATGAGAGAGGCACTGACAAACGCATATCTGAATCACATAAGGCTGTTCAGTTTTCCTAAGAAAACTAGGTTACACCAAAGAAAAAAGAAAAAGAGGAGGAGAGATTTCAACTCTTGGCTTTCATGCTCAGGTAACTGATTGTACCACCACTTTTTCCAAGCGTACAGAGTGTACTCATCAGGCTGATAAGCCTGTGCCTGGCAAACTATGAAAGGCTTTAAAAACCTAGAAAATCCAAACCAAAACAAATATAAAAATCTCTATTCTTTGACAGCCCCACAGGAAAAAAAAAAATATGTAATTTTTACATTTTGTGACAGCTGAACCGAAGACCTGACTCCTTTGATTAAGGGTAGCCAATAAGATTCCTACTGAAAAAACTGTAAATATTTTTTTCATCATACACTAGACATTTCAGACAGTGTACATACTGAAAATGAACACAACAGCTGAAATTTCCTGGATGCATACAATACACATTGAGCTGAACACACCACAAACCCAACAAAGGCTGCTATTGAAGTCACTGGAAAGACTTTGATTATGGCCAAGAGTATCTGCTTTTATTTAAATCACTATAAAAATCTCCACTTAAAGTTCTTTCAGCACAGATTTAGACCCTCTTTTTCCAAGCTTCCGCCTGCTAGATCATCATCTTTGTTCTCTCATTACAAACTCTGCTAATTGTGTACATGCACGTTGCTCTCGGAGGACGCAGTACTAAGGATTTGTGTGTGTAAGACTCTAAGAAGATAAACTAAGAAGCTCAGCTGTCATGGCATGCAATGTTTTCTTTTCACTTTGGCTCTCTGTTTTGATGTGTCTGAGAGTAAACAACAGTGCTGCACAACTTAACATCAAAAATTTTCTTCGTGTGCTGTTGCTTTCAGAGCAACTCCAGTTCTTGCCAGTCCCTTCAAGTGCAACGTACATAAATAAGTAATTGGACTGTACTTAAGCACTACCATAGTCAGCAACACTTGCTTTCTGTACAGCAGTTCTCCCTCAGCGAAGCATTTAGGATACATTACAGGGGCAAAAGAATCTGAACTTAAATATTTGTTTATAGTGGTCATGGCAGGGATCCAAAGGTATTCAGGTTAATTTGCAACACATTTAGGTAAACGATCTGCTTTTGAAGGCAGCCAATTCTGTAAAGGCCTCTTGTAGATCTAAATCTGTTTCTTATTTCCTTTGCCCACCCCACCACCTTTTAAAGTATAATTCGTGGTTGTGAAAGGTGATGGAGAATGGCTGGGTATGGAAGCAGTTCACTCATGTGACACACAAAGCATAGGTGGACAGTAACCAACGCAAATTATGCTTGCTTCATTGTAGTCTTTCTGGTCACAATTCAGAAATAACTTTATTCAGCAAATTAATATAGAACAACTCCATTTGCAGACATGCTTCTAACCAGGGATCTGAACAAAAAGTAATTTCCCCTTTACCTCTCTTTCATGATGGCCGAGACCCTCCTCGGGATTTCTGAGATTGAGGACGTGCACCTCTTGGGGCAGGCCTGTTGTGCCTCGGCTTGCACAGCCAGACAAGACTGTAAAACTCTCCAATAAGGCATGGACAGGGTGCGAATTGTTAACAGGTGACAAGACACATTCGCTCCTAGGCACGGGACCTGCAGAGGAAGACAGAGACACACATCATTTGGAGAAAAAGAGCAATATGTAGATTGCACCTATCATATAATGATCATTGTTTTCAGTCACAATATCCACAGGAACACAAGCACAGCCTTTATGTTCATTAGACACAAAACGAAGATATTTACTTCTGTTGCCCTTCTATGTTCTCCTGAATATGCTAATTTCTTGGTTCATTCCTCTCTGAATGTCTAAATTTAAGTACGAATTCCAAAATTGAAGGTAGTCTTGTCTTTACCAGGGAGGAAGCCAATGATAAAAGAGAAAGAGAAGAAAATAAACCAAAAGAACCCTCCCCCAAAAAAACCCCAAAACCACAACACCCAGAGGAGAAAAAAACCCCAAAGCTGTGATAGTGGTAGAAGGAATTGGTTCATCTTAGATGTGAATTATTTGTTTATGTCAAACATTGTTATCTCCAAAGACTGAAAAACAAAACCATGTATATACAACAATGGAAAGTTAATCTCTAGTATAAAGTAATTACATCAGGAAGGATTTGGGCGAGTTGGATTTGTTGCTTTTGAAGCAGTGCTGATTTATAGTGAGCGTCGTTCAGATACACTGTACAAAACAGCAGGCATCTGTCACATGATAAAATGAAATGTTTGTTTACTGAGTCTATTTTGTGTCTGACAGCAATTATCTACACTGATAACAGATATCTAGTCCAAAACAGAGTGTACGCCCTTTCAAATAATCACCACAGCATGATGTAGTGCCATACTCTTATATAGTACGTGAGACAGTGTGATGTGATGTAGCAAGATAGCACAAAAGCCGAAACATAAGGAGCAGTTTACATTTAAACTGTATCTCAGGAAACTGAAGCAAGACAAATATTTATGAAAAGCAGCCCTGCTTTTCCAAAATGGCTCAAACCCACCCCTGACCATAACAGATACAGTATGTTTTTGATTCAGAAGGTCACAGGAGAACGTCAATTGACTTAACCCCTCATTTGCACCAAGTCACTCAGATAAGAATTACACTCACATGAACCAGTCAGCTATGAGGCCACAAGGTATAAGAGAGTAATATAAGCTAGAAGCATGATTTATTTTGTTTCCAGATAACGTACATCTGCAATTGAAGCAAAACACTTCTTGCAGAAAGAGTTCAAAATGAAAGATCCTCAACTGATGAAATGACAGAGCTCCATCTGGTTTTGTGAAGTCTAGATCCAGCTATTGTAGCGCTAAAGTACATTTGAGTTTGGTGTACACGTGTATTTCATTATATTAGCACTGACCTACACTCTTGCTGGTTAAAAAGAAGAGTTCATTCAAGATGCAGTCAGCAGCTGGCCATTTCGAAGTCAGAAAGCCTGTCTTAAAACAGACTTTATCTGGAAAAAGCAAAGCCCCTGAGCACCAGGAGATTTCCGCGGTGCCCGAGGCCACACGTGCCATGTCTTGCCACAGGGGCCGTTCCTGAAACCCAGTGGTGCATAGCACATACCTCGCTAGCTCCCACAGAACAGGAACAGTTGTTAAAGGCGACGCTGTAGGCATAAATTACACATGCCTGTGCCTGGGGTACAGAGGATAAACAAGCTTTCTGCTCTCTAATTGAGGAGCTTGGTAGTAGCACTGAGAACCAGCTTGGAGGATTTGAGGTTTATTTGTTTGGGTTTTTTTTTAGTTCCTTTTTAAGAATACACACAGAAAATGGGACCATTCTAAGCTATGGCAGTTAAAAAAATATTTAAAAATCTATAAACAAGTTGCCCTCTGTAACAGCTGAAGAAATATTTAGCATTTGTAACAGTAACACAACCAGCAGAGAGGCCTCATTTTCCTGATGTAAAATTGCAGATCAGAGAACCTCCTAATCAATTAGGCCAGCCACTGACGTGTAAGTCCTGCAGCAGACCACATTATACAACCTGCACAGAGAGCACTTAGAAGCTCCACAAGCATTTCTTGGGCCGGGGAAAAAAACTAAGAACCAAGGAGTCCTTTCATTGAATTGTTTCTTGGAGACCAGATGGAGCTGATGTTTGTTAAGGTGCTTCTACCATACTGCATGAAGAACAAGGTGCAGCACTCAGAACAAGACAGATATGGATGGAGCTGATGACAAAATTGTGCACTTTCCTTAGCAAAGGATCAGGAGAAAAAGCTAATGCCTCCCTCTCAGCAGATGGGTTCCCTTGTGAACACCCAATTCCACGCACTACACCTACCAATCCTCCTCTCCAGCCTTCATCTGGTCTTATATACTGTACAAATATGCCACATTAGAGAAGACACCTGGATCTTCCTTTCACTTCCTACAAGGACTCATCCACGCAAAGATCATAGTGACAGATACGTTCAGGCTCAACCACCTCAAGTGCCCATGAAGAAAGCCCTTCTCTAGGGGCCCTCTGTTCTGCTTGATGTGCAAGACAGCAATACACCCAGAAGAAGCAGAAGTTCACATCCTGGATAACCATAGGCAGCTGAGCTTATCTCACAGCGAAGGGCAGACAGAGGCATGCCCACCCTGCCAGCACACCATCCCAGCTGGACGTCAGCCAGATCTCCTGCCGAAAGCCCATCACCCTGATGGTGGCAAGCCCATGTAGCTGCACCAGTCTCAAGCAGGGCTTCTTAGGCAGGGCTTATTGGTGTAGGTCTGCTCTTACGCCAGTACAGCTGCATGGTATCCAGACACCAGTCTAGGGCACACCACTTCTGTCAGCTCTGTTCTGGAAGAAGGTGTGCACAGGTGCTCTGAGCCACTCAATTTAGGAAACCAAGGTTTTGGAGGAGTTCAGACCAGCCTCATGAGTGGTGGTCAGTACCTGTGAGGCTTTGTTCCAGGCCCATACTACTCTTCCTAGGAACTCAAGACTGTCACAAACATGAACATTGTATCTCTAGAAATATGCTGACAGAACCAGACAGCAATCTTCCTGCACTGAAATTCGCAGCTCTGCCCAATCACTACAGTGGGTGTAGTGTCATGCCCAGCGTGTGCCTGCATGCCTGGAACCAGTGCCAAGAGAAAGGAAAACTTATGTCTAGATCACAAAGTCCACTGATGCTTAGCCTGTACATGGCACAAGGCAGTTCCTCTGCCACCTTCTCTCCACTGATGCTGTATTTTATCCTACCCTTACACTGCACACACCCAAGTGCCACCTGAGCTATTCGCTAAATCTTCACTGACATCTCTTCCACCTGCACCCACAGACCCTGCCTGCTTATCCTCCTCCTGCCACCTTCCTCTGCTTAGAAAGCTACTTACTTCCATATATCCTACAAAGTACATATTTACCATTGAAAAAAACCAAACAGCCCTTTCTGTGACACTACTAATCTGCCCATTTATCACCTCTGCACTGCCCGCATTTATTTGAAAGCCAACATGAAACTTCAGCCTCATCCTGTCTGGGCTTTACTGTTCTGCTGCTCTGCCCTGCACAAATACCAGGACCAGGCTCACCAGCATCCCGCCCCAGACCCACATCTCGCTCCTGCCAGCCTCCCCCTGCATCAGTGACACTGACATCCTGCCAAAATTCACCATCATTATTGTTTAAGGGCCAGTTCATCCAATTAACACATCGAGATTGCCTCATCAGCTCCAAACACGTACAGATAGTCTCTTGCATCTCATCCCCATCAAACTGGCACTTAAAGAGTCAGAAGTATCTTCCAGTTTATACATCCTAGGGCAGGTCCAAGCCTTTAGTCCCTTCTCTGCTGAGAAGGTCGCTGTGCAGGCACAACCATCACTGGGCTTTTGTTTAACTGTGGACCACGAACCCATTTAACCCTGTTAGCAAATCCTGGCTCTTTCCACAATCAAATTTTAGTTGCTTAATGCCTGCTAAGCCTTCTGAAGATGGAAAGGAGGTTAGGCAGTTTTATATGAACTGCTTATTACACATGTGTTTTACAATGGTGAATTATTAGTGAATGTAGAATTCTAGAGAATCATTTATTATTATTTTCCACTTCCAATTAATAAAAATATTTTAAAGGAAATCTTAATGCAGACCCAACTTTGTTTGATACTAACATCTGGAACATATTCAATACAATTTCAACATTCCTGTTTCCCATATCATCCATGCTACTAATGAGTAACATGTGTTCTGCTGTAAGAAAGCAGCAGAAATGGGAGTATGACACCAAGGGGGTTCATACAACAATCCAAGACCAACTCATAACTGTGATGGATTTTATTCAGATAGTAAAGGCTAATATACTTTCTGTTGTATTTCCATGGAGATTTCTACAGTGTTGTCAGCTGAGAAGTGACCAGCTGTGGTGTGAAAAGTGTGATCAGCTCCTGCAAATTACATGAATTTGTGCTGGGGGCTCCACGACACATTAGCATGGAGTAATCCTGTATACCACAGCAGAAGATACAAGCCACACCAATGGCATATAACACCCCTTAGAAGAAGGACAGGTTTATTCTAATTGATTCTTGAATGAGGGAATGACACAAATCTAGTCATTTTACATAAAGACAAAAAATCAAAATCCAGACTTGAGGAACACCAGGGATCTCTGTGCTGTCAGGTACAAAGTAATATAAATTACTGCAGATCCTGCTAGAATTCATTTTGTGCATTGAAAGCAAGTCTTAGAGGAGGCTGACTATTCAAGCAGATATTTCATTATGCCCAAATGACAGACTTTCACAAAAATTCTTTTGAAGAAGGTTAATTCCAGGGCACTTATTTTTTTTTTCATCAGCCAGTGACAATGATGACTAGAACAAGAAGGAAGAAAAGAAACAGGATCCTGAAACCTACCTTTGAACAACAACTGGGTTCTGTAAAAACAAGGAGGGGAATCTATTTTCTCTTGAACTGAAAAGCTTAAGATTCATTGCAGAGCAACTGAGCAGACTTAATAGTATCTTCCCATAACTTTCACCACCCACTTCTAAAGATACAAGCACACAGATGAAGGGCCACTGCTTCACGTGAAGTAATTGTTACAACATTATTATAAAGGGTTTCTCACCAAGGGAAGCATTTACACCAAAAAAATTATACTCAAGGATTGAGGCAACTAAGAAAATGTCAGCACAGGGAGAAATTATGCCTGTCACTCAACGAGAAAATACCAATTGTTACTACTTATTTAGTATGGGTGGCTCTGTAACAACAACAACAACAACTAAATTCCTTCCTGTGGCACTCCTTCACAGAAGACCACCTGTGAAGCCAAATTCCTGGTGTAGAGGATAACAGACAACATCCACCATTAATACAAAGAGCAGCTTTTACCACAGATGACCATGAGAACAGCTTCACAATCCTAAGCAAGCACTTGAGTAAGACATCCCTGCTCAGGATCAGTCAATTCTGGCAAGCAGCCTCAAGTCCTGAGAGATGGAAGAGACAAGATAAGATAGTAGGAAAGGTCACAGCTGGTTTGTGATGAGAGGCAGCAGCATAGAGGAAACTGCAGCATTTCATCTCATGGAAAAGGAAAAGCATTTCCACCATGATCACCAACAACGAAGAGCTGGACTGTCCAAGACTCTTCCCAGATTATGCGATTTTCCTCTCTGAATAAGTATGATCGCTGTAGGAAAGATGCAGGCGAGAGAAGCAAGGTATTGAAGGGAAGATTTGTACATTGGACCTTCATACTGGCCAGCAAGAAGACTGAAGTAGAAGACTACCACCCAAAGCATTTTATATTTGTATAAATCTACTCCTGATTCATTTTTGTACCTTCCACACTGTTTGGCTGGGGAGGGGAGGAGAGTGCTACGGTTTTCTTGTTCTGTACAGCTCATGGCAGCAGTTCCAACTCTGACAAAACACAGCACACCACACAGAATGATACTACTGCTCATCTGCCATGAATCTGGTAAGCAGGAAGAAATTCAGTGATAAAATCTTCATGCGTTTCAATCACTTTTCTGCCTCTAGTACAGAAATGCATGGGAGTAATGAAGGTTGTAGATTTGTTTTGACCAAAACAAAGCAAGTCCTGGACTCTTAAAGAAATAAATCTTAAAGTGTAGGGCTGGGGTGGGTTTTTTTAATTAGATTTTACTTAAAATGTGCATCTAGTAACTTAACCCTAAGTTTCCAAAATTAGCAATTACAATAGGATATGCTCAACATTGCAATAAAAGGTTTAGTATTTTTAGAGGGCTGGGGAATAAGAAAAAAGAAATAAGCTTAGAGTATTAAATGAGTTTAATTCTAATTTGGATATTCTGTCCTGTCATTTTTATGTGTTTACCTGGTACCAGGGAAAAAAAAAGTTTGGCATTTTTATAATACATCCCAACACTTGATTATGCACTTATTTTACTATTGCTAATACCTATTAGGTCTTACAAGCCTTTCCTCGTGCAACTATGGACTGCACTGAAATGCAGCAGGTATCTCACTTCAATAAGACTATTTACATAAACTAGGAATTCCCCAGGAAAAGTATTTTAAAACTTTTTTAAAGCTCACATTTTCCACACTTGTTGAGTAACTGTGATGAGTTTGTTCAATCACTGCACCGTAACCACTGGCTGACTGATATCAATGAATTTAGAGCAGATTCTACTTTTGCACTGGGAACAGCAGACCCCTTGTGAACTGCAACTGGAGCAGGACTGAAATTGAGTAAATGTTCATGAAAGCCTTTGAATGCATTTTAGGGCTTTGGCAGAAATAGACAGAANGCATATGACACGAAGCATTTACTGAAAACACAAACACAGCATTAGCTGTTGTACATGGGGCTGGCTAAGCTTCCCTTCATGTCCTTAATTTTTAGGGAGTTCTTTCATCACCACATCCAGCATTGGCTTCTTGTCAGCAAGAAAAGAATATTTTTCATGGTAGAACTACTTTTGACTGAATTATCACAGGGACCAGGAAGAGAGATTTAAAATTACACGGGAAAAGAGTCTCCTACCTGGACTGATTTTGGCTATTTTGGAAAAGCAAATCAAACCAGCCAAACAAAACCCTAAATCTCAGACTCCACATATATCTATTAGAAATGAGTGAGCTATAAAACTTAAAATCAGGAGAAGAGAAACATATCCTGAAGAAATATTCAGTACAGATGGCAAGTCTTGGTTGTAGAAAGAGTTAAAACAAAAGCTGTACTAACTGAAAACACATGTTTATGCAAAAACACAGCAGAGGTTCTCTATTCCAGTGCTCGAAGCCCACTAATCTCCAGCAACTCCATGACACCATCCCTGCTCCTTACCTCTTTCTCCAAGGAAAAAAAACAAAACACAACTATCCCCTGGAACTATGCATTAACCTACATACTTCACCTTTACGCTGGTTTCTACTCTTAATGCTACATGCAATCAGACTCTTGCTCTTCCTACTCTCAATCCCCAACTTATCAACCCCCAATTAATTCCTACTCTGACAAGCTGTGCCCAGACTTAAGCCATGCATGGGCCAAACTATTCAGAGTCTTCAGAGTATTAGATTACACTTAATCTGCAATTTATTTTGATCATTTCTTTTCTGCAGTCTTTCTAGACATTTCTGCTACGCACAGTAAGCCTACCAAGCGTCTTCTGCCTGCCCACTAGGAATCATTCAGACCTACAGATGACACAAGCCATACCTTTTTTGGATTGCTGGTAAGCTTGGTACAAACTCCCGCTGCTGGTTTCTCCTTCTAAGCAAAATAATTTTTTACGTTTCTGCAGAGGATGTGTTGCATTCCCACTGCTCCTAACTATTGGCAAAAGCACGAGGACTATTTCATCTGTTTAGCAGAGATAATCTAACCTCAAGTGTTGCCTGCACAGGTCCCATATTTTTTTTTCCATGTGGGAAAAAATTCAAATTACATTTTTAAAGCAGAAATGCTTTCTTCTACTTTCTTAAAAAATCAGCTTCTGCTGATGTTTTGTCCTCACCAGGATGTAAAATTGATGCAAATTCCACTGGGAAAGTTAACCATCAAATAAAACTCAACTTCTATAGCAAGGTACTGCTACTTAGAAATGACGAATTATACCTAAACCATACATTTTATGAAAAAATGTAAATACAAAGTCAATTTTTTCCATTATATAGCAAAACTTATTTCAATACCTAAGCAAGGCAAAGCGAGGCAATGTCAGTCTGTTAGTATCTTGCTTAACAACAGAAACTCTGGCGGCCTTGTTTACACACCTATTAAGTTAGTAGAAAAAGCAATGAATGAAAAACCTGTTCAGTTTAACATCTGCTGAACAAAACTTTAAGACATCATTGCGCATGAGGCATAATCTTAGAAAACAAACATCTGTACCTGGAAAACAAAGAAGCCTTTCAAAGCAGATGTACTGTACCACAGGGCTACATTTTATGTAACCTCTGCTGCACTTCCTTCTGACCAGAAGTACTGTCAGAGCCCTACCTACCCTTGAGGTTTGCAGCAAAATGCTGCTTACAGGAACTCTTCTCCAGTATTTTTCCACACCTAAACATGCTCACTCATCCATACAGGCGTGCTTTCTTTCTCCCCCCACCCACCATCTCTTCTCCCAAGTGCGTATTTGGAAAACACTCTACGAGCATAAGAGCATCTTTTTAATCTGTATAAACAGAACAGCATTAATGTGTTGACTTTCATTTAAATAAACCCAGAAAGCACAACTTCTGTTTTCCATGCCAAAGAACTGAAAACAAAGTAGTCCACCAATGTTTCAGAAGGGGTTGCTGATTTTTTCCTGTTGTTATCCCCAGGTAGCAGAGAGCAGACAAGTTTCCAACCATTGGTCTACAATTCAAATGTATGTGATCCTCTTGCATAAATCTCAGGTCCTGTGGAGCACCTATCTTTTTTTAAACAGTGGCCAACATTACTGAGACCAAGGGCTTCCCACCCCAGACACGGCTATGCTTCAGAAACGCCTGACTTCCATCACAAGCTTGTATTAAGGCTGTAACAGACACAGAATTACTTCAGATAGCAAGCAGTACCGAGAATGCAAGTAATGATTGTGCCTTAACACCCATAATGGAAGAACCAAATGTAGCATTCTGTTTTCTGGATTAAGTAGTCTTCGGCACCGTGACTGCACAAAGAGGAAGAAATGAACAAACACGAACTATTCATAACATTCCTTGGTCATTATTCCAAACAATATACAAACTTTTTGTTGTGAAATTCTCTTTTCCCCAGAGATAGCCCATAAATTGTCTCAGATTTATCCCTCTTTATGGTAAAAAGGATAGGAAGTTGCATGGAAACAATGAATGGAAGTGCACTTTTTATCAGACAACGCAGGAAGCATTCTGCTTGGTTTACATGAGAGCTCCATATTGGGGCCAAAAGGGGAAAAAAAGAAAACCTATAAAAATTAAATACCTGCTTAGAGCAAAAATAACATAAACCAGGTTTCAAAACAGTTGTATTTTTAATAAATCAGTATTGAAACTTCTCAAACCATCCTACCCACACTATTGCTGTTGCTGTATTCCTGAAAATGACTAAATTAAAGATGACAGAGAAGGAAATTCCAGACTTCATAAAATGAGTTTCAGGAGGCAAAGAGAGAGAACCTTACTTTCACGATCAGCCACACAGGAATTCATGCATCATCAAAGAGCATGCACAAAAGCACACGTGTAAACATAGACCAGACCTCAGCAGACTATGCTTATGTAAGAAAACAAGTCTTCTGAGTCAGTCTCTCTCTCTCTCTCAACAAATCGTTACCTATTTAAATTGCAAATGTTATGTGAGTGTACTTCTTTGTATACTCACCTGTGCTGTTGGAAGAACTGCTACAAATTCTACTGATTTTTGAACCAATGCAGGAAACATTGGTATCTTATCTCAAGCAGCAGCAATAGGTATATATAAAGGTACCAAAATACACAATAATAGTAAGATTACAGAACCCGATCACTGGGTTGGGAGCAGAAGTAGGAATTTTGGTTTAGGTGGATTTTGTTGCTGGTTTTTTTTTCTTTCTTAAAATTTAGATCAGAATTATCTAAAAATAAGAAAAAAATATGGCAGGATTTCAGAAACACAGGTAGCTAACACATGCTTGATCTGCACTTCCAATTGGATTTCCAATTGGAGCTACATGCACAGTCATCTTTTGCCCTAAAGTGCATGGTGCTATATTCGTTGTCCACGGAGCACCACGATGCAGCGGAAAGAGTTGATACCCAAAGTCTCACCTGATGGCCAATGAGAGCAACTTCAAGGAGATGAGAAGATCTTAAAGGTGCCTTGTGTTAACTGATTCAGGGTGCACACCAAACACAGATTCGATAGTTTCACTAACAGCAATTATAAAATTTTCTAACTTGAAAGAGTAGCTATTAGATACTCAATGAATATTTCTAAACAATTACAGTATGGTAGACTCCTACAAACCATTAACAGATTTTCCTTTAATTCATAATAATATCATTCTAATAGGACATCCAAGCTCTAAAACAAAAGCCAAAAGCCAAAATTTTATTTTTTATTTAATTTCTTTTATTTGGGCCCAGACTGCTTCCTTTTCTTCATATACACAGACACACTAAACTTACAGAGTCTCTGTCTATGCCTTTTCATTCCTCTATGAACTCATTTCCACAACTGTCCTAAATTTCCTTTTAATTTGTTTTCTATCCAACCCTTATTACTCCATTAGACAGTTCCTACGTAGCCTGCTCAGCTTCACCAGCAGTTGTCATTCACTACACCTACATACAAAGGGCTCATCTTTCAGTAAGATCTCTTGCTTTTATCTGTCAATTGGATTATTGGCAGGTCACTTCTGGTCTTCAGAGAGGAAATAATGAATTCTGGATGTTGGTGCATATGGATGCATGCACATCTGGAAAAAGAGGTGATTTCCTTTCAAAAATGTATTGGTTTTGACAGCCACAGAGATGCAGAGTACCAGACAGTCCAGTTTTCAGTTCAACAGAAACTTGCATGCCATCTTCTTCTTCGGCTTTAACTTCACCACTATCCCCAGGGGCACATGAAAGAACAGGAGACTTGTCATTCATGTCTGAAGAACAGGCTAGCAGCCACCACATCTGATCCTTGGCCAGCATGAGGGCCCTGCTTGCAACACCAGGCATTCAGTGAAAAGCAGATGGAGAAAGCTGCTGGGTTTGGGTTTTTCTCAACCCCCACATGCTGGTTTTGTCTGTCAGAAGCCCTTCTGTGTTGATGTATAGGTGCTTCACTCAAGCATGAAAATTTGTAAGCCTTCTCCTCCCTAATCTCAACTAGCAGGTCAGGAACATCGCTTTATACTAAAAAAGGGAAGATCTGCTCAGTGCCGAATGTCAGGACGATCTGATAAACACATCGCTGGCTGCGGAGCTGGAACAAGAGCGGAGGCTTTGAAACGCGTGATTCGCAATGCTGCCAGCCAGCCCAGGATGTGTTGGGACTGCTCTACCCACCTCCTCAGCTGGAAATGGACTGAAAATGCTCAGCAGCAGAAAGGCCCCTTCATAAAATGAAGAAATGTTGCTCTGTTACTCGGGCTTCCAGTTGCGGCAGTTGGCAACTGCTTAGCTTAGGCCCGTCAAATGCAGCAGACCTCAGAAGCATCAAAAGCCAACGGGAAGGAAACAGTCACGGGTGAAGACAGCTCCGTAACCAAAAGACTACCAACCCCTTCCTAATTAAAAATAACAAGATTACAAGTTCAATTGAAGGCTGAATTCCTGAAACTGACCCTTTAAGGATGAGTTAACTCAACCTCTCACTGAACAAACCTTGGAAACTGATCCGTGTCAAGTGCTTAAACAAAATAAATCTTCCCTCCTCAAGACATTTAAAGCTTCAGTCTTGTCTTGAAAAAATGTAAAAAGATTATGCAAAATAAGAAAGTAAAAAATGTCATAAACTACTGTACACTTCCCCAGCCCCCACTAAGGTTCATCAACTCTGCTCAGCCTCAGTGGTAGGATCACCAAGGAAATCAATTCTAGAATATCCCCTGCTACAGATTCTCTCTTCAGACATAAGAAATTTATTATCTGGTTTTCTTTTAACTAGGAAGGACCCTGTGCCCAAAATCATTCAAGGGTCTGTGCCATAAGGAGAGCAGGAAACACCAGTTCAACCCCAGTGTTGAGGAGTGCTTATGAAGTCCTTGTTCTGCCCTGAAACAAAGGATGGCATCCCCTTGGAAAAGTAGACAGTGTCCACACTCCCCTATTTGAAAGCCATAAAGCCAAATGCTGGAAAATGTTTTTCCAAGTTCATCAAGGTACTTCAGACAAGTTGGCTGGACTGGGTCGATGCTGGAGATAGCTCAAGCCACAGTTGAACCTCCAACAAGGGCTATAAACAGAGCGGTTATGTCCACAATTATATCAGTCCAAAGGTCACTGATGGCTACGTGGTCCCTGTAACCACATTTACTGTATACCAAACTAAATTAAAAGGTCTGATGGGTAAGGTACATGGCAGTCCTTGCAAAATTCTGAGGGTTGACTACACACCTAGTATTTATTGCCGAAGGCAAAAAAAGCCCACACATCTGAGTCATTATGAAGATAACTCAATCAGAACACCCTTCACTCAGCAGCAGCAATAATTAAAAAATTTTACCAAGTACACAAAGATAAAACATTTGGAGAACTCTCAGTATTCAGCAAAGGGATAAAAATGAGCAAAATGTCCAGCAGGCCACGGGCAGCCCAAACACACTGCATTCCACCTGCCATCAGTTTTTTCAATAATGTAACTTGAAAAAATTTTACTTGAACACCTTTCCCCACACCTTTTCATCTAAACATAAACTGATCACTCAGTCTTTACTTTGGCTCAAAATTTCCCCTGAATTTAATTTAAAGTAATGGTATATCAAAAAATCCAAAACCACCAGAAAAACTTGGGGAGCAAAGAAAACACATGAACAGCTGACCTAATTTAGGCTTGTAAAAGTGTGTGTATTCGCTATTTCCACATATGCCAATTATTTCTCAAAAATCTCTCCCATGATGACATTTTCATTTAAAATAATAAGAAATCATTTATCAAGTTAGTTTTCAAGATCCTTGGTAAAGATGTACATTATACTATAAATCCCATATAGAGCTGATTATCTTAAGCTAAATAACAAGCTCATATAATACGTTAATACAGATCCATGGGCATCTGCCTGTGTTTAATAAACAGTGTCAAATGATATATTCTATAAGATGACCAAAACCAAAGTCTTCTAAAGTCCACATGCCAGGATCTTTAAAACATTATTTAAAATACTTATTACCAAACATTCAATTCCCTGCTGTGTGACAAAGTCAACTACAAAACAGCTTCAACTCCCAAGCCAGGCAAATAATTGCAAAAGTAAAAAAGGCCTACCTTACTGAAACTGTCAGCTGCATTTTCTGTTTAAAACAGTGATCATCACACCCGAGATACACACTGCCTTGAAGTTACACGGTAATAGGCATTACCCATGCAGTTTACCATTGCAAGCTAATTCTCATAGACATCACTTTTAGGCCATCTAAGCACAATGAGTGTTGGCTGACTGTAGCCAGGATGGCTTACATAATTCAGCAAAACTATAACTATTCCTAAAGCCAGCAAGCAGCATGGACTTGGTTTCATATATTCAAGATTGCACAAAGGAAAACAACCGTAAGAAAACCTCTCAAAGGATGACCCTCACATGGCTGAAGTTAACTAACAGGTAGCTGTAACTAAGCCCCAAGGGGTAGGCAGTAGCCAAGCAGGGTCTGGGGTGGATGGAAATGGGAGATGTCAGCTGGATGGGCAAGAAGAAATAACCTCAAATTATGCCAGGGATGGGTTTAGATTGGTTATTAGGAAAAAATTCTATAGTCAAAGGGTTATCAAACATTGGAACTGGCTACCCAGAGAAGTGGTTGGGTCACCATCCCTGTCGGTATTTACAAGATGAGTAGACATGGTGCTTAGAGACACGGCTGAGTGATGGTTTTTGTCAGTGTTGGGCTGATGGTTGGACTCAATGATCTGAAAAGTCCCTTCCGACCTAGACAATTCTGTGAATTTAGATCTTGCACACATTGTACAATCTCCCTCCATCATATTGGCTCTCAATTTGTACTTGAGATTAAAAAAACCCTCAGTCTATTCGAGCAGACCATCCTCTGAGGTGAAAAAAAAAAATCAGAGGACAGCCACTAGCATAAGCTGAACTCTGCAGAAATTGAAGTACTGCTTCAAGTCCAGGAGAAGGGAGCCCTTATAATAGAGGATGATATGTGGGGACATACAGCCTTTTCACTGTGCATCTGCGGGAAAACCCAAGCCACAGTAGCAACTGGGAACTGTGACTCGGTGCCAGGACATTCTTTGAAGCTTGACAGGCCCCAGGCACCAGAAGGGTGTCAAATGCTATGCTTGGTATCTAGGGCATGGCTCTGTCTCATGTATATGGGGTGCTGCACCATCCACATGTGACCACAGGGATAGACTCAAGTAAGTGTCTCGTTGACAGACCTATAGAGACACAGCTAATTCTATAGGCAGAGTAATGAAAGACCACTGAAACCTAACACTGCAGGTTTACGAGACAGGATGAATCATCCAACATCTTATCACAGCCAAAACCAGGGTGTCTCATTCATTCCCTCCACCCCTTTTCTCCTTCCCACCAACACTTCCCAGCTACCTTATGCCTATTTTGATGCTCAGCAAACCTAGTGAGCTGATTCAACTCACTAACATGACAGGAAACTCACCCAGCAATAAAGAGACTAAGCAGGTTTCCGTTGGTCTTTGTTGCACTGAATGGTAGGGAGGAAGGCTTGAGGAGCACGTAGACTGGCCTCCACCAAGGGCAGTGGAGTAATCTGCACCCTTGTACCCACTGTGGGCAGCAGGCAGCCATCAGACTTGACTGCTGTGATAAAACCACAGACTGAGTGCAAAACGACCTTCCTAGAAAGAGATACTGTTGCTTTTAGAAAATGTGCTGACTGTGCAAATATGTTTTCCTTCTAGTCCGGGATCAGCACACAGTGACACAAACTACTACTTTCAAAAGCCCCTTGCGCATTTTTCACTTTGACTAACTCTTTCCGCAGTGGAGGACACAAATAACCACAGCTTGGCAACCGCTCTGATTATCAAAAAGGCTTCACACAATGCTTCACTAAGTTCCATGTACAGATGTGTGTGCATACATAAATACATATACACACACAAACACACATATTTTCCAAAGCTATTTAACATATATGTCGAAAAAAAGGGAGTGGAAATGAGATCAATCACCTTTAAGTCATATAAAGGTATTTGTTCCACTTTTGAAGAGCACGCAGGAGACTGTTGTTTTCTCAACTTAAAAGCGTATTTCCTGAAGCAATTTCATTTACTTTCCTCAGCATTACTAAAGTCACCACTTACAATGACAGGACATTGCAGTCATGACACAAGGTCTCTTAAAATTACTTCCCAAACCAGTGTTCTCGTAAGCCCACTATTAACGCTTCAGATGGAAAGCAAGGCTGGGGCTACCTCCTTTCTAAGTGGGAACCAAACTGCACTTCAGCACACTACTCATCTTCACTTTCTGTGTTTAACTCCTGGAAACCACGTTTATAGTAACACTGTGAAGCTCGTCTTAGATGTAGCAGAATTAGATCTCTGAAGTTTGATTTGTTTTAATAGTTTATTAAATGGATACACTGTAGTCTCAATTCATTTACACACTTGGGATCCCATGGCACAGTCCTTCAGATATCACATAGTTACTGACTCTTGTTGAATTAACCTAATGCTTATTATCCAGACAAAATAATTTTACATGGAAACTGAAGGAGCTGTGAAATGCTTTCACCAGATCAGCTCTCAGTCCAGGTTAGACCTGCCTTTGACTTTCAGGAGAGGAAGGGAATGGTATTGACAAAAAAAACCTGAAAATGAGCATCAGAAAGTTTTACTCACTATTCTGAATAAACAGATCCTGAGTAAATCCTGTTTGGTTTACAGATTCTATTAATTATCCCAGGTTACTGTTACCGCATCTTTTTATGGGACACAGTGCATGCTTACAAGATGCTACAGAATTTAAAACTATTGCACATCTCTTATTTTGCAGACAGTTTCTCCACACATTCACCTTGCAAGGCCCCCCATACTATCTGAAGGCCTAAAATAACTACCATACCACACACAGCTCCACCTACATAACTAATAATAACAGGGTGATTTGCTAAAATATCACACTGCTGAGGGAGACATTTACAAGGACAGAGAAAGGGTCAATATTAAAAATTAAAGTCTTCTGGCCCTGGCAGAAGAGGTTGCTTGAACACAAAGGCCCTGCAGTAGAAGAGCTTGGGATAAACTCTTTTTGGATCAGTATGAAGTGCTATCTTGTCCTGAACTTTTTCCAGAATAAAGGAGGAGCAACCATTTGTCAGATCAACACAGAATCTGAATGACAAAATTCCAATCCTTTTCTATTATTGATTTTTATTGTGTGGAATTACTTGGTATTCAGTTTGTTGCTTCAAAGGAGGAAAAAGCCTTTTATTTGAGGAAAAGGACCTCTGATTCAGAGCAGCTCTGAAACCATCTAATCATACACAGCTGTATCTATGGTCTTTAACCATAAAAAAGCTTTTTTTAAAAAAAAAAACCACACCACCAACAACAAACAAACCCAACAATAACAAACAAAAACCCAAACCCAACAAGACATCTTCTGATCAATAACACCCAGAGGTTTGTTTTGCTGGCCACAACATTTGTCCACATTAAGCAAATGTTTCTCCTTATCTGCTGCTGCTTCTATGAAACTGTCAATATTCAGACTATTAAATAGATCTGCTCTTTAAGGCAACTGCTTTTGGAGTATAGCTATGAGAAGCAGAAAATGTCTTTGTTTTTTCCTCCCAAAACTCTTAAGTTAACTTTGTCCTCTTAATAAGGCTGACTCAACAGGATGACAGGAATACAAGTGCAGAGATCAAGTGGCCTAAGAAATCCCTGTTTTGAACCTCCACACAAAAAGGCTGACCAGAAGCAACAGAAACAATACCTGAACATTAACAAGCTCAGTGCTTACACCACACTCTGAAAACAGGCTCTGTTTAAAGTGTGATGTTACATATTAAACTCCGCCATTAAACTAATACTGAAGTGTGAAAAACAACCAACCAGCCCTCCCCCTTGTCCACAGGCCATTCCACCTCAGCCCAGTGTTGTCACCATCACAGTGAAGATATCTCAAAGCAAGATGACCTAAACCATAAATGCCAAGTCCATCTATAAGCCTACACAAATATTTTTTCAGATTATTTTCAAACAGTCAAGGATCTGAGACCTCTGAAATGGTCAGATTCAGCAAAACTGATGCGGGTTTCCTAAATGTGTAACCATCATTTAAAGGGCAGCTTTGCACTAACATTACTCTATTTTCCCCTTTTATAACCTGTTAACATTACTACCACTAATTTACAGGGCAAAAGAAATTTAGCAGTTGAAAAAATGAGCTTCTCCTTAGGCAAATAATTTGTGGTTTTTAAAAGAGACTTCAAATTAACCCTATTTACCTAACACAGCATGTTGCCTTTGAACGCTTTACATGAAAAAACACCACTTAACTGTTACTCATTCCTTTTTTTAAAAAAAAAGTATAAAGTCAGGTTCGTTTTTTTTTATAATTTGTTTGCAATTATATTTAAAAATGTATATTATTAAACACACTTAATCACTTAATGGAAGAGAAAATGACAGTGGGAGTATGTAACCACACAACACGTAGCCAGAGTGCCATTGTACAGTGTATGTCCCTGATCCTGATCTTCCTCTCTCCTGAACGTACTAGTCCACCCATGAAACACAATGCCAGCCCTTAATGGGAAATGACAGATACTTGCAATCACAGTGTAACCCAGCCCCATGAATTTTGTATGAAGCCAATTACTGCAGGGGGCAGGGGAAGGCCATACACACCACAAAATCTTTTATAAAAAAAGAAATGGCAGTCTTGAAGGATCTTACCTCCAAAAAGATTTGTAGTTCTTTAGGTGAAAAATATATCTACATTTTCAATAAATGTTGCAATACTACCTATGTTTTTCGTTTGCTTTTCAACGCTAACCGATTTTCTTGCTAGAGATCCTGTAACCACACCGTAGTCTTCTACTCAAACTTTTGTCTTTGAAGGGTTATCCCTTCAAATTGAGTTTCAGGCTCCTCCTTATGCCTAGGCACAGTACCATTTGGAGAGAAACCTATAAGCAGTATTACAACATTAATGAACAAATCTTTTCTTATGTCAGAAACTATTTGCAAGTTAAACTGCACCATACATTTACCTGTTTTTTAATTCAAAGCTACTCTGGGGACTTTGTGAGCATTTCAATACTTCTTTCCCTCTTCTAAACTGTGACATTCTGTGGGAGTTCTGTTTTTCTTATTTAAATGAGAAGCCTTGGGTTTGGGAGGTCTGCTCCATTAAAATTAAGAAAGTCTAAAGGGCATTATGCACACAAACAGCTGAAGGTCACTACCCAACTGTGCTCATTATCTCATTATATGGCCTAATTTTGTAATGTGTTTTCTTCCTGGATGTGATAATTAGCTTTGTGTTTCTTTGTTTGAACAAAAACTTGGAGATACCGGAATCTTTTAAGGAAACGGTGAATCATTTTGGAAGGCTGTGCACACAAAGAGTCAAAGTCACAACCCTTCCTAGATCTTACAATTTCATGGTTTCCACTTTGCAAAGGAATCTGCTCTCTTAGATCCCCGCTTTTAGGGAAACAGCTCCAGAAGAATACGAGTACCAATAAACTGGGATTTTTTGGTGAGGAACATCTCAATACACACATTCAGAAAATGAAAATTCATTCTAAATAAGCCACAAAATCCGCAGAGAGACCATGTGTTTTCCTTTCCATAGAGGAATCAAATCATGGTAATATACTTGCAGCCTAATCAAGTTAGGGCCAGCAAGTATGTATGCTGTAACACAGCCAAGTCCTGAAATCATTACCTTAAAGCCAGCATACATGCTGAACGCTTTAGCAGCCCATACCGCCCTCAACTCCCATTGAAATCTGTAGATTCTTGTGGGGATGCTGGTTTTTTATTATCTCACAGGGTCAAGCTCTTAGTCCTTAATCAGGCAAGAATCCAGATGAGGTCCAAGGGACATTTGCCAGAGAAAGGACTAAATGGAGAGTGAGAAAGGATGACTCTAAACAACTTGGGAGCAGATCTTTATACAGAACAGAGAGCATGCATATTGTATGCCTGATTCATAGGGAGTAATTTAGCTCACGCAGATGGCAGCCACATGTAAAAAGATTGGGCCGTATACACCCTATACTTGCGCCTCTTCTTTCTTGGAGAAAAAAAGGCTCATCGCTAGACAGGCATGATTTCCACTATCTAAGATGTAAATTTTGACAGAATGAGTCCAGTAATGGGATTTTCAAAACTGTTAAAGTAATTATAAAAGAATATAAATTCAATTGTAAAATAAACCACTTACTAGCTAGTAGCCTCGAGGTTTTTCTCTGCCCTCCAGACGTCCACCAGAAATTAAACAAACCCCACAGCAAAACAAAATCATTCTCAAGAAACAAGTAAAATTGCTCACTTAAGAAATATCTCTCAAAAGGCTATCTGCAACATCAACCAGAGATCTTACATGAGTTACTAACAAATTTCTCTCTTTCCATTTACCTTGGGGTAAAATTTTGTTTAAGGAGTTTCTTACTAAATGCTACCACTTATCTATCTTATCCCTATATAGGAGATAACTCATACCCTGCTTGTTATACCCCTTCTTCCCTTCCAAAATACAGAAGGATTTTCTCCTCCTTGACTTCCGTCTGCTCATTTCTTCCCTTATTAAGCATATGCCTTTTGTTTTATCTTCCCAGATTTCTCCCCATGTAGTTCTGACAAGGGCTTTTGAAGAAATGCAGAGATGTGGTTCCACAAGAGTTAACCAAATTCACATTTTGTTAATGTATTGACCAGCTGCTTGTTAGCTGTAACCAAAAAGAGCATGCACACTGGCAGTTAAATGCATTTTCAAAACTATTAATAAGTTGAAAACAATTCAAGCCCAGGACACAAGTACAGCATATACTCCCAGGCGAGCATCAGATATAAAAGCAGAACTGAGAAGGCCTGTATAATGAAATCACAATGGCTCTTCTCCTCAAATAATCTTTTATTAACGTGTTTTTTGTTGTTTTTTAAAGGGAAGTTGGGGAAAGGAGTTTTAACTCAGGAAATAAGTCATTTGTGCCCAATGCTAACATAGCCTTTATAAGACGTGTATCTTAGTATAACTGCTGCCCAGAAAAAAGTCTTGGAGTGAACCTCAGAGCCGATTCAGGTTTCACAAAAATATTAAGTGTTCACACGCACATCTGAAGTACTTCCCGTGCAGAGACCCCACAGCTGCCGAAATCCACCTCCCTGTATGGCAAGGGCTTGCCTGAAGAAGGCAAGAGCCCCCTTGACATTACAGATGGCAGGGACTCCCACAGGGAACTCAACTACCTGGAATAAAATTAATTGTCTTCTCCAGTACATAAAAACTCTAGATGCTCTTTTTCAAACAGTCAAACAAACAAGACATCGG